>JAQQAF010000002.1:38788279-39303279 GCA_029747655.1 Ensete ventricosum | reverse complement strand
GTTCGTGGCGGAGCCGTCGTCGGCCTTCTCGAGAGCAACCGTCGGGACCCACGAGTACCTTGCCCCGGAGGTGGTCAATGGCAGTGGCCACGGCAACGCCGTCGACTGGTGGGCGTTCGGGGTGTTTCTGTACGAGCTGTTATACGGGCGAACCCCCTTCAAGGGCGCAACCAAGGAGGCGACGCTGCGGAACATCCTGACGCGGGAGGTGGAACTCCCAGACACCAACGGCGGCGACGTGGTCGAAGGGGGCGACATGGCGAAAGCCAGGGACCTGATCGCGCAGCTCCTGGTGCGGGACCCGGCGAAACGGATGGGGTCCGCGCTGGGGGCGGCCGAGATCAAGCGGCACCCCTTCTTTGCAAGCGTGCAGTGGCCGCTCCTTCGGTGCGCCCGACCACCGATGGCGTGTGGCCCAGCCACCGGGCCCCTGGTGCCGGCGGCCAATGAGGGTAGCGGGCGGTGGTGGACTGCTGGGAGAAAGAACGCCACCCTCGATAGCAACCATAACAGCAGTAACGATCATAGGAAGAAGAAGAAGAAGAAGAAGAAGAAGGGAATCAAACTGGGATTCGGGGCTAAATCACCAGCAGCTACCAATGTTATAGTGTAACTTTGATTGTACAAAGTAGTTTCTGTAAGTACACCAAAGCTTCCTCAACATTTCATGTTCTAATCGGCGACAGACCGACGACGACCTGCATGGATTGGTCGCCATCTTTCTTGATAATGAGATCTCAGATCTTTACACAAGTTGTGATGGAAGGTCGTTCAAGTTATTAGAGACGGACCATTTCATTTCGATGCCCGACATGTGTTGGTTTATTAGCAGCATCGCTGTACGCAAAAGCTCGGAGAAGACCACAAACTTTTGATCCAGCGATGGGAAACATTATCCACATCACACCTTACTTATGATGATTTAAAATCTCATTTGAGTCAGATGAGATCTTTTCGATCAAACCTGAAGATTTATTACGCACATAAATTCAAATCAAATCCAACTGATAGATCTATCACTGATAGTTTCCAAAGCGTTTTTGCTTACACATGAATCTAATTCTAGGTGACAGTGTTGGTGTTCGATGGTCCAATCAACTCCACGTAGCAACACAAAGACCTCTTCTTTAATCTCACCGCTGAATCATTCAACGGAGAGAAAAGGTTGCTTTATATCAACGCACAAGTCTTTGCGTTTGTTTCAGCCTTTTCGAAGAAATTGACAATTGATACCCAATAATGGTTTCGAAAAGTCCTTTTTGGATGCCAAAAATTGATGTAACGATATCTATGAGTAATAAAATACTATCCGTATCAATGCATATGACTGTTTCATGCAATCCTATTGGATTAAAGCGTTACTTATCCTTTTGGCATTTCTCCATCGTTCCCCTTCTTCCCTTTTTTTTCATGGACATTGAAACGACATCTGATTTCACGCCCATGCGTCGAACGGCAGAGAATACCAACACACATGTTGATGAGAAAATAAATGTGAAAATAAAAATAATTTATCTTTAATATACACTAGTTAATTGTGTTGTTACAGCTAATTTTGTAGCATATAATTAATTTGAAATGACATATAATTCTTTATGTATTCAATATGTTATATTATATATTCCGTAGTTGTCCGGTAGTATGATTACGATTCGAATCCTACCCGTGAAATTAAATGTTGGCATTTATTTTGAAACTGGTTTATTCTTGGATTTGGCACAAAGATAAATGTGTTTACAACATTGATCAAATTTTGTTCTATGTCGTGTGATGAGGATATAGCATGATCGTAACTAATATATACTACGACCTGAGATGAATAATACTATGACATGTATTCTTAGTTGTGGTTTTATGTATTCAATTGTGAAAATGTATTAAAAGAAACTATATTGCTTAGTAAGATTATTTGTACGAAACGAATGATTTGTTTTAAATTTATATATCATTTTATAAGTTTATGATTTCTAATATCTATAAAAATTGCATTTATGATCTTCTTCTTATAAAGGGAGTAAGAAAGCCTATGTTGAACAAAAAAAATTTTGTAAATTTTAGACAAAATATTTACATTGTGACTAGTTTTGCTAGTATAAGTTTTAATGCATACTAGGTTTGGATTTAGTCACGTTATTGTTTTTCAATTTTTGGATCACCGAGAGTATATCATATGTCTAAATGACAAATTAATTATTTTTAGGATTTTTAATTCAGATTTATACTATAATAAATATTATTTGATTTTAAATATTGTAAACTTGTGAGCTAAATGACTGATACTAGTTTTTCTATTATACAAATCGAAATATAGAAGAAAAAAAATTTGAGATGCATATCACTAGAAAATTAAGAAAGGAATATGGACCTCGAAATTTGGGATTCAAATTTATTTGAAAAATCTAAAAACTTAACTATTATATTCCTAGGGCGAGCTATCATAAATAAAATATATTTATTCATTGTTAGAAAAAATAGACATGATTTAAGTCATATGTATCCCATTTTAGAGACACTTTTGATATATATATATATATATATATATATATATATATATATATATATATATATATATATATATATATATATAATATATATATATATATATATATATATATATATGGTAGAGACCGGGGCAGCTTGCTCGGTTCTCTCTTTCCTCCTCCTTGGGGGTCTGGGACGTGGACCTCGAGAATATTCGGCCTGCAGTCTCTTCTAGTCTTCGTGCTTTTTCGTCATTAATGTTTCAGTGATGATGTACTGGTTGGTTCTTTATAGCATCTCTGGTACCATTATAGGGGGGGCGTTCCACCAGTGACCAGAAGAAACTAGAAGACCTTAACCCAATTAAAAATGCTTGAATAACTAGTGATGGATGTCCATCAGGAATATCCTTGATCCCCGTCGTGAACCGGGCAAGGTATTGCTCCAATGGCTCGTCCTCCTTCTGCCTCATTCCGAGGAGGGATGTCACGATCGGCCTTGGTTGCACACTGGCGAGGAAGTTTGATTCTAACTCTTTGGCTAGCTGGTCAAAAGAACGGATTGAAGCGGGCTTCAAATGATTATACCACATCCGAGCGGTCCTGCGTAGAGTCATCGGAAAGGCTCAGCACATTATGGCATCTGATGTCCCATACAATGTCATATGAGCCCTAAATGCGACTACATGCTCTATTGGATTGGAGTCGCCATCGTATGCTTCCAGCATTGGGAGCCGAAAGTGTTGCGGGATTGGTTTGTCTTGTATCTCGAGGACGAAGGGGGAATCGCCGACAAAACTTTCCTCGAGATTGTCCTTTGACCTGATGACCTCCTTTTGGACATCATCTATCCTTTGGTTCACTAGGCGCAGCTGCACCCTTAGAGAGTTGGTGGAGTTAGAAGAGAGAGTGTCTGGATCCAGCATATTATGGACCGAAGTGTTAGAGGTGGGCGTATGTCACCCCCAAGTGCAGGATCGAGTTGTGGTTGAAGCCGAGTAGGGTTATCGGGAGGTTGTACCATCGAGAGTTGTCATTCGAGTGACGATACTACCCCTGGCAGAGGTAGGGGAGTCACTTGGAGCTGAAAGCTCGGCTGTTGGGAGAGCTGTGGGATGTAGGGGATAATCGTTTTAAGCATCCCGACTATGGTCTGAACTTGATTGGTGAGCCCCAGGAAGGCTTCGGGGGTTACCGCCAAACTTTTGAGATTGGGCGCAGGCGGAGTAAGTCCGAGGTCATTGAATAAGCGCCAGTAATGTCCCGGGGTGTGAGTAGTTGGGTTCCCAACGTTGAGTAAAGAAAGAGGGGGCATAGGCTGAGGAGCCACCGTAGGGTCTACTACACAGTGGACGGAATATCTTCCCCGAGGTTGTAGAGTGCTGAGCGTTTCTAAGACATCAAGCCCTCTTAGTGCCAAAATGTTGCTGAAACTTATGTCACGATTGAGGTGTCAGCCCGATGCGGTTCGGCCTGCACGCGCAGGATCAACTTAGAGGGATTTGAAGGTCGGGGAAACCGGAAGAGGTTACAGAATTTGCGACGTCACCATCTCCAAAGTCATCCTATCCTCGCGTTGTCTTCAAGGGGTCCTGCAAAAGGGCCCATGTCGAGGGGTCTGGGCCCAACCAGCTCCCTTCGATGGCTAAGTTAACACTTTTAATGGGAATCTAATCGGGTTCCTGGAGATCCCGAGCAGATTTTTCTTTGGATGAGGGAGCGAGAGTCGAAGGGAAAAGAGAGAGAGAGAGAGAGAGAGAGAGAGAGATCTCTTGGCGCTTTCCTAGAGGTGGCTTTTATACCTGTCTGTCGGCGGTCGACCGTGCCTTGGCCTTTAATGTTTATAGCACTCCTTGCCGGGACATTTAATGCTACGGGTGTTTGCCGGTGGCCAATCGTACTACGGACGAACATGTTGCATGCATCCTTCGCCGTCGTCGTGCGACCCTGCATGGTCTTGAGGTCGTTGCTGAGCTTGCACCAATACCTAATGATGTTGTGTGTGAGGTTCATGTTGCTGTTGTGGCATATCGATCATAGCTATGTAGGGATGGCCCTGCATGTGCTAGGTCGGTCATGCTTATGCCAGATCGATCATTCCTATGTCAGGTTGGTTTCGTTCATAATAAGTCGACTGAACATATGATGTGTGATAGGACATTGCATTATCAATCCTATCAAATATATATACCGTCGATATTGGAGTTCCCTTAATTTAGAAGAGTCCAACACTAAAAGTTGATGGGTGATACACAAACGAAGAGTTAGTTCGGTAGAACCAATGAATTATCTGGCATGACCATCTTAAAAAATAAAAAAAATGAATCTATCAATTTGGCCTATGGAATTGAGGAGCTCTAGAGAGTAACAAGGTTAAAATAAATTTTTAGAAATACTAATATAAATTAGAGTTTGAAATATTCTAAATGAAGGATAAATAATGAAATTAATAGATTTGGTGGAGACTATAAATGAAATACAAGTTTGCAGGGGGAAAAGAAAACATTTGATGAAAGAAAAAAAAAAATAGAACTCTTCTATCATTTCTGGCGATAAATCTTAAACCAAATTTTTTTGGGTTTTCTTTTTTTTTTCTTCTTTTGAAGAAACACAATAAGAAAGGAAACAAGGAGGTGAGATCACGCCTTATCACCGTGTTCCGTTCTGTGCTTCAATTTAAGTCCACGTTCCTTGTCGCATGTGTCGTGCCGTCGGCTCCGGCGACGACGAGCCGAGACGAGACGACGAGGCGGCCAAAGATGGAGAAAGAGTGGCCATGGCCACCGGGCAGTCGGCTGACACGACTGCCCACTTTTCCCGTGACACGAGTCCATCGGATGCGTGTCCCTCCTCCCACGTGGAAGTCGGACCCACCGTGCATAGTCATCCTTACCATCAAATTACACGTTAAACAAAAAAAGATAAAATATAATTATACTTAAAAAATTATGACTTGATCAACCCATTCTTTGTCTCTTTTTAAGATCGTAAAGAATGAAAAGATCTCTGGCAAATGACTTTTAAGGGTTATCTCTTTGGTCTATACCAATCCAAGCCAATCTTATATTTATATATGATTGAATAAATAAAATATTCTTAGGATGTATTTAAAAAACATATTTATATTTTTGATATACAATTTTAAAAAATAAATAAATATGATGTTTTGAGTGTTTAATAAATAATAGATAAAAATTATATTTTAAATAATATATTAACATAGGCATTATTTGAGAAAAATCATATTTTAAAAAGTATTATAAAAAATATATGATAAATTGATCTTTATAATATTTTTAATACAACAAAAATCAAGAGAAGGGAACGTGAAATGAGAGTTAAATTTCTATTATACAATAACAATTTTATAATTTTAAAATAATATTATAAAATATTTTAGAAAATTTAAAAAAATTATTATGTCTCATAAATATTAAAATACTAATACTACCTTTAGGTAGGATCAGTGTTGGAACATTTACAATATAACATCTAAATCAAATATAATTTAAAAAATATATATCAAATAATAATTTACATTTAAATATACATTAGACTCTTTTACATGTATTTCTAAACGCACCCAAACACCAATTAAACTAAAAGATATCATCCACTGCAATCAAGTAAAAGAATCGTCTTAGCCTTCTGAGATGAATGTACATACATTATATACTTCAGTATTGTTAGGGGAGAATCTGGTGCTTGCCTAGTAGATGCGTTCCGCCTCCGAGTCCGCTGAGTAAACACTTGCTGGTTCAGACCCGTGTGCGCTAGCTCGCCCGTAGTCTTCTCGGTACGGTGTGGGAGCTCGACCGGATGAGTGGTGATTCAGAGCTCGGCTTGGGAGGAAGTACTCAAGTTCGGGTCGGCCGCTGACTCCTGCAAGAAGGTCCGGTCGGGTAGGTTCCCGACGTGACCCCTCCGATGGTCAAGTTAGTTGGGTGATTTGTTTTTGCGATCCCCCCGCTCTGTAGAGGCGCATGAGCTTTTATAGTGGGTGTTGTAGATTATACGTACCTGATAACCTTACTGCTTTTATGGCCTACCATGTCGTCGTACCCTTCCACCATGTTTGCTGTCCTTGCGGTGAGGCGTGCATTTGCAGGTGGGGGGTGCCGACCTTACCTATGTCAGGTCGGCTGTACGACCACTAGCGCCCCCCATACTTACATCCGGTCGGTTGCCTGCGTCGGGTCAGCCACGTCGGTGGGCCAACTGTCCGAGGGTGTGATGACTTGGCGACCAGGTCAGCATTTGTCATATCATTCTTCCCCCCCAGGGAGGACCTTCTCGAGGCGGCTGATGAGGGTGCCGAAGATGAGGTCTTGTGCTTAGCTGCTGGTTCGAGATCGTCCTGAACTAGTTCCGAGTGGGGAATTGGGGATTTCAAGTGGTGCGGTGGTTGATCCGTCCGAGTTAATTCGATCGAGCAGGAGCCCGAGGATTGTGATATAGCAAGAGTCGATCCGACCGAGCAGGAGCTCGGGAATTGGGATGTAGTAAGAGCTGATCCGACCGAGCAAGAGCTCGGGAATTGCGATGTAGCCAGAGTCAATCCAACCGAGCAGGAACTCGAGAATTGCGATTTTAGCAAGAGTTGATCCGACCGAGCAAGAGCTCGGGAATTACAATGTAGCAAAAGTCGATCCGACCGAGCAGGAGCTCGGGAATTGCGATGTAGCAAGAGTCGATCCGATCGAGTAGGAGCTCGAGAATTGCGATGTAGCAAGAGTCGATCCTAACCGAGCAGGAGCTCGGGAATTACGATGTAGCAAGAGTCAATCCGACCGAGCAGGAGCTTAGGAATTATGATTTTAGCAAGAGTTGATCCGACCGAGCAGGAGCTCGGGAATTGCGATGTAGCAAGAGTCGATCCGACCGAGCAGGAGCTCGAGAATTACGATTTTAGCAAGAGTTGATCCGACCGAGCAAGAGCTCGGGAATTGCGATGTAGCAAGAGTCGATCCGACCGAGCAGGAGCTCGGGAATTGCGATGTAGCAAGAGTCGATCCTGACTGAGCAGATGCTCGGGAATGGCGATGTTAGGTTTTTGCCGAGGATGGATCCGAGCGCGAATCTTGGGATTTGGTCGAGGGGATGAACTCGGGCGCGAATCCGCGGGTTCGACCGAGGAGGTGACCTCGGGCACAAATCCGGAGGTTTGGCCGAGAGGGTGAACTCGGGCGCAAATCCGAAGATTTGGCCGAGAAGGTGAACTCGGGCACAAATTCGGAGGTTTGGCCGAGAGGGTGAACTCGGGCGCAAATCCGGAGATTTGGCCGAGAGGGTGAACTCGGGCGTGAAGATTTCGTCGAGGAGGTGAACTCGAGCACAAATCTGCGGGTTTGGCCGAGGAGGTGAACTCGGGCGCAAATCCGGAGATTTGGCCGAGACGGTGAACTCGGGCGCAAATCCGGAGATTTGGCCGAGAAGGTGAACTCGGGCGCAAATCCGCGGGTTTGGCCGAGGAGGTGAACTTGGGCGCAAATCCGGAGATTTGGCCGAGAGGGTGAACTCGGGCGCAAATCCGGAGATTTGGCCGAGAAGGTGAACTCGGGCGCAAATCCGCGGGTTTGGCCGAGAGGGTAAACTCGGGCGCAAATCCGGAGATTTGGCCGAGAAGGTGAACTCGGGCGCAAATCCGCGGGTTTGGCCGAGGAGGTGAATTCGGTCTTGATAACCATGTGCATATTATCATACATATGGGGCAATATTATATTATATATATATATACATATATATTTCATCCTCTGCCTAGGGTTTGGGTCAGAGTTATGGTGCATTTAATGCGCAGTGTCTTTTCAGGGTGGCGGCGCTTCCTCTTACCTCGGGAAGCTGAAACGACTCCCCTGGGCGCTATAAGTCAGTTGTGGGGTTGGGCAGAGACCTCACTTGTTCATTTTGCCCTCTTCCTGCTTCCATCTCGGACCACCCTAGCCATTCTTCGTCCCTTCAGTTCGATAGCTTCTTTTGAACAGGTTGCGATGACCTCCTCGGACTCCTCGACTAGTGTCAGGGTCGTGTCTCCCCCGGGGTCAGGGGAGACAAGTCGGAGTGATCCCGAGGTTGATTCCTCGGGAGCGTCTTCCGGGCCCCCGTCGCTTGTCGATGCGAGGGTTCAGAGGGACTTAGAGGTCATGATGTCAGATCATGATCTCGACATGGCGGTGACTGAGGGGTCACTTGCCGTGATTAGGGAGCAGTACAACATCCCGGCTGAATACGAGCTGCATGTTCCGGAGCCGGGGCAGCGTCCCTACAGCTCGGATGTTCCCGGCATGTGCATCTTGGTAGATGCTTTGGAGGACGGTCTCTGGTTTCCTTTGCACCCTCTCATCGAGGAGTGCCTGAGATGGTAGAGAATTTCTCCCAGTCAGGTAGCGCCCAACTCGTGGCGTTACCTTGTGGTTTTCCTAGGCAAGTGTCGAGGAGCCGGGATTATCCCGACTCGGGACTTGTTCATGGCATGTTTTTGCCTCTGCAAGAGTCGGGGCGGTGACTATCTTACCGCCCGGGTCGATTTTAGGATCAGCGGGGCACCTTCCAGTAACAAAGGTTGGAAGTCCCGCTATCTTTATGTTAGTGGTCCGGCTTGGGGGTTCGGGCTCAATTGGTCGGCTCACCCAATCGGCAATGCCCCCCCTTACCTGTCCGAGGAGGAAACCGTCCTGGTCGGCCGACTGAAGGGGATTCTTTCCTCTTCTCGTGCGATCAAGGAGATGGCCGAGCTTTGGCTCGTCGAGGTGGGTTTGAGTCCGGCCTCTAGGGGTACTAACATTTCGCTTTACTTTAGCTTTCTAAGTTTCTTACTGACCTGTTAGCCGGGATGCAGACCGGATGGATCTCGGGGAGCTTCGCGGAATGCCCAAAGTGACTGGCGGCAAGGTTCCTCCGACCCGCCCCACCGCCCGTGAGGTCGGCGCGTCTCCTGCGAGGGAGGCTCCAAGGGCTTCTTCGAAGAGGCCGGCTCCCCCCCCCCCCCGCCTGAGCAGGCTGAAGTTGCGGGGAGGCCCCAGAAGAAGACGAAGGTGCTGTCGAGAAAGCACAAGTCTCGTGTCGGTGAGGGGGAATCTCGTTCCCGCTCCAAAGGTAAAGAGCCCGCGACATCGTCGGAGGAGCCGGAGGCGCCCGCCGGGTCGGAGGAGGGGGGCGCATCACCAGTTCATGAGTGCCCGAGGTCAATGAAGGACCTTTTCAAAACAAAGGTTCATAAGGGCGACCAGGGCTACTATGCCCTGCTAATGTCCGACTTGGGGCATCAAGACCCCGAGAAGGAGCTAAAGGTCAGATGGACAGGGCTGAAAAATTCGACGAAAGTTTGGAACAACTCGTCGGCGGCCGAAGAGTTTGGAAGGGGGCTTCTCCATCCCCAACTGGCGTGGGAGCTGTACACCCTCCCCTCTGAAGTTCTGATGGCCCGAGCCGCCAAGGAGATGGTTCTGGTAAGCTTCCCGACTCGTGTCTTAGCAGCGTGAGTTTTACTCTTTTGTTAGATCCTAACAGTTGTCCTTTCGTGCAGGGCCAACACTTCCAGATGGCGCTAGTTGACCGAGTCCATGATGCGGGTCAGCTGATCACCTTCATGGATATCGGGTCAAGCAGCTGCAAGAAGAGCTTGACGCTCTGAAGTCCAGGGGAGGACCCGAGGCGGTCGCCGAGGCCGAGGAACGCGCGTCCAGGCTGCGGGAGGAGCTCGAGAAGATAAAGGGGGAAAAAGCCGAAGAGCTCCTCAGGCGCGAGGCCTCTGAGAAGGAGCTGCAGGCGGTTCGGGGCCATTTGGGTGACGCCCAGCAGTTGCTGAAGGAGGCCCGGGCCAGGGCTCGGAGGATGGATGACGAGCTGCTACAGGCCGTGAAGGACCTGGAAAGCGCCCGAGCCGAGCTGCCAGGGCAGGCGGTTGCCCAATACAAGGGGTCCCTCGGCTTCAAAGAGGGTCTGAAGCGGATGGGTCAGGTTACTTATGAATACGGGTATCGGGTGGCACTGGCTCGCTTTCGCGCCCGATACCCTGATGCCGACACCGAAGAAGATCCGTTCACCATCTACCCCGAGGACGACCTGGTGCCGATGGAGAGGCAACAAGATTTTGACGACTCGGTGCCTCCCGAGCCCTGATTTTGTTCTCTTTTTTTTTTAAGCTTGTAACTCGGGTCGGGAAGTCCTCATTTTTGCTCCCGACCTCTTTTGTACTTGTTTCAAATCAATAAAAGTCAAGTTGCTTTGCTGATATCACTGCGTTTCTACTCGATACAAGTTGCAATACAAGCCGGGTCATTTTGTTGACATTGTCATGCGTAAAATTTTTGCAAGTTTGTGATGTGCCAAGTTCTTGGCAGCACCCGTCCTTCCATTGTTGCCAGCGTATAAGTCCCGTCTCGGATAACATCGATAACCCGGTAGGGGCCCTCCCAGTTTGGGGCCAGTTTGCCGCGGGACCGGGTCGGGTCGCTGACCTCGGTCTTTCGGAGCACCAAGTCGCCCGTCTTGACGTGTCGGGGACGTACTCGACGGTTGTAGATTCTGGCGACAGCTCTTCTATAGGCCAATGCTCGGAGATGGGCATCGGCACACTTCTCCTCCAATAGGTCGAGGTTCCCACGGAGTTGTTGGTCGGACTCCTCCTGACGCTGGGTTTGGACTCGGAGGGTCGGGAAAACCACCTCGGGAGGTAGCACGACTTCGGTCCCGAATGCCAGGCTATATGGGGACTCCCCCGTCGGGGTTTTCGGAGTCGTTCGCAACGCCCATAGAACACTCGGGAGCTCCTCTACCCAAGAGGTTGTAGCGTTGGAAACCCTTTTCTTCAACCCTTCAAGAATAGCTTGGTTCGTTACCTCGGCTAGCCCGTTGGCTTGGGGATGGGCAACCGAGCTAAACTTCAGTTGGATGCGATAGCTTTGGCAGAACATTTTGAACTTCGCATTATTGAACTGTGTGCCGTTATCTGTAATGATGGCCCTAGGGAGGCTGAACCTGGTTATGATGTTTTTCCACACAAACCCTTCGATTTGTCTCTCGGTGATAGAGGCCAGTGGCTCGGCCTCGAGCCATTTGGTGAAATAGTCGACTCCGACTATCAAGAACCTTCTTTGTCCTGAGGCCGGGGGGAAGGGGCCGAGGAGGTACATTCCCCATTGGGCGAAGGGCCAGGCGCAATCGACAGTCGTGAGCGGTACCATCGGTTGGTGTTGGAACCGGGAATGCTTCTGGCATGGTTCACAGTTCCGAACATAAATTTGGGCATCCTTTCGTAGTGTGGGCCAGTAGTAACCTTGCCTGAGGATCTTGTGCGCCAAGGTGCGAGCACCGACATGGTCCCCACTTATTCCCTCATGGACCTCGGCTAGGGTGGTTTGCGCCTCAGTCGGGTTCAGACAGCGAAGTAGGGGTCGGCTAAAGCCTCGCTGATAGAGGCGGCCATCGACGATACAGTACCACGATTCCGTCCTTCTGATTCTTTGGGCGGCCGCCTTGTCCTCGGGGAGGGTTCCTGCTTGTTTGAAGCGAAGGATCTCGTCGATCCAACCTCCGTCTTCCTCATCAATAGTCAACAGAGCCGAATTGATGGAGGGCCCGATGGTCCTCACCATTGCTCCGGTTGGTGTGTCGGTCACGCAGGAGGAAGCTAACCTGGCCAAGGCGTCTGCCTACACGTTCTCGCTGCGAGGTACCTTGGTGATGGTACACCTTCGAAACCGAGCCGTCATCCGTCGCGCCTCGGCCAGGTACTTGATCATTGCTGCTTCTCGGGTCTCGAACGTTCCGTTGACTTGGCCTGCGACGAGTTGGGAGTCGGTGAGTATTTCGATGTCTTCTGCTCCCAGCTCGGCCGCGACCTTCAGACCGACCAAGAGCGCTTCGTATTCGGCTTCATTGTTTGTAGCTTTGAATCCTAACCGCAGGGCATGTTCGTAGATGTGGCCGGAGGGGTCCTTGAGCACCAAGCCGACGCCTCCTCTTTCCGAATTGGCGGAGCCGTCGATATACAGAGTCCATCCAGGGCTCGGGTTCGCCGAGACTTCTGGGGGTGCGAGCTCCGAGAGGAAGTCCGCGAGCACTTGGCCTTTGATCGCCTTTCTTGGCTCGTATGCGATGTCGAATTCCCCTAATTCTACCGACCACTTGAGCATCCGACCTGCAACATCAAATTTGGAGAGGATCTGGCGCAAGGGTTGGTCGGTTATCACTTTGATGGGATGTGTCTGGAAATACGGCCTCAGTTTCCTGGATGCTAGGATCAGCGCCAAAGCTATTCTTTCTATTGGGGCATAACGGAGCTCAAGTCCCGCCAGGACATGGCTAGTGTAGTAGATCGGCTTTTCCCTGGCTTTATCGAGTGTTACCAGGACCGAGCTAACCGCCAAGTCGGTCGCAGCGAGGTATAAGCCGAGAGGCTCCCCGTCCTTTACCGAAGTTAGTTGCGGTAGATTTCCGATGTGACTCTTGAGTTGGCGGAATGCTTCCTCGCATTCGGGGGTCCACTTGAAGTCTTTCGCTGATTTCAGTGCACGAAAAAAGGTAGAACTTTTGTCTCCAGCTCGGGAAATGAAGCGGCTCAGGGCTGCTAGCCTTCCTGTAAGTCGTTGGACCTCTTTTATAGTCTTGGGGGGCTGCATTTCCTGTATTGCCTTTATCTTGTCGGGATTGACGTCGATTCCCCGTTGATGTACTATGAAACCGAGGAACTTCCCGGATGTGATGCTGAAAGTACATTTTGCCGGGTTGAGACGCATCTTGTATTTCCTTAGCGTGCGAAACGTTTCCGCCAGGTCGGAGAGATGGGCCTCGGCTTGCCGACTTTTGACTATCATATCGTCTACATAAATCTCCATGTTCCTTCCGACCTGGTCCTTGAACATGCGATTCACGAGCCGCTGGTAAGTTACGCCAGCGTTTTTCAACCCGAACGGCATCACCTTGTAGCAATATGTGCCGTTATGAGTGATAAAGGTCGTATTTCTTTTGTCTCTCGGGGCCATTTGGATTTGGTTGTACCCTGAGAAGGCATCCATGAAGGAAAGCAGCTGATGCCCCGACGTGGCATCCACAAGTTGGTCGATGCGGGGAAGTGGGTAGCAGTCCTTCGGGCAAGCCCGATTGAGGTCGGTATAATCAACGCACATCCGCCAATTTCCATTTGCTTTTTTGACAAGTACAATATTGGATAGCCAAGTCGGGTATCTCACTTCTTCGACAAGCTTCGTGTCCAATAGGCGAGTGACCTCATCTTCTATAGCCTTCTGTCGGTCCGGAGCGAATTTACACGGGCGCTGCTTCACAGGTCGGGCGTCGGGAGAGATGTTCAGGTAATGTTGGGTGATCTCCGGGTCGACCCCCGGCATGTCGTTTGGGGTCCATGCGAAGACATCGTCGTTCTTCCGCATGAAATCTATCAGTTGGACTTGTTGATTCTCCATGCGAAGACACCGTCGATCTCCGGGTAAGGGGGGCATGGCACCGAACGGTTCAGTTCTCGGTCTCTTGAACAACGTTGTTGCCGTTAAGTAGCATTGCCTGGATTCCCTTGGGTCGCTTCTGACCTCGCCGACCCCGACTCGGGTCGGGAACTTCAAGATCCGGTGGTATGTTGACACGACCGCCCTGAGCCGATTGAGGGTCGAGAGCCCGATGATGGCGTTGTACGCAGACAGGAGCTTGACCACCATAAATGACACCAGCAGAGTCTTTGACCTATGCTCCCACCCGAACGTGACAGAGATCGCGGTTGTTCCGAGGGGAGAGATGGAATCCCCAGTGAACCCTGTCAAGGTAGATGTTAGAGGGGTGAGATCTAAGTCGGTCAATCCCAACCTTTGAAAGACATCGAAATACAGGATGTCGGCCGAACTCCCGTGTCGATCATGACCCTCTTGACGTAGGCGTTGGCCATGCAGATTGAGATTACTAGCGCGTCGTCGTGAGATGAGTGCTCCTCGCCTTCCGACCTGAATGTGACGTCGAGGTCTTCGTGATGTAGCAGCCTCTTTCCGGCCTCGGATCGCGCGTATGCTTTTCGCGCTGAGGAGCTGTTGCCGCTTGTTGCCGGACCGCCAAAGATGACGTCGATCTATTTTTCGACCGGGCCCTGCGGTCGGGGAGACAGGTCTCGGGAGGACCGACCGTCTGGGAGAGGGAGTTGTTCGCGGACATATCGCCGCAGGTGCCCGCGCCGGATGAGGTCTTCAATTTGGTACTGGAGGTCACGACATTCCTCGGTGTCGTGACCATATTCCCGGTGGAAGCGGTAGTACCTCCTCTTGTCGCGTCGCTCGGGATGCGACTTCATCGGGCTTGGTGCCTTCAAGAGCCCCTTTTCTCGTATTTGGAAGAAGATCTCCGTTCGGATCGAGTTGAGGGGGATCGGGGGGTGGGGGGGGGGGGGGGGGGGGGGGCGGGGAGGGTGGGTCTGGCTGGCAGCAAACCCGACCTATCTTCCCTCCTCTTCGAAGGTGGGATCAGATGCCCACGAGACTGTTCCCCCCGGGAGCGCTTCGTCTCATCCCGCTTGCCAGCTATATTGGTGTGCCCGTTGTAACATCACGGGCAGAGTCATCGGTGGTCGCTCGATCAGCGACCAGAAGAACCTTGATGGCCTCAGCTCCGTCAGGAATGCTTGGATGGCCAGGGATGGATGGAGGTCGGGGATGCCCTGGACTTGTGATGTGAACCTTCCTACGAATTGGGAGAGGGGCTTGTCGCTCCCTTGGGCCATCCCGAGGAGAGAGGTTGTGGTTGGCCTCGGGCGTGCGCTCGCCAAAAAGTTCAACTCGAACTCTCTTGCCAACACGTCAAATGAAGGTACAGACGCGGGTTTAAGACGAGCATACCAGGTTCTGGCCGATCCCCTAAGGGTGGTCGGGAAGGCCCGACACATCAGCGCTTCCGAAGTGTCGTAAAGGGCCATTTGGGAGCGAAATGTGGCGATATGCTCCATCGAGTCGCCGCTACCATCGTAGGGCTCGAGGGCTGGGAGCCTGAAGGTGGTCGGGAGGGGCTTGGACTGTATCTCGGGGGTGAACGGGGAACCGCCTTTAGAACTTTCCCCAATCTCCTCTCTTGATCTGAGGACTTCCTTCTGGACTTCGTCAAGTCGTTGATGGACTCGGCGAACTTGCTCTCTCAAGGAGTCGGTGGAGTGAGTCGATAAGGTGTCGAGATCGAGCTCAGTCGGTGCTGGATTGTAGGAGCGACTTTGGGATCGAGCTGGCGTCGGGGTCGGCGAAGCTGGGAGGACTTCGGCGACCTGAGGAGGTGGCGCCTCAACATCGGGCGGGATCCCCCGGTTTGGGGCCATCGGTGACTCCGTTTGCGGGGGGTGCCGCCGGGGGAGCCGGTTGGTGAGCCATTAAATGCACGAGCTGGGGTAGGTATGAGATTATGGTCTGCACCATCCCCGCTAGTGCTTAGACCTGGCTAGTGAGGCTGAGGAAAGCCTCTGCCGTGACCATAAGCGACGCGGGGTTTGATGCGGGTGAGGGGAACCCCGTGTCAGTCATCATCCTCCAAAAGCGGTTGGGGGTTGGCACGGCAGCCACGACCTCCTCCGTTGGTCGAGGGTGGTCAGGCTCCGTTTGGCGCTCCATACCCGAATCCACGAATGGGTGTTCTGGCGACATGAGCCCTCCTTCTAGCGCCAAAATGTTAGGGGAGAATCTGGTGCTTGCCTAGTAGATGCGTTCCGCCTCCGAGTCTGCTGAGCAAGCACTTGCTGGTTCAGGCCCGTGTGCGCTAGCTCGCCCGTAGTCTTCTCGGTACGGTGTGGGAGCTCGACCGGATGAGTGGTGATTCAGAGCTCGGCTTGGGAGGAAGTACTCAAGTTCGGGTCGACCGCTGACTCCTGCAAGAAGGTACAGTCGGGTAGGTACCCGACGTGACCCCTCCGATGGTCAAGTTAGTTGGGTGATTTGTTTTTGCGACCCCCCCGCCCCGTAGAGACGCAGGAGCTTTTATAATGGGTGCTGTAGATTATACGTACCTGATAACCTTACTGCTTTTATGGCCTACCATGTCATCGTACCCTTCTATCATGTTTGTTGTCCTTGCGGTGAGGCGTGCGTTTGCAGGAGGGGGGTGCCGACCTTACCTGTGTCAGGTCGGCTATACGACCACTGGCGCCCCCCATACTTACATCCGGTAGGTTGCCTACGTCGGGTCGGCCACGTCGACGGGCCAACTGTCCGAGGGTGTGATGACTTAACGACCAGGTCAACATTTGTCATATTACGTATAAATCATATTTATGAGGTAGAGTATCAAAATAGTTATGTCTTGTCACTATAGCATCAAAATTAGTTCCTAGTCATTTGATTCAGGCAGTGATAGACAGAAACAGATTTGCCAATGGTAAGAATGCGATCAGTCAACCTAATTAGATGACAACATTCTGTGGTTGACAACCTATTTTGACACTGATTCTTAGTTCAAAATAGATAGATTTCAAGACGATGCAATAAATACATCTACAGGTATCAGAAAAATCAAGAAATAGCAATTCATAGTACGCTGATCTTATTCTGATAAACCACAATTCATAGGACGTTAGGTAGCCATTACAGTTTCACCAGGCAAGCAGAAACCAGGAAACAGTCCTCCTTTGCAAATACAGCAAGGAAAAGTTATGCTACCAACTGAAAAGAAAGGAGTGCAAAACAGATTGATATTTTGGGTCCAAAGTCAAATCCAGTCAGTTTGATTACACAGGACAACTTGAGAAAACAAAAGCTCAAACTACGACAGAACCTGATTTATCCAGTCCCCATGGGGTTGGTTTATCAATCAGCTGCAGCACTCTTAAGTTTGCACTGAATGATCCAGGCAGTACTGATCTGGAGAACCAAAAAGCAGTGGTGATAATGATGAATTAGATATACAAACATATCCCAGAATCCAAATGTCTTTTTAACATTACTACTATTATTCAACAACAATCATTTTCCGTAATCCCCATCTGAATAAATTGGTTTTCATTACGTTCAACAGCAGCAGTCAACTTCATCTAAACGCAAAACCAACTGGAGGAAAAAGCCTAGATGAAACTGTAATGAGTCTTTCACAAATCTCAACCCTAGCATTTATCCATCTTAATTGATCTTGAGAAAGTGCATGACCTCCATATACATAGTTAAAAAAATTGAACAGTTTGTGTTTTCATGTAAGCATGAAAATATAAGGGAAAAAGGGCTGGGCTTTCTATTACAGATGCATATAATAACAATTTCTAGGAAGGCTAAAGAAGAACAACATGGATAATCCTGTTAAATCAACCTGACATAAACAGTTTTAAGTTCATAGATTGGAATGACAGAGAACTGGCTTCTGAAATTTAAAAGAACTCATAAAGAAAAGTATCCATGAAGAAAGCACTGAATGAGATGTTTTCTCATTTAACTACACATTTTGATGAGATCTTTCCTACCATCCTATGTCGTCACTCCCTGAATCAGTTGATATTGTCAGCCTCCGTGCCGTTTTCATGAACTCACTGCAATGATACCATCATAAGATCCATAAGACACATACGTTTAGAATGAGACCAAAGGGTCAGAATATTTAAACAAATGACTGCCGTTTATGACATAAAAGGCAAACTGAAAGTGCAGCCAGCCCAGAATGCTGCCACCATCATGAGATCCGAGGAGAGTAATTACAAGTGAAAGGTGTAAATTTTAAAATTTTTATTTGTGATGAAACCCTTAAAAAGAAAGAAGTGACAACCAATTAGATTCTCACATCTATGACATAGTTCACAAAATACATGTTACCTAAAATTTTCAATGGAGTGCTGAACAGGCTAAATTTTCTCATACATCTGTAAAACTCATAACAAGATAGATTTACAAGCAACAGTAACCATCCATATTTGCAAAAATGTGAAGTTGTGTCAACTGAGATAGAAATCCTTGAAGTTGGAAGTCACTGGCTATAGAATCAAATCATGGATTAAAACAGGAAACACACAGAAGCAACATGGATGATAGTAGTAAAGTAGTTGGAGGACATGAGCAATTAGGCAAAAAGACTCAATATAAGAAAGCTAGATGCAAATGAGTAGTATGGTTTAAAGATATAAATGCACCATGATGACCATCTAAGACCATCACAAGTTGTTTGTTCATGCTAAGAATGACCCAGATCCTAACCTGTAAGGTTCATCTCCAGTGTGTTTAACTGCACCTGCTGCATCATTGTAAATCACATGACTTATAATCTCTGATTTTCCAATCCCAAACATGTCAGCTAGCTTTGTGTATAGTTCTTCATAAGATTCAAACATGGAGAGATCAAGGGTGCGACCAACATCAACTGATTCCATAAAAATCTTGCAATGGCCAGTCTCCAGTCCAAACTCTGATATATTGTGGTTCCTGTGCCTGTCCCATTTGAATAATTCACAAGATGAACTGTCCACAACTATATTATGATTCATTGCAGAGCCAGAAACATCTGACATATTTGTTGTCTTCTCAAGATTCCCATCTGCAGAACTGTTTCCAGTAGCACCATGGAAAACCATATCCCCAGAGTTGCTCAGAGATATCTGATCCTCAGTCAGTATTGTTTTCCCAAAGAGCACTAATTGTGGTGGTTTATCATTGCAGAGCTTTTCTGTGCTATGAGAAGCATTGCCAATTGTTAACAAACAAGAGATGTTATTACGAATGGCAGGGTTATCAATGATGAGGCCAGTAGTTATTCTTGAAGGTGGAGTGGTCTGATCAAGGTGGTGAACGCCAGCATGGAACAGACCCAATTGCAGTTTGTTAAGGTGGATGTCTGATAAAGATACACCAAAATGAGCATGCCTGGCTCCCTGTATGCCTGCAGGAGTACTGTCTGGGAAACAGCACAAAGGACTTGTGCCATGACCAAGGGGGTCCCTGAGGAACATAGGCAATGGAGGTTGACCTTCGAGGCAAAAATCAGGGTATCGGGAAATACAAATCTTCTTCTTTGGTGGAGAGAAGGGTGCTAAATGGATAGTTGGCATGTTTGAGACCAGATCAACCAACCACGGGTTCACACACTTCACATTTTGTAAAAAATCTGGTTCATCCCACGTAACCTGTGAAGCCATTATAAATAGTAATCACATTTTGGCAAGGAAGCAGATACATTCATAGAGAAGGAAAATAAGAAAAATGAAGTGAGACATTTGTAGCATCACAAGAACATTTCTGAGAAATATAGCAACACAAGGAAAACCTGCAAGACAAAATAACTTGCCATAAGCAAGATTATATGTGAGCAGGCACTGGGGTAGGTTGTAGAATAGATTTTTGGTTCACTACGCCATGAATGGTTTTCTAACTTTTTTAATGGTTAGCAAAGGTTGATTTTTGTCTTGGAGAAAAAGAAAGAAACTGCAGTAGGTGCAGAATATATGAAACCACAATGAATCTACTTTTCTTGGTTCAATAAATTGGAAGACACTAAATCTCTCTATATCAATCCCCATCATTGGCGACATAGACTAAATTTCTTTCCATGAAACAGAGTCAAATTAAAAAAGGCCAGTCTGATGCTAAATACTCATCCTGACATATCATTTGTCTATAAAGACAAACAAACATCCATTTATTATTCCCATGTTGATATCAACTTTATATATAATCATACTTGCCATGCCTCCGATAAAAGTAATATATGCCATTCAAGATAACATTATATAATAGATAAATTGTTGACAAAACATCGGAACTAGAAACAAATATCATAAATCCATTTTTAAATTTAATTATGCCTGATAGCCTAGGAGTACAACTATACGACTTTGAAATAAATCAATCATCATGGAAACTGTTGAAGGGACCTAATTTGTCATGCCAGCAAATGACAAACATGACAAATGTTCCAGAAAATGGAACTCCATCCTATGGCGTACTAACATCAATAGCAAACACAGTTAAAAATTTAATACCATGTGCGTAAAACATGCCGGAAAAAAAAGAACAACAAAGGAAAAATTATTTTTTAAAAAACATTATCTGACACACTCATTGGTATTAGATTTGCTGCACCTGTCCATCTAGTATTTCTTCATTAGAACAGATAACTAGAAGGAAACAACCGATCACAAGCACAAATAATAAGAAATGGAGGCAGAAAGCATGATAAAAGTGACACGAACTTTGGGTTAGCTTCTGTTGTTGTTGATCAGAACAATGACTTGTATGAATTTACAAAGGAACATGAAGACATCCACCAAATTGACATCAGGTGCGGATATTATATGGACAAGTCATAAAAGATGAGAAGAGGTGCAAGCAAACTAACACCATAAAAAGCAAAATACTATATTATCTTAGACTCACAAAAAGCATACATGCTGCATGGAAAGGGTACCTGAAGAAGTCTCCAAGGCGAATTAGGCCACTGCACGGGATCTGCAATCCGGACAGAAGATATAGTTCCCATAAACCAACTAATCCTTGACGAATCCTCAGTTTCGAAAGCCATCTTAAACCTCATTCCGGGACACCATTGGATCCTCATTGCAGCTTTTACTGATGGAGCCTTCACGCAGAACTCCGGCGTACTCACCCTAGGGTAGTACACCACCTCAAAAGGTTGTCCTCTAGCTGCAAGTGTTGCTGCCTCAATGACAGAGTCAGCCTTCATCCTACCTCTTATCCTCATACCCCGACTAGTTCTTACACTACCACCATTTCCGTTTTCCCTCATTAACTTACACTCTTCCCCCCTTGAGAAGACAGAGAAGTTCCCATAACTCGTCATACAATTCCCATTGGGAAGGATCCATCCTGAAGGAACCTCTGGCCCCCCACCAATCCCACCTCTTTTAGCCCGTCGGATCCCCACGCAAAGATCCCCATTCTCGGTTCTCAAGAACACAATTGAATCCCCTGCCACAAGCTTCTTCTGGTTAACAAAAGTGCTCCACCCAGTTGTGAGCAGATGTCGACGAGGGGTTCCCCTATAGATGTGCCTAAACTTCCAAATCTCACCATGCACGTCCTTCACAAGCACAGTCTGCACCGGTGGATCCACAGAGTAGTCCAATCTTGGGAAGATGGTCTCAGCACAGTATCGTGGGACAGAGAAGCCCCCGCCATTGTTTGCATCTGATTGAGTCAGTGTCTTTGCAAAAGATGCCAGCTTTTCTTGTGTGTTGCTTCCATCTATAACAAGTCCCATTGCGTCATCTTGGCCACAGTCCAGCTCATTGGCCGTCAGTGGAACCATGCGGATCTTAGCGAATACTTCATCAGTCTCTGGTTCAGCCAAAAATTTCACGGAAGTCACAGTGGAAAGGATGAAAGGTGGGATCCGCTGGGAGGTTCCAAAGTCCATGCTGCCTTGGGCATGCTCTGCGTGACCCTGGGGGAAGTAGTAGACCTTCGAGTTCACTGCCGGCATCTGAACCATTCCACCAGCAGAGGCATGCCATAACTGGGAGTCGAGGCACTTGTCGATTTGCTTCATAGATTGATTCCTTGGTTAATTTGTCAAATATGAGAATCGGCAGGAGCAGTTCCAACTGGGTTTTGAAGAACACTGGTGTTGTAAGAAGAAATTGCTGCTGATTTCAGGCACAAATTTACAAAAGGACTACACATGGGAACAGAGAGAAATCCAGTGGCATTAGCGAAAATTGTTACCTTTTAGCGAACCAGTGCAAGTATCCAAACCAAGTACTTCCTTCAGGGGCTCCTGACGAACGTCGTTTTAGAATCGACAAAGTAGAAGAATAACCAATAAGTACAAAAGGTTGGGATTTTGACACCAAAGAAAAAGGAATAAAACTTCAAACTCCCTAAAATATACACTAATTTATAAATTGATTCAATTTCTTACCTTTCCCGTGAAGAACTGCGTCAATCAGGGAAGGAAGAACAGAAACATCAAAACAAAGTATAAATACGCCGACTCCATTTCATCCCAAACTTCCATCTGAAGACCCCGTCACAAGATTGTCGAAACCCCAAATCCGGCTCAACTCCGCTAACCCTAAGGAAACGAAGACCTCCCGGAGCTCAGTTAAATTCCCCGACACCACACTCCCAAACCCTACAAAATCCAGTCCATCTTCTAAATCGAAATATCTCAGGCTTCCCAGCAAAAGACCACCATCATTTCCTTACCCATGACTCCATTCATCCGGCAAAAGGGCATACCACCAGAAACCGCAACAATCATCCCTTCCAGCTGTGGATCCAGCAGATAACACGTCCCATGGTGGAACCTCTCCCCCTCCTCAATCTCCTTTACAGGCTAAGATCCACCCGATTTCAGAAACAATTCAGAGGGAACCGCTGAACTCGTCGGTGATCGAAGAGGGGGAAAAAAGAGAGAGAGAGAGAGAGAGAGAGAGGGCATGTCACACTCCTACTGTTCTCTCTTTCAGATCATTATATCATCCCCCTACTGTCTCTCCGGCAAAAAGAGCGACTAAAAAACACAGCAGATTAAATATTTTGCATATATACCCTTTAAACGAGAAATTGAACAAACTCTCTGGTGTTTTTTTTTTACCCTTATCAAATTAATCTGTAGAGGGGGGTGAGGTTCCACCAAATTTAAGATCCTATTTTACACATGTACCCTTATCAGGGGCTTATTTAAGAATTTAATTCCCGAAGAAAGATTAAAGATTACTTGTTCTATAATTATTTGTTTGGTGAGGGGTCAAAATAAAAAAGGGAAAAGCTTGCGAAGGAAATGGGGCGGAATTATTGATGTGGGATGTCGCCGGTTATTGAGACTGCGGTAGCGTTGCAGCGGGGAAGGATTCGGAACAGGAGGATCAGCTATTGGCGTCGTCGCAGCGAGATTGCAATGGGGTTCTCGTTGGATGCCACGTGTACCGCAGAGGTCTGGCGCCGATTCGGCAATTAGTCGCCGATTCGAAGGAGTCGAAGAACCCACGGTGTCGGGTGGATTTGGTTCGCTTCATTTGGAATTAATTGATGTTTTGAGATGGTTGTGTGCAAAGGGAAGGATAAAAAGTAAGTAAGATTGATTTGATCTGCATTTTATTTATAGTGGTTTGATTCTGATTAGATTCAATTAAATTTAATCGATTTATTTAAAAATATATTTTTTTTAACTTACTTAAAATTATAAATCGATTAATCATATCAGATTAAATGATATTGATGTGATTCGATTGGGTGAATCCAAATCGATTTTGATTCGAACTATCTTATTTTAATCGAATCAAACTAAAATAAAAATTGATTCGATTTAAACACCCATATAATTCAGCCTAATAAATTTTAGATAATTCAATTTCAAACGCTATAAGTACACGATCTCATTCCCAAGATAAAAATAAAAAAAAAATATTAACTTAGCCCAATCCCTAATGCTACTAAAGGTTAGTTGTCTCTTTCATTTGTTGTTATTCCATACTTAATAATCACTAGCAACCATAGAGGTATGTATATTCTTTATCACCGTATTGAGTTGACGAAGATGCTTTCTTTCGGACATGAATAGACTTGTCAAAAGAGACTTCTCAACACCCAAAGGAAACAGAAAAAAAAAAAGTTCATATAGTTGGTTCATTTCATTCAATTGTACCAAACTCAATATCTTTCCACCTAATTTTTTAAAAGTTCATATAGTTGGTTCTTCTATCATGAATATTTTTTTTTTTTTTTTTTTTTTGAGGATCATCTATTGTGTTTTGTTGGCATCCCCCGCTATGGGAGGGAAATGATGACTCGATGATCTATGAAATAATTTAATTAGTGAAACTAATTGGGATTAGAATGAATCTGATGGATGATGAACAAGAAATCGATCGATGCCCCATCACATTCAAAGGAGGCATAAATTGTAGAACCAATCGCGTCATGTCGAGTACAGAGTGAAGCGACCACCTTTTTGAGTTTGCAATCATTTTAGAGTTTTGGCAGCGACGTGTGCGGGAGAAGAACCACAAGCCCAAAGCCATGAGACGCTGCATGTCGTTTTCCCTCCTCTCCTTTCTTTCTCATTCTATTGGCTTCGTCACCATGAATTCAGCTCATGGAGAACACAATGAGTTGTCAAGGATCTTAAATGCTTCCACTTAATAATCTTATACTTGTCGTCAACCTTCCATCAAATTATTGCTCGGCGTGAACCTTTTAAACACGATAAGATCTAGAACATCGAATTTAAACTTAGTTTTAAATATCGATTAGGTTGTTTTTTTTTTCTAACTTTATTAATGAGGTTTTAGGATTTCTATTTCTTAATTGTATTTGAAAAGTTAATTTAACATTCGGCCATATCATTAGTCAAGACAGTGTTTATCGGTTTTGAAAAGTTAATCTTGTTTTAGATTTCTATTTTTTTTTTTGTTACTTGTAATTTTTTGTAGTGTTTTAGACAATTTGTAATTTAATTTATGCTATCTTAATCGAAAACAACAACAACTTATTGACAAAAAAAATTAGTTAAGGAATGATCTAAGAATAATAATACAAATAACATAGTAAACCGATATGAATAACTCCCATGACACAATAATAATAAAAAAAAAACTCATATAGAATAAGAAAGTGTGATTGTGTTCACCACTTATCCTTTGTAAAAAAAAAAAAAAATAGTAATTATATGATAATTGAAAACTAAAAGAATAAACACCAAATCATTAGGGTGAGAGGGCTGTTTTTGTAATTTTATATATTTTTAATATTTAATCATTTATTACGTTGTTAGGTTGAGGTGGCGTGGTGGATCCCAAAACACGTCATTGGAGCGTGGACAACTTTGGACTGATGTGAAGACGGTGTGGCGTAGTACAAATCTATTGTATTTAATGTTGATAGATGTGAAGTTTGATCTCAAAGGATGGTGGTGGCTCGTGTTTGTCCTCTTCTTGATAAGATCGTTGATGATATAATTTCGTCAACCATGATCAAATGGTAAATTGACGTATGATAGTGTAATATTTTCGTATCTATTTTATGTAATTTTTAAATATTGATTCGAGATCAATCGAGATATTAATCTGAGTCTATCTTTACAGCGAACCTTTTATTTAGGGATGTATTCGACAAGACTCATTCGATATGCTTAAGTTTACTTTGAGTATTCTAACTATATATCAAGTCTATTAAAGTACAAATACTATGAGAGAGTTGAAGTTTTTGAGAATAAATATTTGTTATGAATAAATGTTTGGAATAGGTACACGCTTCTTCTTCTCGTATTAGATAAGACTATGTAGCATAAAATCTGAACAATCTCACATAACGATTGCATCAATCACATAATGAGATATGTTAATCATATGATGATGAGATACCAATACCGATGAGATATCAATCATATATGTGATTATATTAATATTATTATTAAAATTATTTATTAACCATCAATAGCGAAGATTAGCTTTTTGATTCCATGAACTCACTATCTATCGATCGTCAAGATTTTAATGAGCTCAGGGAGATTTCATATTAAAAAATTATGAAATGTTGTCTCAAATAAGGTATTTTGCTTTGAATAATTATGTTTATCTTCAGTACTCATTTACGGATTAAAACCTAAGCTTAATTAATTGCAATCGCACGAAATACAAATTAAAACTCTCGTGTGCTATTTTGTTCTTACAATAATTCGTTGATGGAGGACGATTTATATGCATGTAATTATATTTGCATTTTGCATTTGGAATTAGGATTTTGTACCTATATAATTATATTTTGTTCTTACAATAATGCGTTGATGGAGGACGATTTATATGCATGTAATTAATTATATTTGCATTTTGCATTTGGAATTAGGATTTTGTACCTACATAAATGGTTCGTGTGGGTGGATAACGAGAAATGTTAATTACATCCATTTGTCAAACGCCAAGCTATACATGTCCTGCTGTCAGATATAGCACCACGTTTTAACTTTTCTAATGTGATCAAATTATTTCTCTAACGTCATCATATCGTAGTATTACATAGTTTAAATAAATCACTCCTTAAGCTATTGATAAGTAATAATACTTCTAAGTTTTAATAAGTTTCGTGTAACATAAAATTTTTACATAAGCTAAATGGAAAGGAATGAAGTGGAAGATTTGGAGACATTGCGGAGTTAAAAAGGAAGCCAAGGTTGCATGGAGAATCGTGTGCTTAGAGATAGAATGTTAGGAGTCCAAGGTGGGCTCTCAGTTAATGCATCAATTTCATAGCCTTATATTTTACCTATTAGATTATCTATTTTAGATAAGATATATTATTGGATATGATTATATTCTAATTATAATTATTAAATAATAAAAAAATTAATTATAATATGATTCTTTTAAGAGATGACTTTCATATAAGCGACTATCTTAATTATTTATCTTAGATCTGATGCTCTTACTTATACAATGATAAGGCTTTCTAGAGAATCAACAATTAGTCAATAACATATTACACCTCTTCTCTCATCTTCGCTTTGTCCTTAAATTCATAGCTCATATAGATCATGTGAAAGATAGGAAGAGAGAAGAAGATGAGTCTAATTCTCATTATAGATCGACATTGTTAAGAATGAACTTGGAAATAATCTACAAAGATAACATATAATCTAAACTTGTCAAAAGAGATAACTGGCACAGGACCTCAGACATAAGTATAAATAACCTCAAACGGTTTAGAGCAGAAGATGTACTAAATATAACTGATGACTCTTATTACTAAGACAATCATCACAATAAGTAATAGCAGTACCGGATTTAGAGACAGGAATAGAGTAGCGAGAAAGTAAATTTTATTGAACATGGGTTGAGGGATGACCAAGACGTTGATGCCACATGTCGATTGGAGTAACTGTAGAGGCGTTAGCAGTAGGCTGAGTGAGATACAAGGTGGATGACCATTCATAGATGTTGTCTTTATTCGGACTGCTAACCGTGCTCAAGTCCTTGACAAAAAAAATAATCAGAAAAAAATTCAATAGAAGCATGGTTTTGTTGGCAAAACTGAGAGACAGAGATGAGATTTCTTTTAATGTGGGGTGCACACAAAACATTATCGAGTGTAAAAGAAGTGGCATTTGAAGTAAGCTTCGTTGAACCGAAATGAGTAATAGGAATTATGTTACCATCACCGATGATAATATATTCATTTTCGCCATAGTTGTTGTGGAGCGACAGGTTCTGGAGATCAGAAGTAATATGATGGGAAGCACCAGAGTCCACAATCCAATTAGATTGACTGTTAGATAGAGTCGTCATAACATTTGCCCGAGGCCAGGCTGACTGAGGTGGAACGCGAGGTCGAGACTGACAAACCTTTACCGAGTGACCGACTTTATCACATAATTGGTAGACAACTAACTGGTTGCTGAAGCATGGAAGGAGGACAACATGGCTGAACGACAGTGTTCTAACGAGTGTTGAAGTGTAGAGACTGGGGAGGCGGTAGTGATGGAGAGGTACCCATAGAAGTGGGAGAAAAGTTGGTCACACCTTTTGAAACATTCTTGTGGTATTTACGATTTTACCATTTGAACTTCTGGTTGAACTGAGCTGTGATAGGAGGTCCTGACAAGGGTCCTGACAGCCTATCAGCATGCTTCAGGTAAGCTTCATAGTCGGTGAGCTTGTCAGAGAGTTCTTCAAAGCAAATGGAGAGTTACGTGCTCGAAGTGCGGCAGCCAGTTCTTTGAACTCGGTACTCAATCCATTAAGCGTGTGGACAAGAACTTCTTCATCAGTTAGGGAATGACCTATCAAAGCTAGGTCACCAATAATCATTTTGATATGTTGTAAGTAATCGATAATAGTACTTCCCTCCTGTTTAAGGTTCATAAGGCTGGAGAGTAGTCCAAGCATGCGCGCCCAGGAGCGATTCACGAAGGTAGTTTGTAGCTTGGTCCAAGCTTCCGCAGCAGTGACACAGGAGGACACAAGCGGAGGAATGAATCCCGCGACAAAGGCTTGAATTGCTTGAAGTATTAGTCGATCTTGATGTAACCATAGCTTCTGGGCAGGATTCGGTACTGGGCTAGGTTCTCCTGGAATATGTATCATTGCTGGTGGACAACTAAGAGAACCATCAATGTAACCCAATAAATCATAACCAAATAGAAGGTTTGAGAATTGAGCCCGCCAGGGTACATAATTACCACCCTTGGATAATTTAAAAAGAATCAGGGAAGCAACATTGATGGAGGTAAGTCCTGAATACAGAGTAAGATTGCCAATAAGAAAAAGGGTTGAAGCATCAGAGATAGAGGAGGAAGACATCGGGGAACCAATAATAGATAAAGGGAAAGCAAAAGTTAAGTGATCTCGCTGAGAAAATAGTATCAAAAATAGTAGGAGTGGGAGTAGGAAGCCGATTGATGAGTAATATGACTGAAGTGTCCCAAGAAATTGATAGTAAAAGAAATAAGAAACGAAAGTAAAGGAAAGGCTATCATGTCTTGACACGACAAACAGCAGTGTTAGGATAGCAGAAGCTTGTTGGAACTAGCAATCGGGTGCCCATTCGAAGAGTAATCCGATAGTGAAAGAAGGAAGAGGTTGCCACTGTTGAAGGAAAGAAACTTTGCAGGTAAGTGAACGTCGGCAGCTGAGAAGAACACAAGCTGCAACGGTTGCCCTCCAAGAACTGGACTACAAGGAGGTCATAATTCGGGGAAGCTGCAGATGAAGTTCCCCAGTGTCGGCCAGCAGAAATCGGTGACAGTGACAGCGGACGATGCTAGCACCCTTGGAAAGGGGAATGAATACGGGCAGCTTTAGTACAGCACCCGACAATTCGAGGTCGTCGTCGGAGCAGAGGTAGCACTGCGCACCCACAAGCAGAGTGAAGGGTAGCTATGGTGTCCACGTTGGGATTGCTCTTTGGAGCTGCTGAAGAAGTGAAGATGTTCCAATAGGGTAGCCGCTGCTCGGTGTTGGAGGCATAGTGTCCAGAACATGCCTTGGGCACAAAGACAGCAGGCGTCGAGCAGGGCAACACTTGCTACAGGAGGAGCAGAGCACTGCTACAGTAAGAGCAGAAGAAGCGGGTAGAAGAGTACCAGGTAGCAGCCGAAGATGGGAAGGAGAAAACCGCAGACTCTCCTCGACGATATCACCTGGCAGATATCACTGCCGAAATGTCGCATGAACAGGGCGTGATGGTGCAGCCTGGGAGCAAGTTATCCCCATGAACCAAGCAACAATGAGTCCGACAGACGCAACAACAGAGATTGATCGACAGGTAGCAGCCGAAGACTTCCAATTTCATGTGACAGCAGGAGGAGAGAGGGGTTAGCCACCAACCAGAGCCCCTATTGCGGCTAATGGGGTGGGCTGCTACTGCAGCAAGAGAATCAATCGGTGTGGCAGGGCAGCGCTTTCATGTTGATAAAAACAGAGGAAAGAATGCTCTGTTTCGTCGATAAAATAGAGATCCGGCTGCAGCTCCGCAGAGAAGAGGAGAATAGGGGCTGCGATCGAATGGTTGCCCCCCTGGAGAGCATTGGAGTAGCTGAGATCAGCGGTGGTGTGGATGGAGGTGGTGTCGCGACGATGGTTCTACTGCTCGGTGACGAGGCCACGGTGGACGACGGCACGGGCGGTCTCCGAGGGGGCAGACTTGAGGTCGAGGGGGACCTCACCCACCCTCTCTCCGGAGAAGGAGAGCACGGGGATGGCCGCGAGGTCGCAGTGGACACGGAGGCGGACGGCCGTCGGGGCCTTGGCGAGGGTGCGAAGAGCGAAGAAGCGAGGGGTGGTGATGCTGCGGCTCGCCGTGATGCAACTTCTTATGTGGCCTCTACTGTTGGCGCCGAGGACGACCGCTGTGTGGCTAAACCTACCCGCCTCGGGCACCAAGTGTGTATCGGAGGAGGAGCGACCGTAGGAGGGGAAGGGGTTGCGGTCACTGTCGAGAGGTGATAAAACTGTCACTGGACAGTGAAAAGGGAAAAAAAAAAAAAAAGTAATCTCTCGAGACATGCTCTGATACCATATTAATAATAAATTTAAAAAAATAAAAATATATTTGTTATTGAGGTTTAACATCTATTTATACAGTGATGAAAGACAGATTTCCCTCAACTGATAACGAGATCATTTAGTTCAGTTAGAAAAATCCGTTACAGCTAATAGATATTACTATAGAATTTGGATTTAATGATGGTACAATTACAGATGAGGATAAAGTTTTTATGACAATCGTCGAAAGATACATATTATAAATTTAGATATATTTTTATTTGATTTCATATTTTAACATTAAAGTTTTTTGTATAATAAATAAAATATTATATTTTTATGCTAACAATTGGTATCAAAGCTATAGTTATGAAATCAAATACTTTAGATCTATTTATTAGTATATTTTGCTCTCAAAAAGTTATTAATCGATTTTTACTTATGACGTGTGAATGATTAATATTTATTGTCGATATGCTTTTCCATCAAGTCCATCCTATGGCTTGCTTGCGGATGATGTAAGTTTTCTCGTGATTGATCGATGGACCACTATCAATAGCTTGATGTTGATGATAGTAGTATTTGAGGATGACTACCTACGGTGGGCGCCAGCCTAGTTGAGGGCAGCGTTGTGTATCTAGTGCAAGCCCTATGGGGTGCGATAACCCTATGACTGCTGCATAGTGCTACTACGTGTAGCGACTATAGCAACGCCACTACTCGTGATGGCTACGGTGGCTACGCACTGCCACTACATGCGACGATTATAGCAGTGGCACTAGTTGTGATGGCTGCGGTGGCTGTGCATTGTCGCTGCATGTGGCGGCTACAACAACATCGTCACTACTTAAAACAACTATAGTAGTTGCAGCAATGTCATTACGATGACATCTACTAGTTGCAATCTATGTTATTGTACATCGAATGTCAACAGGGTCGTTGGGCGACATGTGTGTACATAATCGCATCATGGCGACTTTGGGGGTCGCTAAGTGGCACGCACGCACAACCACATATGGGCTGGGAGAAGTAGGCGGTGGCTGCACACGATAGCAGCAATTGCGCCTCGCGAAGTGACCACGGATGATGGCTACAATGCCTCGCATAGGCAGCAATCATGCCTTGCATAGCGGTCGTGGATGGCAGCTATGATGCCTCTTGCAGGTGGTGACCATGCCTCGCATTGAAGTCGCGCACGACAATGGTCATGCCTTGCGCAACGATTGTAGATAGGGAGTGATATCTAAGGTTTTTTATTAAAATTATATTTTTATTCTTATAAATTCATTTAATTTTAATTAATGTCCTTTTGATAGTTCTATTCTTTAGAAATCAAAACTTTTAATTGTATATCTTAAATAAAATTATAGTTTTATCCTTTTAAAATTTAAATTTTTTATTTATGTTCTAAATTATAAAATTAATTAATTTGATTTATTTTAATAAAATATTTTGGTCAGACTTAATCATCACTGTATGACTACTTAATTAGATTTAGATTCAATCAATCAAGTTTTGATCGAATTCAAAGAAAGTCAAAATTTTAATTTTTAATTTTACTCAATTTTAATTTTGATGGGCCTAACTGGGTGAATAGTTGGCCCAAATTTATGAGCCCAATTTTGGATAGCCTAATTCTGGGCCTATCAAATTAAATAAGGTTAATTAGTCTAATTCAATGTTTCATACAAAATTAAATTTTTTTTATAAATTATGATGTTCTTTGATAGTTTTCTCATATGTCATATTGATAATATTTTACATATGATAAATAAAAATTTAATTATTGTTCTTGGATATTTATTTGGTTATTCACATATATATATGTTTGAAATTATAAAATAATATTTATTTTTCATCTAAAGGTATGATTTATATTTCATCATGATTATAGTTATCGTATGAGTCTTTCTTTATGTTTATTAATATTCAATAGTTATTATGATTATTATTTTATTATTAAATTATTTCAGCATAAATTAGATTAAAATTTATTGTGAATATGATTTGTTACTCATATCTCTAAGTTTTATATAACCGATAGCTGCTAAAGTTGCATAGAATGAAAGGCTTATGAGATATAATTTATAATAAATTTTTTATTATTTATAAGATATTTTAAACTATATTTTATATTATTATATTGGCCTTGTAGCTATAAAAGTGGCATAAACCAATAACTTATCAAAACGCTAGTCATCCTGCCTAGTAAAGGGGGCGGTGGCTAGGAAGTCCTAAGGCTTCAAGACTCCTTCCCCCAAAATCCTAATCGACTCCTCAATCAAAGGGGATGATGGCTAGATAAGGGGATATCACATGATTCAAGACTTTATTGACTTATTGAGTTTAGGACCAATCCAAGTTAGGGTCCTAACAGACTCGTCGCCCTCTTCAAATCAACCTTGTCCTCAGGGTTGAGATTCCTTGTCTCTGGGTCCTGATTTGAAACTCCTCATGAGGCTCCCTCGTGGCTCCTATAGTAGGCGTATCTTGCTCCTGCGATCCAGCCTCAGCAATAGTGACTGGTTTATGATATGTCATGATCCTGTGATCCCATGCGATCATAAGCTAAACTTGAGCCTTATCATCAGCTTGGGTGTCAGTTGGAAAAATATGGGCTGTCATCTTTTCTAAACTTCCATTTGAGGTGGGATATTTGAAGGATCAACTATATTTTTGATTTGGTGTGTAGATTTGATCTCCACGTTACGACCCTAATGTGATCCATAATTTTTTAAAGTCAAAAGTAGTAGGGGGATCACTTTCTTAAGGTTTGAATTTCCTACTGGTAGGGCTAGAAGTGAAGGGAAACTCGATCTTTAAGTTTGTCAGGAGGCTGTTTCTTCTTTGCATGCGCTGCCATGTGGTTAGTTGTTAGTCATAGCCAATCTTTTTTTTGGAATAGTGACTGCCCTCTGGTATGGTCTAGGAAGATGAGAGCCCATTCTAATATGAGCAGAGATTATAATTTTTCTAGGCTTATTTCTCTTTCATGCCATAGATCTGAATCGAGCCAAACTTTAAGTTTAGTAGCAACTAGTATCCCCTTTAGAAATCTCATGTAGAGTGTAGGGGAAGTCTCGATATGGATTAGGAGTCGGTCATCTTGCATAAGGGCGATGCCGATCCCACCTCTTGATGTGTCTGCTCCAATCGTGAACATTTGACCATCAGTTGGTGTGGACGACATTGTGGTCATGAGGGCTATAGTTCCACTCGACCAAGGCGTGATATCTTTCTTCATAGTGAGAGGGATGATTTCATGTTTCTTTGAGTCCTGCAAATAATCCCTCTCTTACTCTGATTCTGCTACTAGAGGGACTCAATTTTCTTACGATCTTGGGTCGTGCATTGGAGGCCATCATTAGGGAAGACTTTGATCATCATGATTCGATCCTAGGGGAAGTCATGTAAGTTGCCTGAGATATGAAGTGCCACATCAGTAACTATGGTGGGTTTGGCGGGATGTAACACTTAAAAAAAACTTATCCTTGGAGACAAGGATGTAGGGATGTATCATAGTGGGGAAAAAGCACGACCGAATAATTCATGTCTCTGTCATCTCCTGGGTGACCCTCTTAGCTTTGATCTTCTGAGCTTATGGGCAATAATCTGACCGACCATCAGCTAGTGGTAATTTCAGCCAGTTCAACATCGGAGAGTCGAACAGCTTGATAGGAGGTAGTCGGTTTGGTTTGGTGGAGATGCCCAAAATTTCAGCAAGCTGTGGGAGAGGGTTCTTGTCTTCAATCTCCTTTAGCTTAATCTCCTGAAACTCTTGAATTTGAATTAAGAAGCTACTAGATTCTTCTTTTGATTCCTTCTCCAAGTGATGTGTTGTGACCGTAGTAGCTTTGCTCCATCGTTTCCCACGTAGGATCACTTGTTTCCCTTTGCTGAAAACTTTCATGATTAGCTTCGAAAAGTTTCATAAAATATCTCCTATCGTGGATAACCAATCAATACCGAACACTACTTCAAAATCATCGAGAGGGAGGAGGAAACAATCAACAACTATGTCTTGATCCTGTAGAATTAGTTTCACTCATGGGCTCTTCAGGTTGCACTTCAAGATTCGGTTGTTAGCTACCTTGACGTTGAACCTGCTACAATCTTCTTTTTGGAGCATCAAACGGGTAACAACCTTGCTGTTCATGAGGTTGTTCATGCTCCTAGTGTCGAGGAGGACGTTGACGGGCTGCTGCTCAAGAAACCCTTCGATCTTCATTGTTTGTGAGTTTGTGTAGTCGGCTAAGGTATGGACCGTGCAGGCAGCCGATTGTGGTTTTTCCTTCGTATCATTCTCCTTAGACTCGAGAGCCGTATCTTCGAGTTTGGGTTCTTTAGTGGGCTCAATCATCAGAGATCTCTCTTTTATACAATAGTGTTCTCAGCTCCATAGTTTATCACAATACCCACATAGGCCCTTTGTCATGAAGCTATTCTCCTATTAATTTCTTCGGCTGAGGGGGACGGCTGGAAGTGGATGGTGCTAATGTGATCCATAATTTTTTAAAGTCAAAAGTAGTAGGGGGATCACTTTCTTAAGGTTTGAATTTCCTACTGGTAGGGCTAGAAGTGAAGGGAAACTCGATCTTTAAGTTTGTCAGGAGGCTGTTTCTTCTTTGCATGCGCTGCCATGTGGTTAGTTGTTAGTCATAGCCAATCTTTTTTTTGGAATAGTGACTGCCCTCTGGTATGGTCTAGGAAGATGAGAGCCCATTCTAATATGAGCAGAGATTATAATTTTTCTAGGCTTATTTCTCTTTCATGCCATAGATCTGAATCGAGCCAAACTTTAAGTTTAGTAGCAACTAGTATCCCCTTTAGAAATCTCATGTAGAGTGTAGGGGAAGTCTCGATATGGATTAGGAGTCGGTCATCTTGCATAAGGGCGATGCCGATCCCACCTCTTGATGTGTCTGCTCCAATCGTGAACATTTGACCATCAGTTGGTGTGGACGACATTGTGGTCATGAGGGCTATAGTTCCACTCGACCAAGGCGTGATATCTTTCTTCATAGTGAGAGGGATGATTTCATGTTTCTTTGAGTCCTGCAAATAATCCCTCTCTTACTCTGATTCTGCTACTAGAGGGACTCAATTTTCTTACGATCTTGGGTCGTGCATTGGAGGCCATCATTAGGGAAGACTTTGATCATCATGATTCGATCCTAGGGGAAGTCATGTAAGTTGCCTGAGATATGAAGTGCCACATCAGTAACTATGGTGGGTTTGGCGGGATGTAACACTTAAAAAAAACTTATCCTTGGAGACAAGGATGTAGGGATGTATCATAGTGGGGAAAAAGCACGACCGAATAATTCATGTCTCTGTCATCTCCTGGGTGACCCTCTTAGCTTTGATCTTCTGAGCTTATGGGCAATAATCTGACCGACCATCAGCTAGTGGTAATTTCAGCCAGTTCAACATCGGAGAGTCGAACAGCTTGATAGGAGGTAGTCGGTTTGGTTTGGTGGAGATGCCCAAAATTTCAGCAAGCTGTGGGAGAGGGTTCTTGTCTTCAATCTCCTTTAGCTTAATCTCCTGAAACTCTTGAATTTGAATTAAGAAGCTACTAGATTCTTCTTTTGATTCCTTCTCCAAGTGATGTGTTGTGACCGTAGTAGCTTTGCTCCATCGTTTCCCACGTAGGATCACTTGTTTCCCTTTGCTGAAAACTTTCATGATTAGCTTCGAAAAGTTTCATAAAATATCTCCTATCGTGGATAACCAATCAATACCGAACACTACTTCAAAATCATCGAGAGGGAGGAGGAAACAATCAACAACTATGTCTTGATCCTATAGAATTAGTTTCACTCATGGGCTCTTCAGGTTGCACTTCAAGATTCGGTTGTTAGCTACCTTGACGTTGAACCTGCTACAATCTTCTTTTTGGAGCATCAAACGGGTAACAACCTTGCTGTTCATGAGGTTGTTCATGCTCCTAGTGTCGAGGAGGACGTTGACGGGCTGCTGCTCAAGAAACCCTTCGATCTTCATTGTTTGTGAGTTTGTGTAGTCGGCTAAGGTATGGACCGTGCAGGCAGCCGATTGTGGTTTTTCCTTCGTATCATTCTCCTTAGACTCGAGAGCCGTATCTTCGAGTTTGGGTTCTTTAGTGGGCTCAATCATCAGAGATCTCTCTTTTATACAATAGTGTTCTCAGCTCCATAGTTTATCACAATACCCACATAGGCCCTTTGTCATGAAGCTATTCTCCTATTAATTTCTTCGGCTGAGGGGGACGGCTGGAAGTGGATGGTGCTAATGTGATCCATAATTTTTTAAAGTCAAAAGTAGTAGGGGGATCACTTTCTTAAGGTTTGAATTTCCTACTGGTAGGGCTAGAAGTGAAGGGAAACTCGATCTTTAAGTTTGTCAGGAGGCTGTTTCTTCTTTGCATGCGCTGCCATGTGGTTAGTTGTTAGTCATAGCCAATCTTTTTTTTGGAATAGTGACTGCCCTCTGGTATGGTCTAGGAAGATGAGAGCCCATTCTAATATGAGCAGAGATTATAATTTTTCTAGGCTTATTTCTCTTTCATGCCATAGATCTGAATCGAGCCAAACTTTAAGTTTAGTAGCAACTAGTATCCCCTTTAGAAATCTCATGTAGAGTGTAGGGGAAGTCTCGATATGGATTAGGAGTCGGTCATCTTGCATAAGGGCGATGCCGATCCCACCTCTTGATGTGTCTGCTCCAATCGTGAACATTTGACCATCAGTTGGTGTGGACGACATTGTGGTCATGAGGGCTATAGTTCCACTCGACCAAGGCGTGATATCTTTCTTCATAGTGAGAGGGATGATTTCATGTTTCTTTGAGTCCTGCAAATAATCCCTCTCTTACTCTGATTCTGCTACTAGAGGGACTCAATTTTCTTACGATCTTGGGTCGTGCATTGGAGGCCATCATTAGGGAAGACTTTGATCATCATGATTCGATCCTAGGGGAAGTCATGTAAGTTGCCTGAGATATGAAGTGCCACATCAGTAACTATGGTGGGTTTGGCGGGATGTAACACTTAAAAAAAACTTATCCTTGGAGACAAGGATGTAGGGATGTATCATAGTGGGGAAAAAGCACGACCGAATAATTCATGTCTCTGTCATCTCCTGGGTGACCCTCTTAGCTTTGATCTTCTGAGCTTATGGGCAATAATCTGACCGACCATCAGCTAGTGGTAATTTCAGCCAGTTCAACATCGGAGAGTCGAACAGCTTGATAGGAGGTAGTCGGTTTGGTTTGGTGGAGATGCCCAAAATTTCAGCAAGCTGTGGGAGAGGGTTCTTGTCTTCAATCTCCTTTAGCTTAATCTCCTGAAACTCTTGAATTTGAATTAAGAAGCTACTAGATTCTTCTTTTGATTCCTTCTCCAAGTGATGTGTTGTGACCGTAGTAGCTTTGCTCCATCGTTTCCCACGTAGGATCACTTGTTTCCCTTTGCTGAAAACTTTCATGATTAGCTTCGAAAAGTTTCATAAAATATCTCCTATCGTGGATAACCAATCAATACCGAACACTACTTCAAAATCATCGAGAGGGAGGAGGAAACAATCAACAACTATGTCTTGATCCTGTAGAATTAGTTTCACTCATGGGCTCTTCAGGTTGCACTTCAAGATTCGGTTGTTAGCTACCTTGACGTTGAACCTGCTACAATCTTCTTTTTGGAGCATCAAACGGGTAACAACCTTGCTGTTCATGAGGTTGTTCATGCTCCTAGTGTCGAGGAGGACGTTGACGGGCTGCTGCTCAAGAAACCCTTCGATCTTCATTGTTTGCGAGTTTGTGTAGTCGGCTAAGGTATGGACCGTGCAGGCAGCCGATTGTGGTTTTTCCTTCGTATCATTCTCCTTAGACTCGAGAGCCGTATCTTCGAGTTTGGGTTCTTTAGTGGGCTCAATCATCAGAGATCTCTCTTTTATACAATAGTGTTCTCAGCTCCATAGTTTATCACAATACCCACATAGGCCCTTTGTCATGAAGCTATTCTCCTATTAATTTCTTCGGCTGAGGGGGACGGCTGGAAGTGGATGGTGCTAGAGGTCAATATGCTGCTGGTTGTGATGTGGTTCTCACGCTCTGAGCATCTTGATTGAGTCACCCTTCTTGAAGTTGTGCGAGGGAGATCGCTGTCGTCAAGGTGTAGGGCTGTCATGCCTTAACTTTGCTTCTTATCTCCGGTGGGTTATCTTTGTAATCTGAACGCTCACTATGCTGTGATCTTCTTGGGCTTGGTGATCGGCCCAATCTAAACTCATCGAAGAGAGCGCATAGTGCGTCTCGAAAGCCTTTAACTTGGCTTCGAATAGATTTACCGATGCCATGACGTAGGGATCTTCAATCTGTCAAATAGATTGATTGAAGATGGTGGCTGCAATATTCAGGTTGAAGGCAGTAGTGGCAGTAAGAGGATAAGAAATGATGACTATTATGATGCTGCAAAACCGTCGAGGTTGTGGTGGTGCAATTTTTCAAGTGGTTGCTCTATTGTTGGAGGTTGGCAGCCAAGGGAATATGGATCCAGAAGCAACAATGATGATGGAGGAAAAAGAGGGCAATAGCAACGCCGATTGCAGGTCTGTGGTGATGCTACAAGATTGTCGAGGCTATGGTGGCGCAGTTTCCAAGTGGCTGCTATGTTGCTGAAGAATGGAAACTGAGGGAATCTGGATCGGGAAGCAGCAGCGACGATGGAGGAAGAAGAGGGCAACAACAATGCTGACTGTGGTTGCGGTGCGACTGCATGGCTAAAGGTGGAGGTGGTGGTTGTTTACAGGTGACTGTGGTAGAGGTGGTTGCAACAAAGATGAGGTTGCGACAGAGGGAAGAAGAGGCAGAGGAGGGCAACAGTGGTGTGACCGACGCTGGAATAACATGGAAAGAACAACGATAGTAGGGTCGTGCAGTCGCGACAGAAGAGGACGATAATAGCATAGATTGCTAACAGCTGATGGGGGCAGAAAGCAGAGATAACAGTAGTGGGCAGCAGGTGTTGGAGCGAGAGACCACTATTGGTAACTTATGCAGTGAGGGATCACTGCTGGCTGCGAGCAAGTTAGATGGCAGTGAGAGATCACTACTGGCAACTTGTGCAATGAGGGATCACTGCTGGCTATGACTAAATCGCTGCTGGCCACAAGAGATCGCTGCTGGCCACAAGAGATCACTGCTGGCTATGAGAGATCTCTGCCAGCATCGTGCAGTGAGAGATCGCTGCTAGTTACGTTGTGTAGCGAGGGATTGTTGCTGGCCGCGAGCAAGGCAGATGGCAGTAGGAGATCGCTGCTGGCAGCGTCTGTGCATCAAGAGATTGCTGCTGGTTGTGACCAAGAAAGTGTTGGGAAACCTCGGCGAGAGCATCACATGCGTTGTAACTAGCAGAAAGATGACAGCAAGAGATCGTTGCTGGTAGCGTTGTGCAGCAAGAGATCACTGCTTGTCGTGATCAAATTGCTGCTGGCCGCGATAAAGGTAGATGGCTGCGAGAGATCACTGCTGACAGCATTTGTGCAGCAAGAGATCACTGCTGGCTGTGACTAAGGAAGATGACAGTGAGAGATCGCTACTAGCAATGTTGTGCAGTGAGAGATCACTGCTGGTCGTGATCAACTGCTGGCCGCCATCAAGGTAGATGGCTGTGAGAGATCGCTGCTTGCAGCGTTTGTGCAGCAAGAGATCGATGTTGACTGCAACCAAGGAAGATGGCAACGAGAGATCACTACTGGCAGGGCGTTGTATAGTAGTGATGTGTGCTGCAGTTAAAGGGATATAGGGAGATTTGGTGGCCGAGAGATTGGTGGACCGAAAGTTGGAGGCTGCGGTTTTGGGGCTTAATAGGTTGTTGTTCAGGGTACAATTTAGGCTACGATTTAGTGGTGTTTTGGGGCTATGACGACAATGGATGGAGGTTGGGAAGGGGGTTTGAGATATGTGGTTGATGGCAACAAGGGTTTGATAGGGATCGATGGAGGTATGGTGTGATTAGGTGCTGGTTTGTAGAAGCAGAATTATCATCAAAGAAACAATGTTTTCTCGACAAAATTTCCAGAAGCAAACCAAGGATTTTTTAGAGAAAATTGATAGCAAGATCTCAATTTTAATAATAGCAAAGATGACAAAATAATCAGAAAATTTCGGCATCAAGATAGTGAGAAAAAGCGATGCAAGTTGTGGTAGCAGAATTCACGTTGAAAAATTAGAAGTTTACGATGAAGAATTGCAACAACGTAAGGACATTTTCAGAGATGATTCCAACGTTAGATCAAACATAGATGAAAGCCGAGATGATCTATGAAGTATATAAAAACTTTCATTCAAAAAATATAGCAATAAGATCAGCTTAAAGGTAGCAAATAGGCAGTTGAAATTTTCTGCAGCGTTCCTTCGTTCGCAAAGATGATGACTTTATGATGACAATAATTTGTAGCAAGGGATAGATGAAAACTTCTTTTTGGTATTTTTGGATAAGAAATTACAGCAGTAAAAAGTATTTGTGATAGAAAAATATCAGATCTCTGATGCAATTGATGACAATGACAACATATTGATTTGATTTGTGGTAAGGGAGATGACGGTGGAGATGATGTTGACAAAAGCAATTGTGGGAATTGCTTGGCAGATGGTAGGTGGCAGGAAGGGCAGCAAGGGCATTAAGATCAATGCTCTTATACCAGATGATAGAACCCCAGAGGAATTTTATGCATATTGATCTTTGAGGGGGATCAACCCTTGGAACGCTATAGGGATTCCTCCCTCCTAGGTAGTCGGCCATAAGACCGAATGAAAATTGATCTCTTACTTATTCAAAAATAGTGAAACCCACATGCTTATATAGGGCTCTAAACCCTAACCCTATGAAGACTCTTCCCCAAAGCCAAATTTCTCATCTACCCTTCCTCCCTAGCTGACTTGCCCAATAAGGGGTCAGCGACTAGAAGACTACAATTCCTCAAATGCTTCTCCTCAAAACCTTAGCCAACCTACCCAGCAAGGGGGGCAACGGCTAGGAAGCCCTAAGGCTTCAAGACTCATTCCCCAAAATCCTAGTTGACTCCTTAATCAAAAGGGATGATGGCTAGATTAAAGGGATATTATATGACTCATGACTTTATTAACTTCTTGACTTATTGAGTTTAGGACCCATCCAAGTTATTATCCTAATATAAAGACATATGATATGTTGACTTAACATGTGGTAACAATAAAAGAAAGTTAAATTATAAATTACCTGAGTTTATAAATACTATATAAACTTATAAAAATAAAATCTTCACTACTGCTACTTTTGAGATAAGGAACATAATGTGAAGCATAACTATAAGGTTTGGTTTGAAAAGAAAAGATATAATTATTACCTTTGCATATTGTAAATCAAATATTACAATAATCATTTTATGATACTTTATAGATTGTTTTTGATATTTCAGTAATATGTTACCAATAGTATAGATTTATTTTAGTATGGAAACAAAAAAAGAATGAACTATTCATCATTCTAAGGAATCATCTAAAACGAAAACAGTAGTTGGTACTTATTGCTTACACCTAGAGATGATTCATTTAATGAATCTTGAGGATACATACTATATTCTTACAATTCTACAAATTTGAGTTCTTTATTTTGAATTGCCAAGATATTATTTCTCTTTTTTTTTGTTATAAACATAATATGATCTAATAGAAGTTAATATTTGAATTATGTATGATTATTAAAACTAATATGATGTAATAAACGAAGAGTTAAAATCAACGATCAAAATAATATTTGAGAACTCGTCTAATTATCCAATAATTGTAAACAGTTTATTATATAAACATGACTCGAAGAGCAATATCGAATGATATAAACATCAGACTTATGGTCAAAGATTTTATTTACAAAGAATGCATCGATCATAATGAGACATCTTCTCTATTTTATAAATGATCTCATTAAGAATTATTATAATATTAGTGACTAATTATGATTTTGAGTTATATTATATAGACATAAAATAAATTTTTTGAATGAGGATCTAGATTTATATAGGTTAACCTAAACTCTTTATAGAAAAATAAAAAATTAAAATTTGGTATGCAAATTCAAGAAATCCATTTATGATCTTGAACAGGACTCTAGACGATGATATATAAAATTTCTTGATATCATTATTTTCTTTAGATTTTAAAAAATAATGTTTGATTATTATTTATATTTAAAAATTAATGAGAGCAAGTTTATTATATTGGTTTTATATATAGATGATATTTTAGTTGCTAATAGGGATATTAGTTTATTGTACTTAACCAAGAAAATTTTTATTAAAAATTTTAAGATGATTGGTATGAATGAGACATCTTATATTATTAGCACTAAGATATTAAGAGATATATATATCAATGATTGCTAGGATCATCTCAAAAAAATATTTTGATCAAATCTTGAGGAGATTTAGTATATAACTTTACATAGCAAATGATAAAAGTAAAAATTTTAGTCAAAATCAGTATTTTTAAAATGACTTAAAAAAATCAGATAAAATATTATATATATATATATATATATATATATATATATATATATATATATATATATATATATATATATATATATATATATATATAATTAGAAGTCCATTATATACTCAAGTTTGTCGGATCAAATATCAGTTTTATAGTTGAAATACTAAGTAGCTATTAGAGTTACCCAAGAATAAAAACACTAAAAGACTAAAAAATAAATATCTAGATGGGATGAAAGATTATATGCTCACAAATATAATATTAGATCAGTTTGAAATGATGATATTTTTTAGGTTCTGATTTTGTACATTATTTCAATAATAGAAAGTCCACTTTATGATTTAAATCTAAATTAATTGGAAGGATAATTTATAGGAAAAATATAAAGTAATATAGTGTTATATTATTAATAATATAAGTTGATTTTTTTGATATATTTTGAGGTCACTAATCAAACTTTATGATTATGAAATTTTATCGTAGAACTTAGTATAATCAGACTTAATTGTCAGTAATACTTTGTGACATATAATAGTAGCATTCTTATCTAAAAATGATAAATAATATTACAATTCTATTCATTATAGTATAAAATACTTGATAGTCAGAAAAAAAAAGGTACATAAATAACTAATGTATAGTCAGAAAAAAAAAGTACATAAATAACTAATGTCAATTAATAAATTGAGTTTTACTATACAAATTAATAGTCTATTCACAACTTAAAGTATTTGAAGGAACATGTTCTTATGATTTAGGTTGTAAGTTTGAATGGATATTATAATTGATATTCTTGCTTATATACTTAAAAGTATTCGTTTCTTTTATCTTATATATATATAATGATTAAATATGATAATATGATTATCTTAATAAGATAAATTACATGGATCATTTGGAATGTATTAGAAAACACTAATTGTAGTATATAGAAAGAAATATGATATTGATGACAAACAACCATTATAATTCACGTTACTAGTTAGACTTAATGTAATATTATTATGTTTATTAAACTTATTGATCTACTTTTTTTTTAATTTGCATGCATATAAATAATTTTTAAAATATAGAATCCAATTGAGTAAAATTATTTTTAAATAAATTTTATTTTATTTATTCTTTATTTTGAACTTTCTTATCTTACCAATTAATTGGTTAAGTGAGAGGATGTTAGATTATGTGACCTTATCTAATTAAATAAGATATATTATTGATATGATTGAATCTAATTATTAATATCAATCGATATAAACAAAATCAAATTATAATAAGATTATTTAAGAGATGAACTTGATGGAGGAGACTCTTCTAATTACCTATCCTATACCTTGTGCTCTCACTTATGAAAGGACATATAATATGAATAATTGAATATATGGATACATGGATAAATAGATAAGTAGATAAGCAGATTTATAGATGTATGGATGCATGACATTATTGAGAGATTATAGATTTTCTCTCATCTCCCCTTAGTCATATAAACCAATCAATGAGAGGTTACAAATCGTCTCTTATTTTTCCTTTGTCCCTAAATCTATTACTCGTGTGTGAATGATGAAAAGAGAGAAGAAGTTGAGTCTAATTGTCTTTGTAGATCGACATCATTATAGATTTTAAATCTGATAATAGTATGCTTATATATCAGATAAATTTTCTTTTAGAACCATCAAAAGGTACGAATCATAATTTGTGATTTACTGTTAATTTCATATCTTGACATTAAAAAAAAATTTATAATAAAAATATATTATAATTTGTATGCTTATATATTATTTATATAATTAATCTTCAATACATAATAAGCAATGTGACCTCTTACAACTCTAACTCTAACCATGAGCTAAACAAGGCCAAACGACTGGCTGAGTGATGGATAAACTTATCCCGAGGATTATGTGATTCATGACTTTACCATGGATTCCTCACCATGATTTCTATGCATCATTTGGAGAGAGTTCCCAAGACAAATTCTTTAGAATCAAATCCATGATAGATTTTCATATCGTTGAAACTTTATAGTATTTTGCCATTTGTGGGTACAAGGCACCCAATAAGAGTATGATCTGGACAGCTTATAAAGATTATAGTTATTTTTTTATTTTATTTTATATAAAATAAATAAGATGGGGTCTTAGTAAATCCAAATAAATATGAATATGCTAAGATAAGATGTTTAATAATTTGGTTTTATTTTTGTTGCCTAACATTGTTTAATAATTTTATATCACCAAGCATGTATAGGTGTTTTACTAATTTCAATACTGCAGGTTTTATGATACAGAGAAACTCTTTGAATATTAAGCAACGAGGACGATGAGACTGTGGCAGGCACTGTCTGTCTCTTTTCACAAAAAAGTTGCGATTTGTGTTGTTTGATCACTTGCCCTATCTTCAAGATAGTGTTTGAATGTTTCATACATATACACCAATTCAATGATCCCTCCTCACCTCTTAACGTAGATAGGATTTGTGGCCAAATTTGCAAGCTAAATATCATGTATCTTACTTAATATTTCTCAAAAATCTCATTTGTGTATTGATAGGAGGGCTAAACACACACAAATCATTATCTTAACAATAGATCCACAAACTCTACTGAAACTTTAAACAAAACAAACGTGAAATTGATTCGGCTCATTAATCTAACTACAAAAAAATGACTACTACATTGAACTTTAGTTATTTGCCTATTTCCAGGGCTATAACATGACTCCTACATTGAGACTACTTACTATTTTTTGTATCAATTTATTTCATACCATCTATAAGACGATCACAAATGTGTCCAAAGAAGATCTAAGAGCTATTTTTTTAATTTTTAACCTTTGATTTACATAATTATCAATCAAAATGGCTATCTCTCCAATTTTTCCTTTAATCTTTATATCTATGCGTATGTCACTATATCAATATATATAATCATCAAGATGTGATAACCTTTAACCAACGAATTACATAGATTGAGGAGGCAGATGTTCAAACTATAATATTTGTTTATCTACATTTATTTTTTTAATATTCATAAAAATAAAACTTAAAGATATGACAAGCTCTCATATTGGTTCTGTTAATATTTATTCTGTGGCTTTGTCACTAGAAGATGTTTTATTTTTATGATTCCCTGTCTTATGTATGTTTCCTTTTATTTTACATTTTCTCTTCAAAGTTGACCTATTTAAATTTCTGCATCTGCTGCAGGGAGTCAGTTGTTCATAGTCAAATTTCTCATCTACCCTCCAAGAAAGAATACGGGAACTTAGAGAGGGGTTCAAAGAAGATAAGAATACTTGGTATGGAAATAACTTGATGCGATCTTAAATTTTTCTATGCTTATATCTAGAGAGGATGTATAAAAAGATTTGTGTTTGAGTGGGGATAGATAGTTTAAGAGTTATATAATTGATCTCACATTTTTAAGAATATGTTTTCTTCTATAGATCTCGACAAGAATATTATGTTTTTTCTATAGATATAGACGAAAAATCGTCGACCCATGTTAATTTATTTTCTCTGATGTGTTTTGATTATTACTCTGAAAATTCTTTTAATTATAAGTCTTCTTTCCCTCCCAACAATGTTATATTCCGAAAGCAGGTTTTGATCTATTATATGTCATCTGTGAAGTTAATATGTTTGTCATTTAGAAGTTGGATATCTTTTCATTTCAAACATATAGTTAATGAGAAACAAACAATTCTAATTCGAATCACTTGTGTAACATTTCCACAGACAACAAACACTACGAAGATTCATCAAACTTCTTTTGGATTAGAATAGATAGCTGTGGATACAAAAGACAACGATCGTATTGCTTTGGGCATCCGCTGCTAATTCCATTCCAACCAAGAAAGTAATACATTCAAATAAAATTGCCTCAGACTCAAATTCCAAACCCATCGGAATCTAATTCCACAGCATAAATCACAATGTCTTCCATATCCCCAACTATGTCCAATTCTATCTGATTCCATATCCAGCTTCATTTCAGTCCAAATCCAAACTCAAAGTCATACCAAAATCCTAATTCTTTATATTAATATGTTTAAGCTAATTTTAACCCAAAATTGATCTCCCATGATAGGAAAGACATGATCAGGTTGAAGTCTTAAGTGTTAGCATAAAATCCATAATATGCTATATATTATGCAGAAATTTTTTAATGTAAGAATATGAACAACTAACAATGTATCTAAAAGTATTATTGCGATGCATACCTTTTAATGATGTTATTCAAAAAAATCTTTATCTGATCTACGAGCATATCATCGTCGAATCCAAGATCTACAATAATGTTAATATACAATGAGACCTAGACTCATCTTCTCTTCTCTTCCTATATTTTAATAGGGCCACTATAATCGATGAATTTAGGAATAATAATATGAGAAAAGAACTATAATCTCTCATCGACTGGTTCACGTGACAAAGATAGATGAAGAGAAGATCTGTAATCTCTCAACTATGTCATGTTTCTGTTATTCTCATAATCGTTCTTTTCTATTTCTTAATGTGTCCCTATGAGGTACTGTCTATTTATAGGCGAGAGCGGAGAGTTTAGGATAATTAACTATGAGAGTTTCTCACATCAAGGATGACTCCTAAATAATCATACTTTAATTGAACTTAGTCTCTACTGACCAATAACCATAATCAAAATCCAATCATATTCATAATATATCTTATTTAATTAAATAATACAACATATAGCTAGATAAATTAAAATAATATCAACTTAAATCACAGTGCCAAGGGAGGGAGTGAAAACTCTTTGAAATACTGAAAGGAACACCATTGTTTTAATCTACTAGTCCATGCTGATGCTGACTATCTCATCAACTATATACTCTTCCATCATTCCATGATTTTTGAAAATTATTGTAAATGACATCAAACACTTGCCTTCCTCCTTTACAGTAATTTCCTTCAGGTTTATTCCCAGATTATCAAATTGTAAAGTTCACCATTCAGCTTTCTTAGGGAGTAAGTCTTCCCATTTTTTTTTGTATGATTGAGGAGGTTATCCCTTCGCTTTTCCTCTCTCTCTCTCTCTCTCTCTCTCTCTCTCTCTCTCTCTCTCTCATGTTTTTAAGTAATATAAGTTTTTCCTAAAAAAAATATTATTTTTGTGGGTGTTACAATCTTGTCTCAATATTATTAGATTGCTTATAATACCAATTATTAGGACCATTGGGTCAATTGATTTGTTAACTTCGTTAAGCATAAATAATTAAATCAAAAATATGTAATTCTTAGTTAATAATAAATACTATACGCATCAAATCCGCCAATAATATTAGTCTTAGCATACTTCCGACTAGCTCACAGTGTTGCATCTTAATCTAACACTATCATCCTTCTATACTTGCAGGCGTAGGGATGATTGATAATAATTGGAAAACTGATTCAACGTAAATAACACGATAGTTCATGATGTATTGGAGTGACGTAAGGATGATTGATAATAACTGGAAAACTGATTCAACGTAAATAACACGATAGTTCATAATGTATTGGAGTGACGTAAGGATGATTGATAATAACTGGAAAACTGATTCAATGTAAATAACACGATAGTTCATGATGTATTGGAGTGACGTAAGGATGATTGATAATAACTGGAAAACTGATTCAACGTAAATAACACGATAGTTCATGATGTATTGGAGTGACGTAAGGATGATTGATAATAACTGGAAAACTGATTCAACGTAAATAACACGATAGTTCATGATGTATTGGAGTGATGTAAGGATGATTGATAATAACTGGAAAACTGATTCAACGTAAATAACATGATAGTTCATGATGTATTGGAGTGGCGAAAGGATGATTGATAATATCTGGAAAACTGATTCAACGTAAATAACACGATAGTTCATGATGTATTGGAGTGACGTAAGGATGATTGATAATAACTGGAAAACTGATTCAACGTAAATAACACGATAGGTCATGATGTATTGGAGTGACGTAAGGATGATTGATAATAACTGGAAAACTGATTCAACGTAAATAACACGATAGTTCATGATGTATTGGAGTGACGTAAGGATGATTGATAATAACTGAAAAACTGATTCAACGTAAATAACACGATAGTTCATGATGTATTGGAGTGACGTAAGGATGATTGATAATAACTGGAAAACTGATTCAACGTAAATAACACGATAGTTCATGATGAATTGGAGTGACGTAAGGATGATTGATAATAACTGGAAAACTGATTCAACGTAAATAACACGATAGTTCATGATGTATTGGAGTAACGTAAGGATGATTGATAATAACTGGAAAACTGATTCAACGTAAATAACACGATAGTTCATGATGTATTGGAGTGACGTAAGGATGATTGATAAATAACTGGAAAACAGATTCAACGTAAATAACACGATAGTTCATGATGTATTGGAGTGACGTAAGGATGATTGATAAATAACTGGAAAACTGATTCAACGTAAATAACACGATAGTTCATGATGTATTGGAGTGACGTAAGGATGATTGATAATAACTGGAAAACAGATTCAACGTAAATAACACGATAGTTCATGATGTATTGGAGTGACGTAAGGATGATTGATAATAACTGGAAAACCGATTCAACGTAAATAACACGATAGTTCATGATGTATTGGAGTGACGTAAGGATGATTGATAATAACTGGAAAACTGATTCAACGTAAATAACACGATAGTTCATGATGTATCTAAAAGTCAACTTCCACCTAAACCGGCACTTCTTTTGTAGCAATAATCTACAGCTTTTTAGATCGGCAACCTTCCTCTTCCCAATCGAGCCAGTTTAGAAACCAGCAGAGCAGCTTCCCTACTTCTGCAGCAGCAGTCATACTCCCACTTTAGGTTCGATTCAGGAACTGCAAGAACAACAATATTTGTTCATTCTATCGAGTAATGTAGAATCATATCTGACATAATAAATTTTACTTTATAGTCATTAAAGCTTGAAGAGCAGCACTTGGCACAGTCATAAGGAGAAAGGATAGGCATGAAAGCATTATAGAAATGTGTGCAGAAACTGCGAGCAATGAATAGCTTTTCCACGTTAAAAGGGGTTGCATTTGATCCAATGGGCGCTAAACCAACCAGTCTCTCTTTAAATTAAAATACTGTTGGCTATGTTCTTGTTCAACCTTATGAGACCATATGATGTGGTGTTCCTGTTAGCCATGGTTTTTATATAAGACCATATGATATAAGCTCAATTTTCAGATGCAGTGAAAAGAACAAGTCGAATGATCTTTCTGTCTTCCCACCTGCTCAAATTACACTTCAAACATGGGTTTGGTTTCTCCACCTACCATCGTCGAAAGCTTAATAGCTGGTCAAACATGCATTACCTTAATGATTTGTTTTGCATGAAGAAGATTTTAAACGTCTGATTTTTTCATGTTTCTTTTCACAAATGATAAGCGGTGAAGATGGATTTTGATCTTAAGATCTAACGATTCTCTAATAAAAATTTACCAGCTAAACTAATCAGTACCTCTAAAAACATATCAGATGAGATTTTAAACCCTAAGACTTAGATAAACGGGCGTAACACATCTCTAACAAGCATATTTCTACATTTCTTAGTAGGTTAAAAGGTCATCAACATCTTTCTTTAATTTTTAGGGAAGTAAAGGATTAAAGTTACCTTAGAATTTTTTGGTACAATACTTTTGAATCAATTCTTAACGAAGCATGTATAGTCAGTCCATCCATAAAAGGCTATTAAGAACAATACCAATATCTCATGAAATTATTTATAGGATAAATCATGACAACTCTTGTAATCCATGTTCTTACAAGATCAATTTCAATATGATAATATAAAATTCATAGATACAATTACTGCACTGTAGTCTTGAAAAAAATTAATTGAATTCATCATATCTCTACACACTATATTAGTTATGTCATACATACAGAAAATTCAATTTGCTACGAGGAAACAAAAGAACCGAACATGGACAACAAGTTGGTGGCAAATCTTAAGTAAGTCAAACCCAAGACCGCAAGTTGATTCTTGCAGATGCTCTTAGTCTCATCTCTCATGCTAGTGCTGGGTCCCAATACCCACATCATGTATGGTATCTACCTCTACAAGGACTCGCATGCTTCTACCACATCTTCTCTCTCTCGCTTCCACTGCTCGGCCATCTATTTTGAAGTGGTGGTTGGTGGTGTGCCTGAGAGAGAAGCCCCCAACTACTACTACTACTACTACTACTACTACTACTAATCTGTCAAGATAAAAAGGATGCAGTGATGCTGCATGGTGGTTGTTGGGGGTCGTTTCTTCTCTATCTTTTTGAGCTTATCCGTAGGCACAAATATCCACTATAAATATAAATACGCAGGACTTGAGGCCGGCGTTGTTGGTTCATGACGACGACAACGCTAGTCGTATACAGTTGTCCTTCTTGCCTCCATATTAGCGTAAACTGTGGGTTACCAAGTTGGATTGTGCTCATCAAATATACCATCTGTTGTCTTCTACCCTATGTTTTCGGCTGAAAACTTAACTATTTTTGATCGATCTAAATTTGACATATGGAGGGAGCTCAGTTAGTTTGAAGATGTCAAAGAAAAATCAGTATGATATCTAAGAATAATATTTTTCTTATTGAACCGATAGTTATAAGATCAAAACTATAAAGTATGTTTTCATTCTTGAACTCCCTAGGGGCGTTTTACTAGCGTAATGAATTTAAAGGAACATTAACTTTATTGTCTAAATGATCTTGTTATACGTATCTTCATCAACAATTTTTTACAAGAATAGATTAAAACTAGATACCAAATATGAAATACAAGATACAAATGTTTTTATATTCTGATTAAAGCTGGATATGAGTATCGTTTTCTCTCAAGTCATGAAATTTTTATCACATCATTTCAAGAAGATTTTGTTAACTCGCGATAACTCGGAAAACAAATGAGGTCAAATCAATTTTTTTTACCTTGTTAGATTGACAATTAAAATTTATCCCAAAATGCCATTCTAAGAGGCAAGAGAGATAAATCGAAGTGGACCAAGAACAACCTAGCATGAACTTCCATTATTAAATGTAAAAAAAATTATAGTCAAAAGGATAAAATTTGGTTGGTGTCAGCTCGTCAAGGCTTACATCACTTGGATAAAAATGTTAATGGGTTTGGTGGAGACCATCCCACACCAAACACCCATAATTGTAGTTTTTGTGACGCCAAAGTAGGCAATTGCCACTCCCATTGCCTTCCCAACTTCATCATCTTTAGGTGCCTCGACATGGGGTTGGTGGGAGACTGCTCCTCCCTTATCTACCAACATCGTTCAAAGGTTCAACCATTGAAATCGTGGTCGACGCCCGCAAGGTTGCTACTACTAATTGTTTATCGTGTGGCATCACATTTTGCTATCATAGACCATATGGTTGTTACCAGCACGATTATTTAATATTTTAATATATGCTTTTTTCGGTGTTATTATTATCTTATTGATTTTCAAAATAGATATAAGACTATAATTAAACTAAATGAGCAAAAGAAAATTTTAAGTTAAAGCTTTAGATATTATTCATTAATTATTTAACAAAATAAAAAGATTGATAAAAATATTATTCATAGAGGACAAACATGATTGTTAAAATGACGTCAATAATCTTGTATAATATCGGATATTTTTAAAATATTATAAGACATTTGTGAGACCAATAATATTTTAGTGTTGGATAGATTAAGAAATAATATATATAAAAAAATATATGAAAATATTGAGATATATCTAACATTATGATTAATATACGTCAGTTGACTATTAACATGACTTTAAAACTCAATTTGACGTTAAAATATTAGGAAACATAATAATCAAATAATTGGTAAAAATTAATAAAAGCATTTTAGGTTATTAAAAATATGAATTATTGAACATCTGTTATATATGAAAGATTTAAATAATTCCAAAGTCTAAACTTTTTATAGACTTATATATAAAGACTAAAATATGCGAGCTTTCATACATAGCCAAAATTGCTTTATCAATACACATAGTCATGACACTTATTTCATCTGTAGCAACAGCATACATAGGGCATGATGTGTAATAAGAAGCATTAATCCAAGATATTAGAACAATAAAATTTCTCATTAATATCATAAATTCAAACCTATAACTAAACAACCATCCACAAAATAAAACCATTCAAGAAATCCTTCTTGCATGCTAATGCAGTTGCTTGTGCCGGCAACATCATTAATGATGTAAGTAACCTAAGTCTTAAAGAACGGAACAAACTAGACTTAGTCCAAGTGTTGAACTGTTCTTTGAGTTCTTCCCAGTTTTTTACTCTTCCCATCTGCCCACGTGGGTTCCGTCTCTCCACCTACCAAAGTCTACTCGCTAGTCAAAGTTCCATTTGCCCGAATAATTTTTTTTTTTTAATTTTCAAGAAATATATTATCCTTTTGACATGCTAAATTATGTATATTTCACAGTATAGGACAGCATATGTGGATTCCGCATCATGTTATCCACGTGCCATTCATCCGCAACGTGTAGGACCTGTCGATCCGGCAGTCCACAGCGCTGCCCAACTACCCCTCGCTCCACCAACCACCCCCTAACTAAACTCGATATAAACCCTCCCTCGGCGTCTGCTCTCTCAGGGAAACGGAAGCAACAATCCCATCTCCACGTCCACATCTTTTTCCCCTCGAAGCTCTTTGCTACCTCTTCCTAATCCTCGATGGAGTTCGAGCGCAACGGCCACCACGCGAACGGCGGCCTGTGCGTCAAGGACCCCTTGAACTGGGCTGCGGCGGCCGAGGCGCTGACCGGGAGCCACCTCGATGAGGTCAGGAAGATGGTGGCGGAGTCCCGACAGCCTCTCGTTAGCCTGGAGGGCACCACGCTCAAGATCGCCCACGTGGCGGCGGTGGCCGGGCAGTCGGGGGCGAGGGTGGAGCTGTCGGAGTCGGCGAGGGGGCGGGTGCAGGCCAGCAGCGACTGGGTGATGGACAGCATGGCCAAAGGTACCGATAGCTATGGGGTTACCACAGGGTTCGGTGCAACCTCTCACAGGAGAACCAAGCAAGGAGGCGCCCTTCAGAATGAGCTCATCAGGTGATTGCTTATTGCCTTCCTTATTCCAAGCAGTCGTGGGTAGATTATGGGAGGTGGCCGTGGACTTGTTGGGAGCAACTTCTGTTTGCACCCCATGAAGTCCTAGTTTGGTTTGGTAGGTAAGGAAGGTATATTTCAGGAGAGTATAGTAAGAGCAAGTGCGTGGCCTCGTCACTTTCATGGATGAGTTCTCTCTGAGACAAAAGTCAGCGGGTTGGGCATTATATTTCAGCTTTTGATCACTCTAAAGGAGGTCTTGAGAATATATGCATGATATATTATATTTCAACTTATGATCACTCTAAAGGAGGTCTTGAGAATCTTCGAGTACTGGTTGTTCTTCGGATTGAAATCGAAATCTTATGAGCTGTTGTGCTATAACTGGCTCACTCGGGATTCTTCGTGTTGCAGGTTCCTCAATGCCGGAATCTTCGGCTCCGGCAGTGATCAATCCGGGCACACGTTGCCGCCGCCGGCGACGAGGGCGGCCATGCTTGTCCGGATCAACACCCTCCTCCAGGGTTACTCTGGAATCCGGTTCGAGATCCTGGAAGCCATCACCAGCCTCCTCAATTCCAATATCACCCCCTGCCTCCCTCTCCGCGGCACCATCACTGCTTCCGGTGATCTCGTCCCTTTGTCCTACATTGCTGGCATTCTCACCGGCCGGCCAAACTCAAAGGCCATTAGTCCAGCCGGGGAGGCAATCGACGCGGCTGAGGCTTTCCACCTCGCCGGAATCCCCCACGGGTTCTTTGAGTTGCAGCCCAAAGAAGGCCTTGCGCTCGTGAACGGCACCGCCGTCGGCTCCGGCCTGGCCTCCACTGTCCTCTTCGACGCCAACATCCTCGCTGTCCTCTCCGAGGTTCTCTCTGCCATCTTTTGCGAGGTGATGCAAGGCAAGCCCGAGTTCACCGACCACCTCACCCACAAGCTGAAGCACCACCCGGGCCAGATCGAAGCCGCCGCGATCATGGAGCACGTCCTCGAGGGTAGCTCCTACATGAAGATGGCGAAGAAACTCCATGAGCAAGACCCGCTCCAGAAGCCAAAGCAGGACCGCTACGCCCTTCGCACCTCGCCGCAGTGGCTCGGCCCCCAGATCGAAGTCATCCGGTCGTCCACGAAGTCCATCGAACGTGAGATCAACTCGGTGAACGACAACCCCCTCATTGACGTCTCCCGGAACAAGGCCCTGCACGGTGGCAACTTCCAGGGGACCCCGATCGGTGTCTCCATGGACAACACCCGCTTAGCCATTGCTGCCATCGGCAAACTCATGTTCGCACAGTTCTCAGAGCTCGTCAACGACTTCTACAACAATGGGCTCCCCTCGAACCTTTCCGGTGGAAGAAACCCGAGCTTGGACTACGGCTTCAAAGGCGCAGAGATCGCGATGGCGGCTTACTGCTCCGAGCTCCAGTTCCTCGCAAACCCAGTGACCAACCATGTTCAGAGTGCAGAGCAGCACAATCAGGATGTGAACTCCTTGGGACTGATCTCCTCGAGGAAGACAGCCGAGGCAGTAGACATCCTGAAGCTCATGTCCTCAACCTACTTGGTCGCTCTCTGCCAAGCCATCGATTTGAGGCACTTGGAGGAGAATCTGAAGCACGCCGTAAAGAACACCGTGATCCAGGTGGCGAAAAAGACCCTGACGACCGGTTTGAACGGGGAGCTTCACCCGTCCAGGTTCTGCGAGAAGGATCTGATCACGGTCATCGATCGGGAACATGTCTTTAGCTACGTCGACGACCCATGCAGCTCCACGTACCCTCTGATGCAGAAGCTAAGGCAGGTGCTCGTGGAGCATGCACTGGACAACGGAGAGAAGGAGAAGGACCCGAACACCTCCATCTTCCAAAAGATCACTGCCTTCGAGGAAGAGCTCAAGGTTGCCCTGCCGAAGGAAGTGGAGGCAGCAAGAGCGGCGGTGGAGAATGGCAACGCAACGACCGCAAACCGGATCGAGGAGTGCAGATCGTATCCTCTGTATAGATTTGTGAGAGCAGAGCTAAGCACGGGATACCTCACGGGGGAGAAGGTGCGGTCGCCGGGCGAGGATTTCGACAACGTCTTTGCAGCCATCAACAAAGGGATGGTGATCGATCCCCTTCTCGAGTGCCTCAAGGAATGGAATGGTGCTCCCCTACCCATATGCTAAGATATAGATCACATGGAGATGGAGGCTTATACCTTACCACAGTACTTACTAGTTGGTGATGTCGTTGCACTAGCAATAGCAGGCATAAGACGTCCAAGTTCTGCTGCTGCTGCTTTCGCTTGTTCTTTCTTTCGTCTTCCCCATATTATTCCACTTGTGTGTGCTTATGCATGAATAATTGTGGCATGAATAATTGTAACAAATATATATATATATATCGTCAGGAATGCAGTTTACTGAAGCTGTTAATTACCTATTGGTGGGGGAGATTCCATTGCTTTCTTTCAATAGAGATTTAGTTACCAAAGAGAATGGCAAGAATTCTATAGGAATTGTCCTTAGCAATATACAACTCAAAAGGTTTTCAACATTGTAATATATGTTGGTTGAGGGTTCTTTTACAAAGACAACGTTGCTAGCCGACATGAATGGAGGCTCACGACAATATTCAAAAGTAAAAGGGGATCACATGTAAATGCAATCCAAATAAAAAAAAAGAAAATAAAAAAATTATAATAAATTTTTTTAAAAGAAAAATATTTATGAATGACTCTTAGACTTTAACCATATAGATTTGAATACTTAAGGCTTGGATGAATTTACACATGTAAAATCCACCTATTTATAGATGTGAAATACTATAGTTTTTAATCTCTACAACTTTATTTAATGTTATTAAAAGATTTGAGATCTTTCAAAATATATTTTAACTATATCTATAACTCTATCTAATCTTATTTAAAAGAAAAGATATTAATTTATGATCTTTTAAAATATATTTGAACTTCTTAGAATTTGTTTTGTAAGATGAAGTTATTTGCTAATGACTAAATTTAACTTCTTTGTTAAAGATTTAAGACCAATTTCTTTTAGCTATAAGATACTTGCCAAAACTTATGTTAACCAAATTAAGCCTCTTCTATGTCAACACTTTTTTTAACTAATAAAAACATTTATGATAACGTAGCATAGCACCAAAGGCAAAAACTTATATATCTTATTTGATAGTGACTCTTTTGATCCATGCCAGTTTATCCATCATGAAGACCGACACTTAAGCAAAGCTCCACGTCATCCGCTCTCTAGTTACATCGTAGTATATACCATGTACCAATGATTGATAATAATCATCTTATTTTATCAGGATCAGAGGACATAATGATCAAGTTGTTAGATTGATCTCCTCCTGGGCTAGCTAGTAAGTGAAGCCCGTGGACAGGTATAAAAGGAACTCCTCAGCTCACGCTATGTGGGGGAGGGGACGGACATGAATTATAAAATATCTATACACTTTCTTTATTTATGACTTATGTCACTGTATTCCCTTCTGTTGACTTAAGCATAAGAGAGGTCATATCGGGCAACCCCCAATATTGGCCTAGTATGCAATATTGCTCGCCAAATCACCTGGATGATCCCACCTTCAGAAGAGGGATCCTGCAGCTCGGAGGATCACAACCCATTTACTCAGTTATCCTGGGCCGGATGCCCAATAACGGAATAGCGTCGGCTATACCGCCTATGCCACCTCACTCCTGCCAAGTCTCTTATGTCAGCTAGAAAGAGGCATTAGGAGGAGCTTGCACCTTTGGCAGCGAACCGATCGAGCTAACTTATCAATCGACGATACTCATGACACCATCATTCTAGTGCTAGAAGGAGGGTCAAATGTCGCATGCACAACATTCTACTCTTTTTCGTAGACCTTCCAAGACAAAGAAAGGCTCCCCCATCACTTTCCCAAAGAATAGAGGCAAGCCTCACAGTTACCTCGTTAGGAGTGATCTTATGGCCTTGGTATTAGGGGCCGGGCATGTGCGTCTCTCCACCTTGCCCCTGATCTCCTTAGGTCAATATCTAGTCCCATCTGCTTAAGCAAAAAAGGAAATCAAAGCCAAGGGACCCACCTCCCAAAGGGTATCTCGACAATGGTCAAGATTTAGAGATCTCTGCCCTATAGGATAATAGGATAATAAGCCTTTGAATCCTCATGCATCATTCATGCTAAAATAGACTATACATCCGAAACGAGTTCTTCATTAGCTTAAACAAAAACTACAACATAAATAAATGTCATCTTGAGGGGAAGCCACAAAAAAACAAAGGGACAAAAGAAAGGGTCATCGGGACCTAAGGACATCAGGACGGAGTAGGAAAAGTCGAAGGAGTGGCGGGCAATTGTCGAAAGGGACCTATACGGGAGCAAGCACTTCCATATCCGAGGGAAGCTCCACAAATAGGTCATCGTCGACCTCGTGTTTAGGATATCTCACCTTGAAGCGTCTGAAGGTGATCTAGTACTCAAACTCATACATGACCTAGTTGGCATGCTCGAGGACGTAGCGAAACCCGTCAGATTCCTGGTAGGAAGGATAACCCTCCTCTCTCGCTCAACAACATAGCTCCTCTCCTCCTCCTAGGCCTTCTTGGCCTTATTGGCAACTAGTTTCGCATCTACCAGCCCGTTGGAGTTGGCCAACAAATGCTCCTTGAGCTACTTGCTCTCCTCGATAATACTACCCAGTTGCCAATGGGAGTCCTTCAACTAATGATGGAGGGTCTAAATTTTTCGCTCGCTCTTTATGATACTTTCAGCAACCATGTCCTAAACTATGGCTACCTTATCACGTGCCTCCTCCACCCATGTCTCGGCCTCCTCGGCATGATGAAGGACCAGGCCCAACTCCAGGTTTAGCTCGTCAACCTGGGAGTCAACCTCCTTGCGTGCCTTAACAAGGCACAATTCCGCCTCTATGGCTCAGAGATGGGCTTGAGTCAGCTGTTAGGATAACTCGATGGCCCGGGTCTCTGTCGCCTTCTTCTCCTCCTCAGGTTGCCCAACCTGAGCCCGCAGGGTGGTTTTGACCTTCTTTCTTCGCCACCCTTGCCTCCTATTTATAGAGAGCATCTTAAATCCTAATGGATCCTGTCATAGTGGGCGATCTCTATTCAATTACCCTAACATTTTGGATTATTGGATCTCTATCCAATAATCTCAATTTACCTCCAATTGTACACCATAAAAAGGATCCATTAATGTTGGGTCTCATCCAATGAAATAAGGGCTTATTGGATAACTCATATCTAATCCTTTACTTATTGCAATATCCACCATATGTGTGTGATCCTCTAGGTCAAATACCGAGCTGGCAATGTGTTGCACCAGTCAGAACTCCTTCCGACTCAATAAATTATTATCTCATAATAATTCACTCAATTCATCAACTAGATGTACTAAGCCACTAGGCCATTATGCCATAATCCCCGGAAGGTACAGGGAGATATAACCATTGGATTTGTCTATCTTCAACTATCATTTATCTATAGTCCCTAATCTATTTAATATCGTAGAGATAGTATATTAGGTATGGTACTGTCAGGTCTCATACATAATCTATTCTAGACTCGCTCTAACTAGATTCTCCCAGAGAACTTCTTCTCTCTAAATTTGAACGACCTTGGCCAGGGATTTGCATGAGCGATAGCACACGAGATATTCCTCTCGTGATACTGAGAGTGGATGATCCTCTATTGACACTCAATTGCCTTCATAAGGTTGACTACTAATCCCGATAACCGCCTATACTAGATCTGAAACTTCCAGACCTATAAGTCCATCGTCAAAGAAATGAGTACTAAAATAAGGCATCGTTGATGTATGAAGTCTAAGGACCAAACACACAACATAGACTACAGAATCGCTGCCTGACGTCAGGTATCATTAACCATCCAATATTTCGTAAGCAGATCAATCAATGAACTCATTCTTCAATAAATGTCTTTACTGTACCCTTAGTGCCCCACATGAACGACTTTGAAATAAGCCGCCTCCATCATATGGACGAGTTTATAGTACACCAGTCTGTCAGATTATTTTGATGTCCCTCTCGAGTAACCTATGATTGAGATTATCTATACTCTATATTTAAAGGTGAATCTGTTTCATTATCATGATCTCATCACGATCTGATTCCCATTACACAGATTTAAGGACATCACAATATAAGCAACAGACAACATAAAAGTGAGAATATGCCAATAATAATAATAAGCAAAAAGATCATGCAACGTGTTACACGTGCCATCACTCATATGATTGGCTTGCAGGGCACCTATAACCAGCACTCTCCCACTTGACCTAAAGCCAATCACCTATGTGTTTGATCCTTATAAGACCAAAGACAATCTATGACTGTGGCTTCGTTAGTGGATCTGTAATATTATCTTTGGATGTAAATCTTTCCATTGCTACATCTCCATATGACACAATCTCTCTAATCAATTGGAACATACTCAAAACAATTATGATGAGACATGTTCTCTTGCTAGAGATATTACCCCATTATTGATGTAATATATGAGAATCAGTTCATCGCTGCTAAGTATGACTCCCAAATCCATGATGAACTTTTTCATCTAGACTCTCTTTTTGCTGCTTTTGTTATAGCAATGTACTCTACCTTTATGATCAAGTCAACAATAGTATTTTAATTGGAACTCTTCCAGCTTACTACTCAATTTAGGATGAACACATACCCTAAGTTTTACTTGCTATCATCAATATAGAACTGGAAAATCAAGTCCGTAAAGCCCTCAACCTGGAGGCTACCTCCTCCATATATCAGTAAAAGATCCTTAGTTCTTCTCAAGTACTTAAGGATACACTTTTCTACCTTCTAGTGTTTCAAACCTGGATCTGCCTGATACTTGCTCGTGATACTCAGAGCATATGCTATATCAGATATGGTACATAGCACAGTATACATAATAGACCTTATCACTGAGCTATAGAGTATTCTATTCATGTTTGCTCTTTCTTCAAGAGTCTTTTGGGACATACTTCTACAAAGTGATATTCCATATCTCATCGGTATGAGACCACTCTTGGAGTGTTCAATGCCAAGCATTTTGACAATAGAGTCTATGTAACTAGACTAGGACAAGCCAAACATCCTATTGGATCTATCTCTATAGATCCAAATCCCCAAAATGTAGGATGCTTTCACTAAGTCATTTATGGAGAAGTATTTGGATAGCCAAATGTTAACTGTGAAGAGCATTCCTACATCATTCTCAATGATCAGGATGTTATTCACATATAGTACCAAGAAGGTGATAGTGCTCCTACTTATCTTCCTATACACACAATACTCATCTTCATTCTTAATGAAGTTATATATCTGATTACCTCATTAAATTTTATATTTTAACTTCGAAAGCTTGCTTCAGTTTATAGATGGACCTGAGCAACCTATTGTTAGGACCATAGCTGAGTTGGATCCTAGTCGATTAAGTCGAGTCCTTAGATTAGGCCTTGTTGGTCAATCTAGACTGGACATTAGGTCGGCTAGGAGGAGATTTGTGTCCATTGTAATAAATTAGCCTAAATCTTAGTAGAGTTAGGATTCGACTGAAAAGTCAGGTTAAGAGTCGGAGTTGGATTTGAGTCAGAGTCAACTAAGTCATAATTGTAATAAACCCTAATTGGCTGTCCACATTGGTTGGGCAAGTCAACTAGGGTTGAGTGCTTTCTAGGGTTGGGACTCTTCCAGAGTTAGGACTCTTCTAGTAGGGTTTCACTTAAAGTAGGAGCTGGAGTTAGAGTTTTATTTCTAGTAGGACTCTTAGTCCTAGTTTAGGGAGTCTCTTCATGAGCCCTATAAAAAACATGTAAACTTCTCCTTTCTTATCATGAATAAGATTAGTCTTTCTTTAACCATTGTGCCGAATACCTTGAAGGAGGGAACCCCTATAGAGTTCCAGGAGGCCAATCCCCTATAGAGACCAAACCCAAGCTTAGAATCTGCAAGGGTTCTAACACTTGATACAAGAGCAACGTTCCTTGGCGCTTCACTGCCCTTCCATAGTTGACCATCTTTTCACCCAGCCACCCAAGTAATTCCAACAATTGCTAAGATCATCTCCAACTCCACCGTCATCACCACTACCGTAGATCACCCCTGTTATCTCCACAAGAACTGTATCAGGTTCTGGTAATCTGCCTTACTGCTGCTGTAATTTAGTTATCTTAAACCCAAAACCCAAAAAAAGTATTCCTCTATTATACTGCACAAACTTGTCATCACAAAGTTACCATCTTTACGGTGAAAGTTATGCTACAAATTTTAGCCACATACCATTGCTCTATCTTTGATCTTGCTGCCACTATTTTGTTGCCATATCTTCTACGTATTTTTATGATGACTTTGACACTTATTATCAACATATTTCCTTTGGGTTCTATGTAAAAATTCTTGATACAAATCGCTAAAATTTTTACGTCCAAACTGCTAAACTTTAGACATAAAAATCTACCATAGCACCTTCTTATATTCCTAGATCTTATCAAATTTATTATTGCCATATTCTGGTATGAATTTTATGTTAGCATAGCTTTCCTTAATAGTAGATTCTCCCTAAATTCTTCCTTTAATCTTTGACGAAGCACTGAAAACTTTTCATCGAACTGCTACTCTTCAATGTAAATTTTTTTGCTACATCTTTTCAGTGTTTCTTACTGCGTACACAACTGATCTCTGCCAAATTTATTGTTGCCAATACTCTTATCTATCTTGTTATTATCCACATAGGTTTTTTGCTATCATAATACTCTAAAACATTACTGGAATTTTTGTCACCAAACTGTTGAAATTTTTAACGTAAAATTTTATTGCTATACCTTTTGCCGTTCTTCACCACATACAACACCAAATCCTACCAAATATGTTACTGCCACCCACATCACCCTTAAGGCGCCCTTCTAACCTAAGATGTGGCCACTGTAGCCTACTTTCAATCTTTACAGCCGACCCAAACAGTAGCATAAAAAACTACTGCAATGATCTTCTATCGTTGACGCTAGTTTCTAGCCATATCCTATACTTCTTGTCGCAACCACACCAAACCAGTTACTGCACCCAACAACAATCCTAAACCTTTCTTCTCAGCCACAAACCACTACCACCAACAGTAACCTCCACAACACCCTCAAACCTTTCTTGGCAGAGTCCTATAAACAAGGCTGAAAACTCTTCCATGGGAATCAATGAATAAGTATTAATTTTAGCCAAAAGGTAAAATCCTAGGAGGCAGATCCCCTCAAAGTGATCTAGGAGGCCCGATCCCTTCGAAGAGATCAATTATCCTCCTTTTCCACCATCTTCCTCTATAATAGAACCTAAGGTTCTATCAAAGAGTTAGACTCATTTAAATGTTGGAATTGTGATAGGTTATCATTTTATCATTTTGAGATGTTATAGTAATTACCTTGATGATTCCTTTTAGAATGAAATTTAGTTTTCGGTCTTAAATGATAATTCATTGATTTGAAAAGCATTATTGAAAAGAAAAACATCAAAACAATTAAAAAGAAGAATAATTCTTCTTGATTTTTTTTTATTCGATGTTGTTTTTCAAAATCTCTATATGTTGTTTTTCAGCAAACCCCCCCCCCCCCCCATCTTTCTTATTTTAGTAAGGAGGAGCAATGAAGTACTAAACATTTGATCAACATTTATCTTGTAAAAATATAAAATTTTTGACATATGATGAGTTTATGTATCATGAAATTACTTATCACTCCACCTTTTTTTTTATGATGACAAAGGGGGAGAAATAGCATATTAATGGCACAAATATAAAAAATAATATATATATGACAAAGGGGAAGAAATAGCATTACATATGACAAAGGGGCAAAGGGGAAAAAATAGCATGAAAAATGATACATATAAGACAAAGAGGAATAGAATAGCATCTCTTCTTGAAGAAGGAGATTTTAAAATTCATTGTATTACTAATGCATGATTTTTGAAATTCTTTAAATATTCTTGAAAATTTAATGATTCATGATTTGTTGGTTGAAATTAATGTTATATCATGTATCATTGATGATTTTTTAGATGTTTAAAATTTATGGTATATCATTTCAAATGGATGTTATAATACTTGAATTCAAGAGTGATTGGTTCTCTTGAATTTAAGTTTTCCTTATTTGGATTATGGCATGGATTTAGGGGGAGTTAAGGTTAACTCCAGTCATCAATTAGTTATCATCATCAAAAATAGGGAGATTGTTGAATCTCGAATTTGGATGATGAAATCAATTGATGGGTTATTGGTCTAACATGTGTGTTAGAGATGATTGATGTAAGATTAACCACGGTAGAGAGAGAATTACTTGGGCCAGAGTCAAGTCCGGGCATCGGGCCGGGGTTTGGACGATGTAGTGGGAACTCGCCGGAAGCTTACTGAATGTATCAGAAGCTTACTAGGAGTTTATCGAGAGCTCGCCGAAGGTATCAAAAGCTTGTTGGGAGTTCATCATGAGCTTGTCGAAGGTAATCGAGAGCTTGCCAGGATGGCGTCAGGAGTTCATCAGAAGAAGACCAAGAGACTCGTCGAAAGATCATCGGGGTTGCCGAAAAGCTTATCGGGAGTCAAGAGGGTCTTGTTATACTTGATGGTCACACGATTGTAGTTAATAGTCATAGTTAGCATAGGTTTGGTTTGAATTCTACTTGAGTTTGATTTAGAATGAATCCAAAGTAACTTAAGTGAGGTAAACTGGGTCCATATTTGGGATTGGATTAAGCTCAGGTTGAGCTCAATTGGTTGACCTCGAAAGGGATTAATTGAAGGTACAAGTCGGGTATACAAAAGTATGGAGAAAGATACTTTTACAGGATTATCGATGGTTGTACCGCCTAGGTCGGTAGTTGTACCACCCAGGTCAGCGATTGTACCATCACCACCCAATTTTTCGGGTAACTTTCGACTGTTGTACTACCGGTGCCGATGGTTATACTGCCCATACCTAGATTTTTCGGATACGTTTAAATTTTGGCTTCATTTTTTAAGCCAATTGGGGTCTATAAATACCCCAAGATTTCTACATTTAGCACAACACTTTTGGGCTAGAAATTCTATGAGAAATTTGTGTGCTAAAATTGTAAGAAAAAGAAAAGGGACAAGGGAGTGAAGGAAAGAATTGTAACTCTTATAAGTCTCCCTTGTACGCTTGTAAGGTTCATCTCCTAAGCCTGTAAAAAGGAGAGAAGAAGGTGTAAGGGTTTGATCTTCACTCAAAGAAGATTGATAGTAGATGTCGGTGGATCTCGGAGAAGATGACTCAAGAGTGGACGTAAGCCAAGTTGCACTATAATTGTGAGTGTTCCTTATTTGATTTACTTGCTACTTTCTATTGCTCACAATTAGTTTATAGTTAGATATGAGCTTCAATTTGTCGACTTCTCTTAAATCGGTTCTAGTAAAATACACAAAGGTCTGATTTTCTTTCTTTACTTTTTGTTAGCAAAGTTTTCGAAACGAGTACTTTCACTCTTGCAATAACTCAAACTATCTGTTTGTGCCAAACATAAGGCTCTCTGTGAATTAAAGTAAGCCCCTAAAGCTTGGTATGACAGACATAGTTCTTTTCGTATTCAAAGTAGTTTCTTAAAAGACAAGATCGATATCATATTATTTATTAAAAAATTTGTAATAGATTTTTTGTTGTTCAAATTTATGTTGATGATATTATTTTTAGTTTTATAAATGAATCTTTATGTGAGTCATTTGCCAAAAGTATAAGCCATGAATTTGAAATGAGTTTAATGGGTGAATTAATATTTTTCTTAGGATTGTAAATTAAGTAACTAAGTGATGAAACTTTTATTAGTCAAACTAAGTATGCTTTAGATCTATTAAAATAATTTAATATGGATAGTGCTAAAGTCATTAACACACTAATGAGCACCTCTACAAAATTAGATATGGATAATGAAGGAGAATATTTTGATCAAAAGACCTATAGAGGTATGATATGTAGTTTGCTACATCTTATTACAACTAGACCATATATTATGTTTAGTGTTGGGCTTTGTACTAGATTTCAATCTAATCCTAAAAAATCTCATTATGAAGTAATTAAAAGGATTTTTAGATACTTAAAAGAACCCCTAGTCTAGGATTGTGATATCCAAAATCTAAAAATTTGAATTGATTGCTTATGTTGATGCTGACTTTGCTGGATGTAGAATAGATAAAAAAAAACACATCTAAAACATATCAACTCCTAGGTCATGCACTTGTTTCTTAGTCCTCTGAGAAATAAAATTCTGTTACATTATCTACATCCAATGCTGAATATATAGCAGCTGGTGTATGTCGTGCACAAGTTATTTGGATGAAAAAATACTTTAGAAGACTTTGGACTAACTTGAAAAATATCCCTATAAAATGTGATAATACTAGTATTATTTGTTTAACAAAGAATCTCATTCAACACTCTAGAACTAAACACATTGATATTAGACATCATTTTATTAGGGATTATATTAATAATCATAATATATCTTTAAATTTTATTAACACAAAACATCAGTTAGCAAATATTTTTACTAAACCTTTGAATGAGGAACAATTTGATTTTATTAGAAGAGAGATAGACATCTTAAATCTTCCAAATGCATGAACTCTTTTCATATATATTTTTGGATCACTATCTTGATTTCTCGATTTACATGACTTAAGATTTTCTTTTGAATTAAGATTATTTCCTATGATTTCTTCCTCTTGCTATTTACAAAAGAATAGATTTATCAAAATAATTCATGGTTTTTTAGTATTCACGACTTGATCTTTCATTTTTCATGTGATGATATTGATGTAAATTTCTACACCATTGAATACTTCCTTTTTCTTTCTTGTTTTGATAATGACAAAGGGGAGAAAAAGAAGTGTGATCTTGCTCATCTCAAGAGAAGTAAAAATTGCTATCTTGCATATCTTAAAAATTGCTAGCTTGCATGTTTCAAAAACTTGCTAGCAGCACTTTTCTCCTTTTGTTGATGACAAAGGGGGAGAAGTTATGACAATGATTTGAATCGTACATGATATGATGTACTTTGATGTTTTAAAATTATGATGATTTGAAATTATGCATGTAATATTCATGATTTTATAATGCATTTTATGATGTGAAAGTCATTGTTTCGACTTGAATTCAAATGTTATTAACCTTTTTAAATTCGAGGGGGAGTTTAATTAAAACTCTATCATCAATTGGTTGTTATCATAAAAAATAGGAAGATTGTTAAATCTCGGATTTTGATGAAGAAATCAATTAATGAGTTAGTGATCTAATCAATGTTCTTGAGATAAGTGACGTAGGAAAAACTTTGATCACAGACTCAAACTATCAAAAGGGAAATTATCGAATTAGGAGAATCAGATATTGGGCCGGATGAGTATCATGTCAAAAATTGAACGTTGAGCCAGAGGATTGGTCAATGTGCTGAAGACTAGACTTCGTGTCGTGAGTTCGGGCATCGTGCCAGAAAGATTGTGTATTGTGCTATAAGATCAGATGTTTTGGGAATGTTAACATGTCGATAGATCGAGCAATATGCCGAAGAAAAGGATGATGTGTCAAAGGCTCGGATAAAGTGTCAGATGATCGGATGATATGATGGAATGATGGACAAGGTGCTGAAAGCTTCGTGATTATGCCAAAAATATAGTTGGATTATTTATATCTTGATCCGGGTCTTTTAGTGTCAAATTGTGTTAGTATTGGGTCAAAATCATACCAACTTGTTGAGAAACCTATTAGGCTTGAACCAAGATCCGGTTGGGCTCGTTAATATGTTAAAATAATGACCTTGAGTAGGCCTAGACAGTGGTACCACCCAGACAATCAACAGGCACTGTTATGTGCTTGTCAATGCAACCGACAGTGGTACCACCTATATAAAAAGTGGTACCACCCAAAATTCAAATTTATGATAGTAGTACAGGTCAAAGATAGAAATTATAGCGACAAAAGTTACAACTGCAGGATCATCAAAATCCCAAAATTTTTTATTATTTAAATTTCTTGGCTCTATTCTGAAGCCATTTGGAGCTATAAATACGCCCACCAAGGCTTGGATTAAAGCAAGGAATAAGTTGTGAAGTTTGTAAGGGTTGTAGCTCTCTTAGAGTATTGATTGGGTCTCTTCCTTCTTGAGTTTAGAAGTGATTCTCAATTGTAGGAGGTGTGAGGTCTTTTGTAAAGGAGTAAGTGTGGAGGTTCTCTCCTAAGTCTGTTAAAAGGAGAAGAGTTGTAACAAGGGCGGTTGATCATCGTTAGTGAAAACCAGTGTCCTCGACAAAGGAGGAATTGGGAGTGGATGTAGATCAATATCCTTAATGTCCTCTCCTCTGATCTATTCCACATCTCTTTAGAGAGCGGGACACTCTCTTTAACCTACATAAAGTTGGAACTTATGTACTAAGTACCTAAATAGACTCGATCTGTGAAATGGTGCTTGAGATAGGTTCTCTAACCTCGCTCAACTAAGAATGTGTTCCTTCTCAAGGAACATTGCCTTTCTACTAAGAATGTGTTCCTTCTCAAGGAACACTACCATCTTGATGACAAAGACCTTCTAGTCCGCAGGATGATAGAAATAATACCTACAAGTTTTCTTGGGGTATCCCACAAATTTTGATCGTTCTATCCTTATTTCTAACTTGTCAGGGTTATGTCTTCTAACGTAGGCAGGACAGCCCAAATCTTAATAACCTTAGGATCAATCTTTTTCTCTTTCTATATCTCATATGGTGTAGACACTACCGATTTAGTTGAAACTTTATTCAGAAGGTAAGCTACAGACTCTATAGCATATCCCTAGAAAGAGACAAGCATATCAGTGAAACTCATCATAGACTGCACCATGTCTAACAATGTATAGTTCCTCATTTTCGATACACTATTTAGCTATGGTGTATAAGGAGGAATCCATTAGGATAGGATCCCATGATTTTTGAGGAACTAGGTGAACTTTGTACTCAATTACTCACCTCATCGACCTGATCTAAGAGTCTTAATACTCTTTCTAGTCTGGTTCTCTACCTCATTCTTATATTCTTGAATTTCTATAAGGCTTCAAATTTGTACTTCACTAAGTACATATGTCCATATCTAAAGAAATCTTTAGTTAATGTAATAAAGTATAAGTAACCACCTATGACTTGAGTTGATATAGAGTCACATACATCTATATGTATGAGTTCTACTAACTTAGTGGCTCTCTCTTCAATTCCACTGAATGAAGAGTTTGTCAATTTCTCTTGAAAGCAAGATTTGTAGATAACATATGATTCATAGTCGAATGGATCTAAATATCTATTTTTCAGTAATCATTTAATTCTTCCCTCATGGATATGGTCTAGCCTATAATGCCATAAGTATGCATTGTTCACCTCATCTCTTTTCCTCTTAGACACACCAACACTAATGACATGTGGATCAGTGTCTAATAAAATAGACTATTTATTAATGTTCCTCTACCAATGTTCTCATCATCTACAATTAATGAACAACCAATATTCTTAAAAACTAATTTATATTCACTATTTGTCAAACAAAAAATAAAAATAATATTTTTATAATAAAAGGAAAAAAATAGTATGCATCTAATGTAATAATAGCTCCACCTGGTAGATTGTAGGGTGACCTTGCCAACAATAAATAGTAGTAATCTTTGTGTTGTTTCCTATCATGAGGTTTACCTTACCTCTCGCTAATCTCCTAAGTCTTGCCAAAACCTGCAATGAATTACAAATATGAGATGCACTGTTGGTATTAATAACCATGCATTATCATAATTTTCTAATAGATGAATATCGATCATGAGTGTACCTAAAGCTTCTCTAAGCTTCTATTTTGCCTTCTTTGCAATGTACTTACTCTTTGCGGTTCCTCTTCCAGTGTCTGTCTTTATTATAGTGGAAGCACTGGCCTTTGTCCTTTGTCGGGTCTTTTTAGCAATCTTTGCTTTACCCAATTTGCCCTTGTCCTTACCCTTCGTAAGGGACTTCTCTACCCTCATTTTCTTTTTAGTCTCATCAGCATAGAGAATTGGCTTCTCTTTCTTGATGGTGATCTCAATCTCCCTCAACATATTAAGGAGCTAAGGAGAGTTACCGCAAGCGTGTCTACGTTAAAAATTATAATGAAGTATGAAAAGAAATCTATGAGGGGTTGAAGTATGAGGTCCACGCATAGGTTATCATCTAGGACCATTCATAAACTTGTGAGTTTATCAATCCACTCAATCATCTTAAGGATATGGTTCTAAACTGATGTCCCCTTAGTTATCACAGCACAGAAGAGACTCTTTGATATCTCATATCGCTCTATTCTTCAAACAATTTTGGGAGATGCAGGAGAATAGATTTAACATCAATGTTTTCATGCTGCCTCTATAGCTTATGAGTCATAGAGGCCAATATGTGACACTGAGTAAGAGTGGAATTATATATATAATTCACGTAGCGAGTGATCTCATCCTCACTTACCCTTCCTCTGGCGTGGGCCTTATTATGTTAAGGACGATTTTCTCCATCGTGAGAATGATTGTCAGGTTGTGGAGCTAATTCATGTAATTTAGACCAGTGAGGTGGTTGGCATCAAGTATATCATGTAAGGTGACATTTTCTTAAACTAAAGATATAGTAGTAAGTAAATAACATGCAGACTTTAGATTTTACAAAAATCTAGGATATTATGTTATTTCTTAATTCACTCCCACTGTTTTCTTATCAAACACATAACTCCCTCCAATATGTGAATAAAAAATCTTCGATAGATTTCTAGTAGAGATCGAGATCCAATCGGCATCTTAGCATGACCTCGAGGGACTCAACTAATCACACTAAGCCCAAAGGGTAGATAACTTTTGACAATCACAACTCTTGGTGATTCCTTTTTGGTTCAGCCTCTGAGCCATTATGGCCTTGAGAGACTCGACCAACCATGATGTTAGGTTAAGTCAGCACCATCATTACAAGATGAGTTTGATTCGATGATATACCCTTGAGGGACTCGACCAAGCATACCATGTCTTCAGGTCACCGGTGACATCTCTATGTCATAGACAAGATCTCAAATCCCAATATAGGTGAGCCTCGAGGGGCTTGACCAACTCAACCTACGTTAAAAAATAATCTCCTCTTATAGTGATGGAAGGCCACATAGATCAATCTAATTATCTCACATTTACCGACTTAATATTAATTTTGGAAGGGTTTTTAATTTTGATATCATGGTTAAATATAATAAGTTACACATATATATTTATATCGTATATATATATATATATATATATATATATATATATATATATATATATATATATATATATATATATAGCCGATGTACAAACAAGCATATATCACATATAAGCAATTACACAAGATAATTATGGACCACAGCCTGATGTGATCAGGCCCGAGCCAGAAGGCCCAATCACTCACAAAAAGTCTACGTGTGCCTCGGCATATCTCTATGCCTTATAATCATCCATATCATTCTCATCAATCCTGTTGGCACCTCGACATATCTCCATGGGCAGTGATCATCTGTCTCATCCTCGTAAGTCCTGATAGCATCTTAATGCATTCGTCGCGCCCTTTCACGTAATTACAATATAATGACAAGCACTCAGGCCCAATAAATAATCATATAAATGAGAGAGAGGAGGCTTGCAAGCTCCAATAATAATAATCACATACACACATACATATCATCACATAGTCCATGCTCATCCGTTCACATCATACATCACATGTACACATCATACATCACATGTACACATCATATAGGATTACTAGAGAATAATAATTAATTAAATTATTTAATTAATTATAAATCTATTTGAGAACCCTATCGTATCCTAATGGTAGGTTACCCTATGCGACCAGGAAACCCTAGTTGATAGGGTTACCCCTATGGCTAGGAGTTCCTAGCCGTATGGCTGCTTTGTGTGGCTAGGAAACCTTAGGCACCAAGGACTCCCTTACCGCTAAGAATCCCTGGCTACATGCTATTTCTTGGCCGCCTGGTTGTCCCTTGCGGCCAAGAGTCACTGATCGTAGAGTCACCACTAGCGACTAGAAAACTCTAGCTGCTAGGGTTCCTCGTATCGAGCATGGTACTATCAAGCCCCATACGAAATCTATCCAAGTGTCACTCTAATCAGATTCTCCTGGAAAACCCTTTCTCTCTCAATCTGAATGACCTTGACCGGGAATTTGTTTGAGTGAGAACATAGAGAATATTTCTCTCATGATTCCGAGAGTGGATGATCCTCTATTAGCACTCAATTGCATTCGTATGGTTGGTTGTCATTTCCAATAATCGACTTTACTAAATCTGAAACTTTTAGACCCATAAATCTAATATCAAAGAATGGAGTACTCAAACAAGGTATCATTGATGTCTCAAGTCTAAGGATAAGACACACAACTGGGATTACAGGATAATTGTTTGACGTTCAGGTACCATTAACTATCCATCATTCTATAAATAGATCAATCAGTGAACTTATTCTCCAATGAGCACATGCACTATATCCTTAATGTCCCCACATAAGTAGCTATGGGACATGCTGCCTCTATCATATAGACGGGTATATAATACAACGATTTGTCCAGTTATCTTAATGTCTCGCTCGAGTAACCTAAGACCGAGATTATTTGAGATCTGTGTTTAAAGGCGAATTAGTCTCATTATCATGATCACATCATGATTCAATTCTCATTGCACAAATCCAATGACATCACATTATATGCAACAAGCAATATAAAGTGAAAAAATGTCAATAATATTAATAACTAAAAAGAGTGCATAGTATATCAAACGTGTTATCACTCACATGATTGGCTTATAGGGTACCTATAACTAGTAACCAAACCACCTTTCGCAATGAGACAATCAATTTTTTCACATCATGCCAACATCGCGAGGTCAAGCAAAAGACGATCAGGAGGTCATCGTCAGAAGAAGGTGACCATACAGGAGTAGTCATAGTCTTGTTGGAGGAAGAAGACACTTGGTTTGTGTTAGGGTATCAGATGATCATAGCAGTAATGAAACAACAATGGAAGAAGAAGAGTCAAGGAATGCCAAATAAAAGCAACTTCCCATCTAGTAAGCGTCAGTTTGATGCAACGACACATCAAGGGACCACACGAGTAATGATGGTTTAGATTGCATCACATATCCCAATGCAACCGCATGAGTACTTGAAACGACAAAGGAGGGCTCTAATCCCCTAGCGAATCAAGCCCACGACAAAGGACTCTGTATGAAAAGGTGTAAGCTATTAGGATAAGGTGATGCATCATATCCCAAATGAGATGCCCTGTAACAACCAAAACATACTCCCAAAGTGATCCCAATTCCAAGCAAATCTGCTCTCCCCCCTTTGACGTGATTGAACCAAAACCTTTCAGTGGCTCTGGGACCCCACTTTAACATAACTGAGTCTAACCCCGGGTAGGCCAGGGGTAGCTAGAGACCAAAGCCTTCGCAACCTTATGTCTTTGCCTCAACACCTCCTCGAGCCTTGGCTCGAGTTTCTTTATTCATAGGTAAGCCAAACTCAGGTCCCAACCGCCTTGCACCTCCATCTCATCCTCGGTCGTGCCCTTTGAGCCTCCTCAGGCCTTTGCCCAACTCTCATAGCTCCTGATTACTCCACGACAACTGAAATCAGACCCTCCATGGACACAACACCTCTAATCACCCCTATGACTCAAAGAGGAGTACATCCCCCTAAAACACATCAAGCCTTGGAACGGTACGAGGCTCCTCCCGACCAAGGCACATTGCAGGTATCATGGTAGGTCTAATTTCCTGCTTTAGCATGGTTGAAGCCTAATCGCCTGAGGGATGCACCTAGGCGGAGCCTTCACGCTCCCCCTAGTCATGCACTCAGTGTAGAAGGTCGAGGGCTTCACCTAGGTCGAGCCTCCACGCTCCCCCTAGCCATGCACTCGGTATCAAAGGTCAACAGTTGCACCTAAGCTGAGCCTCCATGCTTCCCTTAATGATGCACTTGGTATCAAAGGCCAAGGGCTACACTTAGGTCAAGCTTCCATGCTCCCACTAGCCATGCACTTGATATTAAAGACCCGAGGGTGGCACTTCGGATGAGTAAAAGTTAAAAAGGACTTACTCTAGAGCCAAGCACCTCGACGTGAAATTCAGAAGGCCGAGGGTTATACCTAAGCCGAACCTCCCATGTTCCCCTTAGTTGTAGACTTAGTGTAAAAGGCCAAGGGATTTTCTAACGTGGCCCCTCTAATGCTTAAGTCAATAGAGGGGAAATATAATGGCCTAAGCCATAAACACAAAGAAAGTGTATAGAGGTATGGCTAATGTTCGTCTCTCCCCCAACGTGAGCTACAGGTTCCTTTTATACATGGTCTGTTGGCTTCACTTATTGGTTGTCCTGAGATAAGATTAGTCTAACAACCTGATCATTCTGGCTTCTAATTATGTTAAGATAGGGTGGTTGTCATCAACCATTAGTGCAGGGTACTTTGAGATGCTCTTATAGCATTATTTGGGAGTTGATGATGTGGAACCCTACTTAGGTGTCGGTCTTCATAACAAATGAGCTGGCGATGAAGAAAATTATCCATCATTTGCCCCACCCACCCCCCCCCCCCCCCCCCCCCCCCCCCACACACACACACAACCCCCTTAAAAGGGTGTCCTCTAGGATTTTTCTTTGAAAGGCGCACTGCTGGATTCCTGTTCTGATGGGGATTCGCTGGCTGGATATTAGGAGTGTGCTAATCTCAGGGTATTCATACTTTCATTACTGATTGGAGGCTCGAACTCGGTGCAACCCTCTAAGTTTCATGCTAAGATGCTTAGCTTAGGAGAGAGTTCTTTTGGCTCTTATTTATTCGAGGTGCCACCGTCGGGTTTTTCACACCGAATACATGGCTATGGAGAGTGCAGAGGCTTAGCCTAGGTGCAGCCCTCGACCTTTTGAGCTTCACACCGAAATGTTTAGCTTATGAGAGAGTCATTTTAACTCTTACTCATCCGAGGTTTCACCCTTGGGTCTTTCACACCAAGTGGATGGCTAGGAGGAGCGCGTAGGCTCAACCTAGGTTATATATTAATATTTTATTATAAGTCAGTATGTCACGTAAGCGGACTCTAACGTCTATTAACTCAAACTTGACGGGAGGGACTTATATACTACGTTTTTTAAAGTATATGGTTATTTTAGACACGAGTAAACCATGAGGGCTTAAGTGATCGATGACCAAAACCATATGGGCTAAAATGAACCTTAATCATATTTTAATTATGCTACTATTATGTGAAAAAATTTAATATCAAGAATTAAAATCAAATAATACTAGATTAAGATTAGTATTACATACCTTTTGATGTCATTTAAAAAACCTTTATTTGATTTGAAAACATCCATTGTAATTTAATTAGTAGATTTCAATAGTTCAGATTTGCATGATGAGCTAGACTCTCATTCTCATCTTTTTATATTTTTCATAGGACCATTACAATTGATAAAAAGGGTCTAACGAGAGAAGATAATCTTTCTTCTGTATTTTACCACATATTAGTAGTCCCTAGGAGGTTCTGTTTATTTATAGATGAGAGCAGAGAGCCTATGATAAGTAATTAGGAGAGTTTCTCCAATCAAGATCATTTCATAAAAAAATTTACCATGAGTAATTTTTTATTGATAATAATCATAATTAAAAATTAATTAAATTTATAATATATTTAAAGCTTTGAGTCCTAATTTAGCCAAGCTAGCAAGTCAATATTGGTGAGCTGCGGCTCTGCAATCTGTGTGGTAAATACGAGGAATCACTTGCAACAACAAGAATTGGAACCTTACCTTTGTATACCTGAATAATTGGATCCTATACGTGACTGGCTGAAAACAAGAAAACAGTGACTACTTATGCCCTTAAACCCTCCTCTTGCGATATCTACGTCCCCTTATAGCTTACTGCTGTTGGCTCATCTGGAAATCTAGAAATTCCAAGTTGCGTAATCATACCATCTCATCCCCTTAAACCCTCCTCTTGCGAGCCGCTGCTCTCTCACAGGACGATGATGCCTTCCATTATCCTGAGGATAGAAGGTGGGTCTCATCAACTGCTAGTTCGGTGGGAGAAACCCCCTCGAGGGTGGGTCAAACTTAATGCGGATAGGTCATGGTGTAGTACCCTCCAGGATGGAGGAACTGGTTGTATTCCAAGGAATGTTAATGGTGTTTGTCTCGCTGGAGGGTGTAATTATTTTATTCATCGTGATTAGCCTAACTTGTGAGCTCGTCGTTAAACAGGGATGGGAGGTTACCATCACCTCATCATGGAGTCTGATGCCACTGCGATCATAGTTGTTTTGAAGCAACAGTCTCCGACACCGTGGAGGGTTGCCGATATCGTTAGGAGCATCGAAGCTCTCCTTGCTAATGCCACACACTTCTTATCATGCATGCACTTCATGCATGGAGAGGTAAATAGAGTAGAGTGGCTAATTGATTAGCCAATTCTGCTAGTTCTAAAAGTCAGGGGTTCTTTCTGTGCCCAGATGATTGATTACCCAATAAAAAAATTATATATATAAAAAAAAAACTTGGTTGTTAGGGAATTCTTACATCCATCTTCTCGAGGCTAAATTGCTAGAATTCTCCACATAAATGGTTTAAGTTTATGGTTGAACATGTCAGAAAAATCTTCTGTTCGATCAGGTTATGCAAATTGTCTCAACTTGATCACACAAGTGTGAGGCAATTTATAGTTGAACACGTTGGAATCAATTTTTTTTTAGATAACTTGCAAAGTTGTATTTAATCATATTGGATAGATTTAATAACTACTTTCAAAATGACATATTCCTTGGATTATACCTTCTCATTGTGACTCTTGTGGTACTTTTTTAGATCTATAAGCAGTGTCCTAAAACAACGGGATTTATTTATTCAGATATCAATACGATTCCTCTTCTTTAATTTTTTTAAATATTTTTTTATTATTTTAATTTATTATTTGGTTCTTTGTAAAAAGTTAATCAAGTAAGTATTCCATGGTCAGACTCATACTAGAGATAATACTGATTGAATTCTAATATAAAATATCGATTAATTCTGCATGAGGGATGGGCTTTTATCTGAGAAAAAAAATATTTATGTAGCTCCAAATTCTTTCTAAATTTTATTTTTAATATATTATTTTAATATTTCATTTTATTTCTTAATCGCAAGTTGTTTACTTTTCTCTTTAACCCAACAGAATACATATCTATGATTTGTATTTTTCTTTAAGTTCGCCTCCATATCTTTTTCTTTATACACTGTCCACCCTGTGATTGTGTAGATCACTTCCTCTCGTATCCAAAAGTTCTGTAATTTATGGAGATTGTTTTTTTTTTTCCCCCAAACAGACGAAGGCCATCTCTTCCCCTTTCAAACTCTCGATGGTTAAATGCATTGTTAAGGTTATCTATTCAAACTTCAGATCTTACAATAAAATATCAAACTATTTATCAGTTAAACTAGTTAATATTTTTCAAAAATATTATATTTAAAAATATATTATATTTTATTCTTGTATAGAAAACATCTAAAATGATAGAATTTCATGTTACAATTTCCTCCATAATTATGTATCCTTTTTCTATCTTTTCTTGATTTCAACTATTTTTTAAATTAAGAAGCTTAATGACCGTTCTCTTTCTCACGAGAGACAAAGAAACGACGACTATAGATAAAAGAGAAGAGGGGGTTCAACTCTTACCTTAGGTACACTCATGAAATAAATTTACTAATTTACCCATCAATAAAATTAAGATATTATATATATATGCTACAACAAATGCAAACAAAATAAGCTGATTTGGAGTTGTGGTACAATTTAATATAGAAAACAGTTCTTATCAAATAATTGTTGCCTGCATTATTCATGCACTATGAGGAGCGACTCCAATGATTTTGACGCATGAAGTGTAAGTATAAAAATTTATAATATACTATAAGTTACACGGAAAAAATTTTATGTCAAAATTTAAATCAAATAACATTAGATCAAATTGACCATGTATGTCTTTTGATGTTATCTAGAAAATATCTTTGTTTAATCTTCAAATGCACTATTCTTCGGATTCGAATATCATATCGATGGATTCGAATATCATAATAATATCGATCTACAATGAGAACTAAACACTCTTCTCTTCCTATCTGTTCACAAGACTACTGATATTGATGGTTTATGGAGTATGAGAGAAAAATTATAATCTCTCAATTATATTCATTTATTCAAATTCATAGGTGAGAGTAGAGAGTCTATGATAAGTTATTAGGAGAGTTTATCTCGAGATCCCTTGAGGAATCCTATTATAATATAGACTTCTTTTCTATTAGTTAATATTTGTTGTCAGAATTCAATTAATTCTATTATATATATTATCTAATTATAAAGGGCCACATAATCTAACATTAATTGGCCTATTAATTGATAAGATATAAAAATTATTTAAAATCAAAATAAATAAAATAAAATTGTTTGAAAATAATTTTACATAATTGGATTCTGAAAATTTTGAAAAGGATTTTATACATGACCATGAATTTTAAAATAAGCCAATAAGTCTAATAAGCACAATAATATTATATTCAATCTAATTATCAATACGAGTCATAGCGGTTATATGTCATCAATATCATATTTTCTTCTATGTACCACAACATTGTTAGTCTTTCCTTATATAGTCTATAATGACCCATATAATTTATCTTTTCAAGACAATTTTATCATTGCATTCAACCATAATATGCATAAACATAAATATAAACAGAATAGTAGAAACAAATAATTTTAATTATGTAAAAAAATATCAATAATACCATCCAGTTAAACATGCATCACTATATCTTTTATGGCTTACTCAGAAGCTATATTTTAAGAACATATTCTTTAAATATTTTACATTGTAAAGTTTTGATAAATAGATCAACAATCATCATAGTGGTGCTCAAGTTCTCAATTGACACTTGTTGTTTCTGGACTCTTTCTCTAACCACCAAGTGCTTTATCTTGATATACTTGGAACCACTAGAGTACTGATATAGAGTTATCAAAAAATATCTTCAGTGGCCTGGCAATTAAGTCGACAATACCAAGTCCTGAGATAAAATTTTATAACCATAAAACTTGATTTGTTGCCTCAAAGCATATCACAAATTCAACTTCCATTATTGATGATGCAATAAGTAATTATTTTATACTTTTTCAAGAAATTTCCTCACCAGCTGACATGAATACAAATCCTGAAGTAGATTTACTAGCGAGATAATTTACAAAATCAGCATCTGAATATCTTGTCACTTCAAGCTGATCTGATCTCTTTATATGAGCATATAATATTTCATCCCTTAAATATATCTAATTACTTTCTTTACAGCTTTCTAATATTTCGTTCTTGGATTACTCTAGTATCTACCCAACAATGCAACTGCAAAACTAATATACATTTTTGTATAGGTTTAAGCATATAATAGATTTTAAATTACACATCCATAAGAAATATTCTTCATTTGATTCATTTCTAAGTATTTTTTTGTACTAGTTTTGGTCAAATTTTTCACCTTTAGGAATAGGTGTATCATTGGCTGAGCAAAGTTACATATTAAATCTCTCTAGTACACGATTAATATATTATTTCTAAGACAGTCCTAACAATCCTTGAGATCTATCCCTAAATATTTCAATGCCAATAGCATAGGCTACCATATTCCATATCAACTATCTTAAATTTCTTACTTAGAAATATATTTGTTTCGTGCAATAAACCAAGATCACTATTGGAAATCAAAATATTATCTATATATAAGACCAATATAATAAACTTGCTCCTACTAACCTTTAGATATATACACTAATCAATAGTGTTTTTCTTAAATTCGAAGGATGTAATGGTATCATGAACTTTATATACCATTATTTTGAAGCTTAATTAAGGATATAAGTGGATTTATTAGTTTATAAGCATAACTTTCTTTTCCCTTTTCCTATGAATCCTTAGGTTGTTCCATTTATATTTTCTCATCTAGATTTCCATTCAAAAATATTATTTTCACATCCATCTAATGTAACTTAAGATCATAATGAGCTACTAATGTTATAACGATCATCAACGAGTCCTTTCTAGAAGCTGGAGAAAAGATCTCATTGTAATTGATACCTTCTTTCTAAGAAAAATCTTTGGCCACAAGTTTAGCTTTATAACATTTGATATTGTCCACCGAGTTACGTTTTATCTTAAAGACCCATATACAACCGACTCCTTTATAGTTATTGGGCAATTCAACGAGTTCCCATACACCATTCTAGTCCATTGATTTTAACTCTTCTTTTATTGCATCATACTATTTTTTAGAATCGTTACTTTTATGGCTTATGAAAATAATAAGGGTCTCCTTTTATTCTTATATCATAATCTAATTATTGTAGATATACAAAATAATCATAAGAAATAGTATGTTTTCTTTTCCTTTGAGATCTTCTCAAAGCTACCAATTGTGATTGTTCGACAAGATCATTAGCAGCGATATCAACATCATATGAGAGTTCATCAATGTTATTTTTTTGTTCACACTCATCAATTCTTTCATTGATTCAAGGAACAATAATTTCTCGAATAGGAGATGATATGAGAGAATTAACTTAAATATTCTTGATATCAAAATTAACCATTTGAGATTTTTCACTCTCATTGATTTTGTCATCTTCTATGGATCTTGCATTATCAGATTCTACTATCCTCGTATTATGATTAGAGTAATAAAATTTATATCCCTTGGACTTTTCTGGATAACTAATAAAATATCCAAAAATAATTCTTAGATCCAATTTCTTTTCATATGAATTGAATACTCTTATTTCTACAGGACACCCATAAATATGTAAATGTCTTAGACTGAGTTCCTCACCGGTCCATAACTCAAATGGAGTTGATTGAAACCGATTTACTAGGAACCCTATTCAAGATATACATAGCTATCCTAAGAGCTTTTACTTTACATTGACTCAGGTATAAGGAATAAATCATCATGCTCCTAACATATTCATAAGAGTATAATTTCACCTTTCAAGCAATACCCTTATGTTGTGGCATATCTAGTAAGGCATACTGAGCACAAATACCTCACTGTTCTAGGAATCTAGCAAAATGATCAAAATTCTGATCAGATTCATCATATATGCCATAAAATTTACCACCCCTATCAATTTTGATAATTTTAACTTTTTTTATCTAATTATCTCTCAATCTCATTTATATACACTTCAAGAATGTAATGGTATAAGACTTTTCATATATTAGATAAATATAATCATATATGGATATGACATCTATAAATGTTATGAAATACATTTATCCATTAAAACAACATGGAGTGGTCCGCAGATATTAGTATGAATAATTTCAAGAAGTTCTATACTTCTTGTAATATTTTTTTTGTATGCTTAGTTTGCTTCTCATAATGCAATCTATGTAAACATCAAAATCAGTAAAGTTTAAATCTTCCAAAATATTACCTTTTATTAATATTTTAACTCTTTCTTTAGAGATATGACCCAAACGTATATTTCATAGTATAGAAGATCTTTCATTATTGAAATTACGTTTTAATCCAACACTTGATTACATAGTCAATAATGTCGTTACAAACTCAAGATTAAAATTAATTATGTATAAACCATCAGACAGAATTCTAGAACCAACTTTTATTAAATCATAAAATATAATAAGTTTACCATTACCAAAAGAAAGATAATAAATATCCTAACTCATCAGTTCTAGATAGAAAAACTAAATTTCTAGAAATAATAGGAACTAAACATGTGTCAGCAAGATCCATTAAATGACCCATCTCTAGGCATAGGCGATAAGTCCCTACTGATATCACTTTTACTTTGAGACGATTTCCCATAATGATAAATCATTCATATTCTTTTGGTTTTCGGATTGAAAGAAATCCTTACATATTATTAGTAACATGGGTTGAAGCATCATAATCAATCCACCAAGTGTTTAGAAGGAACTTCTATAATGTTTGATTCAAAACATACAAAGGTCGAGTTCATACCTTTCTTTTCAAACTGAGTCCTATGTTTAATGCAGTTATTATTTACATATCATTTCTTGTCACAAAAGAAGCATTTTACTATAATAGCTTTCTTTTTGTATTAGTCTGTTTAACATTTTTAGATCCCACAAATTTTTTTGATGGATGATGCTTCAATTTTTTTTCTTGTTACCAGCTCCTTAAGTAACAGTCATAACATTATATGAACTTTCCTACCTTAATTTTAATTCTTCATAAACACACATACTAGTTAACTCATTTAAGTCTCACTTATCCTTATTTGTATTATAGTGAATCTTGAATGGTCTAAACTGAAAAGGAAGAGAGCTAAAAATAAACTACACAAGGAAAGACTCATCAATCTTCATACCTAAAGCTTTAAGTTTTGTAACTTTATCAGCTATATTGAGGATGTGATCCTGAATTTCTCGAGTGCCATTATATTGAGTCATAGTCAGTTCTTTCATTAGTATGTTAGTCAATAACTTATCAGCAGATTTAAATCTGTCTTCAATAACTTTTAAATATTCTTGTATGTTTGTTGTAATCGATAATAAAGTCTTTTATATTATTTATAATTATCATTCTTATGAACATTAAACTAAGTTTATTATATCTTTCACAAGCTCTCATTTCATTAACTTGTTCCGTATTACTTTTATTAGTTAAGTCACGGGCTTTTCAACAAGCAATGCAAAGTTGAGATCTAATACGCCCAGTGTGAATTGCACATGCTCTAACCATTCTGAATAATTTGATCCAAAGAGTAAAAGTACACTGGAAACATGAGAATATATGGACGGAGTACCACTAAATAATATAGAATAACACTAATGCTTTGAGTTTATCAAAATATAATGAACAATTGATATCATCCATATTTAATCTTTGAGTAAAATATTGACATATTTAATGTTTACTAAATATCATTTATGGAGGACTGATATCATCTTGTGAAATAGTATTGATATCTTTAGATATACAATCCTAAACTGTAAGGATATCCAAAATAATATTATCCTACCCCATCACATAATTATTTGAAATAGATTGTCATTTGAGCTTATCTAAATCTCCTAATTATGTATGTTATTATGAATATTATTTCCTTAATATCATTTAAGACTTAATTTCATAATATAATTTTATAAATCATTAATCTAGGCTACTTTGGTAACTACAAGATCAATATAATAATATAAAATATAACTTAAATTATCCTATAAATGACAAAATATTTATTGTATTTCATATCCTATAAGTCTATCATCCTATGCTACTTTGGTAGCTATCGGTTAAATAAAACTTAGGGAGATGAACTACAAATAATATAACTTAAGTCATGCCTTCATAAAAGATAAATATTATTTTATATTTTAAATATATGCATGTGAATAACTAAATAAATATCCAAAAATAATAATTAGATTTTATTTACTACATGTAATCAATATATTATATGAGAAAATTATAAAAAAAATAATAATTTTGTATTTTTATTATTATTAAATGAAACTAATAAATTTTATTTAATTACGCAAGCTCAAAATTGGGCTAAACATCAACCTAATTAAACAAGTTGATCAAAATAATAAAAATTGATCAAGATTTAATTTTTTCTAAATTTGATCTAAGCTAAATTCAATAAATAAATAGTCAAATACAATCATGATCAAATTAAATTATATTTATCAATTTTATAATTAAGAATATAAATAAAAATTCTTAATTTAATAAGGGCAAAATTGTAATTTTATGATATCACATAAAGCATATATTACTAGATTTATAAAGGGTAGAATTATCAAAGTAATAAAAAGTATTAATAAAATATAGAAGGGTAAAATCATAATTTTTTTGAGAAACACTAATCTTGCTGTCAACAAGGCCGTCGCTGGATGCAGCATCTGCCTGTTCATGGCCGTCGTTGGATGCGGCTTCTGCTTGCACGCGGCCTCTACTTGGACGTGCGGTTGCGACCTATGCGGCAGTTGCTTGTGGTAGCCTCTGCTCGCATGCAGCTGCCGCTGGATGTGGCTTCTATCGCTTGTGCATGGCCACCAGCGCATGGTTGCTACCAACACGACCAACCCAGCGCTCTGCCTAGGTCGTCACCAACATGGCTACCATGATTGTCCTCTGCTGCTACGGTGTGCACACGCTGCTCAGTGTAATCGCTACCGCAAGCAGATACACCGGTTATACACAGTGAGATTGCTACGGCTACCATTGGTGTTGCACAACAATCGTTGTTGTCTCGTGATTATCAAAGATCGCATTATAAAGAATTTAGCATCACACGCAAGCAAGCGACAAAACAGAATAGATACAAATTTAGATCGATAGAACATACGGATCATTTTAAGTATCATAAACAAAAATAACATATTTAACATATTTGATCTCAATAAACTAGGCACTGATTCCAATTGTAAGCATAAGATATGTAATATGCTATAAGTTATGCGAAAAAACTTTTATACCAAGATTGAAATCAAATAACATTAGATCAGATTCATGATGCGTACTTTTCAATACCATCTAGAAAAGATCTTTGTCTGATCTTCAAATGCATCATTCTCCGGGTCTGAATATCACTGTAATATCGATCTGTAAGGAAAACTAAATAGATTCATATGAGGATGAAAAAAAACTGTAATTTCTCAATTATATTCACTTATTAATATTCATAGGAGGTCATGTCTATAAGTTATCATGAGATTTACTCCGATCAAAGATATGCACTAAGAAATTCTACTATAATATAAATATATTCTTTGTTGACTAATATCTATCATCAATCTATCATCAAAATCTACTTAATTTATTTATATATTTTATTTAATTATAAAGGACTATTATGAGCACAGGAAATTTTCAACCATATCGCTTTCTTTATAATATCACAGCGTGATCAGTGATGTCATCGGTTGAGAATAAACAGTGAGACGAAGGAAAGAATAAACATGGACAGATTGGGTTGCAGATGCAAGAAATCATTGTGGCTAAACTATTCTTTTGGGTGGCATGTATTTATTCGGAAGAAGATGTTGATGTATAGAACGAAGAAGAAGGAGAAGAAGACGAATGGAAGGAGATATGCTTGTTTATGGAGCAAGTAGTGTGAATGTGTGAGAGGATTCCTCACCACCGGGAAGGGATGAGACGGAGAAATGAGTGGTACTGCATCTGAAGGGGGGAGCTCAGCCCCATTCCTTTGTAAGTTGTCAGCACATTTTAATTGTCATCATATGATGATAGCATATCAAGAAGGTCTTCACATCCGAGCTTGCAATAATGCGCATGAATCATGGTACATATTCCACAGGAATCATCTGGAGCTTAATAATAATTCAATTATTTTGTTTTTACTTTTTATTTAATATATAATGACAGGCCCTTATCTTGAATACTTGGATGGTATGTATTCGAGAGTAGGGTCGTTTGAGGCAGCATGCATGTCTTGTTAGGTACTACGTAACAACTTACAACTTGGGCTCTCCTTTTGTCTCCACTCGACAGAATGGCATGGCAAGGCAAAACCACAATGATGTTATTATGCACCTGTGAGATGCTGCTATCTGCATTATAAGCCACTGAGAAAGCAAGGCACATATAATAATTTCCACTGGCAGACAAGAAATAGGTGTCCCAGTCGCATTCGGCGTACATTATTTTGTGGAGAATCCTTCAGAGTTCAATCAAAGTAGTCACAGTACTGTTGGAATGGCACATACGAATGTGGAGAAGGCAGCTATCAGGTAGGGAAGATGTCACACATCTTTATTTTTTTTATACAAGCAGATACATGAGATGCAAATTCTCACGCATCTTCTTCCTCATACATACATACATACATACATCTCGACGCCAACCGAGCCAAACAGACGAGGAGTAGAAGGGGACAGACATCCCACGAGGGATGGGGGGAGGCTTTACATATTTTTTTTTTTTTTTATGTACGTACACTCGACTCCACTCAGGAGGAGGAGGAAACAGACCTCTGTCTCTTATCTCAAAACCCCTTCTCTTCGATCGAACCAAGTGACTGTAGAAGTCAAACAAAAATATGCCGTATTCGTACACGGTATGTGGCTATGCGCAGAGCCCAAGCAGCGAGCCTTCCGGCCTCTCCATGGACACTGATGGATCCCGGCTTGGTCCCTCCACCGGACTCATCCCTCCGCTTACGATCCACGGATGCCCTGCTCATCATCAACAACGAACCGTCACTACCTTTTCAAATCCCTATATCCGAATAATGAAATGTGTTATCGGCAAAAAGAAAGAAAGAAAGAAAGATGCAGAAACAGAGCAATTAGAATCAAAGAAATCTACGGTGGGATCCAACAACAAGACCTTCTGATACTGAAATCAAATGGCATAGAATCGATCAAGATGAACAGTACAACTTACCGAGGATTTGTTCGGCGGAAAACCTTCTTGCGACGTCCCTGCAGAGCATCCGCCGCATCAGGTCCTTCGCCGCCGGCGACAACGAGCGGAAGACCCTCGACGGGAACCTCAGGTTGGCCCTGCCCACCGCCTCGAAGGTCTCCGCCGCCGTGTCCCCGTAGAACGGGGGCGCCCCGCCGGAAAGCATCATGTACATCACCACCCCCACGCTCCACACGTCCACCTTCTCCCCGTACTCCCGACCCGCCACCACCTCCGGCGCCACGTACCACGGTGTTCCCACCAGCCCCCTCATCGGCGCCCATTCCCCGTCTGCATCGAGGAAGCACTGAGCTGACCCGAAGTCTGCCAGCTTGAGGTGACCTAGCGCGTCGAAGAGCACGTTGTCCGGCTTCACGTCCCGGTGCGCTACCCCCCGTCGGTGGCAGGCAGCTAGGGCCTCCGCGAGCGCTTCCACCACAGCTGCCGCTTCCGGCTCGGGGAACGGCGTCCCCCCGCGGGCGGCGATCCGGTCGCAGAGGTCGGGGCCGTCGAGGAGCTCCACCACTAGGTGTACCCAGTGGTCATCCTCATATGCGCCATGGATCTGCGCCGCATAGGCGTTCCGGGCAGCAGCGAGGCCGTGGACGTTGGCCTCCCGCGCCACACACTCGCGGTCGACGGAGTCCGCGAGGAGCCGCTTATCGACCGACTTGACCGCAAACTCCTCCCCCGTGGCCACCGACCGACACCGCCGCACCACCCCAAATCGCCCCCGCCCGATCTCCGCCCCGATCTCGAAGTCCCTCGTCAATGCCTCGCCCATAGAGCTCCGATCCGATCTCAACAAACAATCTAGAATTCCCCACTCTCCCCTCTTTCGCCACTAACTTCCAGTGTACCTTGGGATATTTATAAACAGATAGGGATCCCCATCCCACGGCCGACGACGTGGACGGCGGATTCCGTGGTTCTTCTAATCGGACGGTTGAACAGAATCTTAACTTCGCCTGTGCTCTCAATTGTCTTTGGGCCGACGGCATCCTCTTTTCCATCCCATCACCAAGTTACCCTTCACCATACCTCATAATTACTGAGATCTGGTGGCTTCCAACTTATTAATAGATAAGCTATTGTATCCTTAGTTTTTGTATTTGGTAACGTTCGTGTAGGTTATTTATTGTTATGCTATGTATGTTTAAGGCGACGGATGGAGCCTGCCCTCCCTATACGCCAAGCTACTTTATGCTCTTTAAGGAATCGGAGAGTGAACTGGGGCCGTCTGATTCAACTTTGCCGGATGCTTTAGGAACTATAGGGTTATAGTGGTTATTAGCTGGTAAGCGGGTAGTCGATTATTATTGAGCCGTGGCAATGGGCCCACCATTTCGATTGGATGATTTGGACGCTTTTGGTGATCGCCGCGCCAACCGGAACCGTCGGATGGGATGGTTCCCCAGTCATACGCCACAATGGACGGTCAGACGTGGGGACCGGGAAAAGGAGACGTTCCTTTTTGTGGAAGGGTATTCGGCCGTGCCGCTGTCAGACAGTCGTATAATTGGGATAGTAAACCAATTGGAAGATCACACGTGTAAAGATTGGACAGGAGAGCCAATGAGAGAGCAGGTTGACGACGGACGTGTACTTCTTCGATTGCCGTATTACACGAGGAAGAAAGGAACGGGAGCGGGGCGTGAAGTGGACTGCAATTTCGCATAACTTATCGTGTTCGCGTAGGTGATAAGCGGTCTCGTTTGACCGCTCCGGGTGGGCTGCACGAGGCTCCCCCCACGCTGGGAGAAACAATACGCAAGGTGGCTTATCGTGTCCAACAATTGAATTAAAAATAGATCATGTCATGTCATGCATGATCTTTGAGATTCGTGTCGAAGTTGATCTTGCTGTAAAAGTCCTATAAAGTCTGGACTCGATCGAAATATTTTGGACTTTCTTATTCCATATTCTGTTTCTAGCTAAAATTTCTTTTGCTTACGATATTTTAACTAAAAATATTATAGCATTAGGAACTTGAATCTGGCCATCTCAAACTATCATAGCATCAAGTACTGATCACCATATATATATATATATATATATATATATTGGCCTTCTTTTTTTCATCAACTTCCAAATCATGAATCCGCCTTAATAATTGTTATAAAGAAGAATAAGATTTAGCATTGAAATAGTTTCGCTATAGTTGCTAGCTGTGATTATGGAAGATAAGACGAGAACCTTTTGGAAGAACGTTTTTTTCGGAGTCAATTCCGGACGAGCGGAGTACAATTAAAGTGGCTTTCTTTAAATAAATAAGTTACTTTCTATCAGCCAATGTTTAATGGTCACCTCACAGAAGAAGACAGCTCATATGACTCTACCTATACCTATTTAACAAACAATATTTAATGATGGTTTTCTATGAGTAATGTTCTATGGATTCCATCGTGAGTGAGTGAGCTATCTGAAAGCTAAGCCATCTTTTTGGAATGATAAGCTAATTAGATTTTGGGTCTTGACGATGGTCGCCAACCATGCAAACAAATAAATACATCTCCCTTTAATCAACGATGTATTAGTTTAACTAATTCATCAACTTTCTACTTGTGATTAAATGCTAAAAATTAGACTACACAAGTAAAAGAATTATTGTGATTCATCGAAATTAAACTCCGCTACTCGAATTAAATCTACCCTCGTTAACTCTTATCATGTATGCAAGGCCAGACTTATCATCACTAGATTAATCTTAACGAACTATGAACAAACACAATCTTAGAGTATTGAGGGTCGTTCTTTTTTATGGTATATTTTACTTATTTACCTACGCTTAATTATTACTATTCACCAAGCCAGCACATTAGAACTTAATTGCAATAATCTACAAAAAAAAAAAAAATAGCTGATAAGCCACAGAGATTTTCTTCTTTTAGATCCACATTCCGACATGTAATTACTGTAAGTGAATCAGAATGAGAATAACTAAATTGTATCATTTTGTGTTATGACATAGTTATCTCATTTTATAGTAAACAGTAGTCTTAGAAATCTAATAATTTCTTGTAGTCATCCTCGATTGATAAAAAAAAATTAAGATTTGTATTTAAATTCTTATCAACTAATAAAACTATATCTCTTTGTGGAGGCATGTAAATTTCATCAAGTCCATGCAAAACGAAGGGTTCTTAAAGAATCACTGTTTTCGGTTCTTTGAGTCCATGTGGAATAGGATACATCATCCATCCTATTTGAAAAACCAAGATTTATATTTAAATTATTATTAACTGATAAACTATATCTCTTTATGGAGAAATGTAAATCCCATAAAGTCATTACAAAATTGGTCGGATTGGACACAAATGGAGATAGACACATCATTTTATCTAGAAAATTATAATTTATATTTAAATTTATTAACTGTACAAATTGGGTTGGATTGGACACAAACGGAGGCACTACTATTTTTTTTTATTCTTTGAATGTTTGTGAAAGTGGATACATCATTTTATCTAAAAAAAAAACCTATCATTATCAAATGATAAACTAATTATCTTTGTGGAAGCACATAAATCTCATCAAGTCGATGGAAAATGGGTTAGATTGTGTTGGAAAACCTCGGGGGCATCAAAAATACGTAGCGGAAACGGAAAGTAAAAAAAATAAAAATTGATGTTGAATATTGTAAATATTTTTAACTGGATTGACTTAAAAACTTATTATTGGCAACCTCTACGATTTGTAATCCCCTACAAAAAAAAAAAAAAATTATTATTATTATTTACCATCACCTCTAATTTCATCCGTCTAAAAACTTATTATACGCCGCTCCAAACCATCTTCCCTACTCGTCCTTAACTATAAACTAACTTAACCTCAACAAAAAAACCCGACTCATCTATCCGCTCACTTACCTCCTCTCGCTCCCAATTTTCCTTTGTTTAAGGAAAAATAAATACTGAATTGCTAAAATATATATTGTATATGATGCTCAACATTTTAGTACAGGAAGAAATGAATAATGATAAGTAAGGCATGACATACTAAACTCATAGCAAATAATATTAAATTGAGTGAAGATTTTTATTTCTAAGGTATTAGGACTAGACAAATCTAGCTAGATACGTGTGATGTTATAGTAAAGTATCATATTTTTCAAATGTTGCAATATTCAGATCTCATTATTTCGGATTATGAATATATATTCTAAGCATAAAAATCATGAAGTGATTAACCAATTAAAGAAAAACTTTTAAAAAGTTCTTTTTTTTTTGGTAAGTGACTTTTAAAAAAAATATATGAAAAAGTTGGAGATATAGAATTATACGTGAGGTTTACTGCACATGTTTCATAATGAAAAAGCTTCTTGAATAGATGTCATAGGTCAAAAAAAAAAATGTTAAGATTTTTATTAACGATATTTCACATAATGATGTTTCTTGAAAGAGTTTGAAAATTATTTTTTGAAACATTAAAATTATATCACAAATCATATAAAATTAGTATTTTCTTAGATAATAAGGAAACATCATTATGTGATGTTTAGATGATCCAATAACACCTATTTATATTGATTAAAAGATAGAATATAATTTTTTTAAAATACTAAAAAATCTATCACATCTTAATAAATCTGACTCTCAGCTAACTAATCTCATTCTCATCTAAACTAGATTTAGATTTAATTTTTTATCTAATCCTATCTATTTAAAATAATCTTATATACTTGAATTATTTTTAATATACCCCCTTAATTCAAGTAGTTGTAATTTAAAATTATTTTTAAAAAATATTTTTTTTCACCAAAATTTTGTGAAGATATCGGCAAGCTGATCTTCGGTGTTGCAACGATTGTCTTATGCTTCTGGTTAGGTCTATAATTTAACCGTTTAACCTTTAACACCCATCTTGATGATCTAATGGAGGCTTTGTATTTATAGGATCAAATCTCTTTGAACACGGAAGCTTTCTTTTTCTTTTCTTTCTCTTAGCTCTCTTCACATCATCAGAAACTTCTACCATCTCTATATACCTTCATCATTATTCTTGGAGTTTAAAATCTCATTCTTTTTCTGTGCATGTATTTCATCAACTGTAATTTTTAAATTAGCATACCCTGTACCATTTGAGATAGTTTGCATAGATCCACACAAATTTAGATGATCATAATTTTTTTACCATAATGTTGATTCATCAGTAGGAGTAGCAAAATCCAAAAATAATAAAAGAAACACTTTATTTTTTATCATTCTTGCGGTTGCTATCAATTTTTTAATTTTTTTTTTATCATAAATCAAGTATTTTCATCATAGAAAATAACATAATTTCCTTTTTCTCATTAGTTATCTTATACTAATAAGATTTTATTTTAAATCAAAAATAAATAACACATCATTAATAATTTTTTTACCAGATTTGGTCTTCACAACAACTGTTCCTTTTCTTTTTACTTGAACTTTGATGCCATTTCACATATGTATAGTAGATCTGACTAAATCATCAAGCCTCTGGAATAGACTTTTATCCTCTATCATATGATTATTGCATCCACTGTCCAAAAACCAAACAAATCTAGAATATTTTTCATCAGATGCTATAAAGAAAATATTTTCTTCATCCTTTTTTCCATCACTATTTTCCTCATGATAGTTTATTTGATTTTTGTTCCAACAATCTTTTTCAAGATGATCATATTTTTTACAATAGGATCACATCATTTTGATCTCATTTCTAAATTTTTCTTCTATTCCTTTTTCTGATCTATCTTTATTTGGAAAGCATGTTCTAAAACCTCATATAAAGATTTATTCATTTTTTGTTCATGAACTAAACGAGAGTCCATTAATTCATCAATAGATAATATACTTGTATTCTTAGCTTCTTCTATAGCAATAACGATCATATCAAATATTGGCGATAAGCTTCGTAAAACTTTTTCTACACAGTATGATCTTTTAAATTTTCACCATAAGATCTCACTTGATTCATAATAAAAGAAACTTTTGAGAAAAATTTAATAATAAATTCAGAATCTTTCATCATAAGAGTCTCAAATTCACGTCCAAAAATTTGAAGCCTTAAAATTTTTATATTTTCTATGCCTCTAAGCGTAGTGCCTTGGAATGATCCAAGAGCACCTATTTATATTGATTAAAAGATAGAATACAGATGTTTTAAAATACTGAAAAATATATCATATCTTAATAAATCTCGCCCTCATCTAAACTAATCTTATTCTCATTTAAACTAGATTTAAATTTTTATCTAATCCTAACTGCTTAAAATAATTAACTACTTAAATTATTTCCAATAACCATCGCTACAACGGTCCGTATTGGTCTTAGGCGACTGCATACAAGCAGTCATTATTTCATATGACCATCATTGACTATCACACCTCTTGGTACTTATAAAAGCACATATACACAATTGTTGTTTGTGACTAGGCTGATGACAATGGAAGGTTGCTACTCTCAACAATGCTAACGTCGATAGTTAGCTGTCGATATTAGTATGGTAATTTAACATGAGGAATCTCATATTGCTCGTAAGTAAACAATAAGATAGATAAGATTAAAAAACAGATATAGTGTATTTGATTTCAAAATAACAGTATCTTATACCACTTATATATGCTATTATTATGTGAAAAAATTTATTGTTAGAATCAAAATAAAAAAGCATTAAGATTATGTACATTTGAAGATATTTATAAAAAAATATTTGATGATCGAAATCACATATGTGTATATATATTTTCAAGCTATTCATCGGGATCAAATAAAAGTTGTGGATATAAAGATGAGATGGAAAAAATATTCTTCTACGAAGTCATACATCTCTTTCTAAAAAAAGAAAAAAAAAATCTAATGTGAAAGATAGACTGTGCCGAGGCAACCGAATATTTTTTTTATTATCGGTTATAGATGAACTTACTGTAATGTCATGTCATATGAAGTAACAAGACTTTACATTAAATTTCAATCGAAAAGATATTAGCATCGAAAGGAAAAGAAAAGATGTTAACAAGGAAAAGAGAATGATCCCTATCTCTCCTCTCCTCTCCTTCTTCCAAGATGGCCGTTCAAGAGAAGAAAAATTGATGACCGACCGTAAATAAAAGAGAAGATGGGGGTTTTAACTCTTACCTTAGGTACACACTAATGAAATAAATTTACTAATTTACCCCCAATTAAAATTAAGATATTATAGATATGATGAATGCAATTATTGGTTAAGTCGAACAGAATAAGCTGATTTGGAGTTGCAGTATATTTTAATATGGAAAACGGTTCTTTATTAAATAATTGTTGCCTGCGTTATCCATGCACTGTGAGGAGCAGCTCCAGTGATTTTGACGCATGAAGAAATGAAAGTTTCGACCTTTATAACACCACCTTCATGAGCGTGATCACTGATGTCATCGTTTCAGCATAACCAGTGAGATGAAGGAAATGGACAGATTGGGTTACAGATGGAAGAAATCATTCGTGCTAAACTATTTTTATTTATTTTTTTATTTTTTGTAGAAACTTTTGGTGGCAGTTTGTTTGGAAGAAGATGTTGATGTATAGAAGGAAGAAGAAGGAAGGAGATATGCTTGTTTATGGAGCAAGTAGTGTGAATGTGTGAGAGACCACCCACCGCCAGGAAGGGATGAGATGGAGAAATAATGAGTCGTACTGCTTGTGAAGAGGGAGGGAGGGAGCTCAGCCCCATTCTTTTTTATTTTTATTTTTATTTTTTTGCGTCAGCATATTTGAACTGTTATCATATGATGGATGATAAGCATATCACAAAGTTCTCATCCGAGCTTGCAATAATGGGCACATACTCCACGGGAAATCATATGGAGCTTCCAAACTGTGGATTGAGGCACTGATCTATCTAAATTGCTACAAGTGTATGACGCGTGGGATTCATGATCTTACCTCAATGGTGGATGAGCCTTCTTCATTCGTCACTAAAATGAATGAAACCGTGCGTGAATGGGTACAACGCGTGCTCCAACAGTCACCATATCAATTGGATATGATGATTCCTCCAACTTGAGTTGAGTGTTTCACGCAACTTTACCACTGCATCAAAAGTGGTCCGCATCAGACCCCACTAAAACTGATGAGTTCTCAACGTTGGAGTAAACCTTTTGGTATGAATTCTTTTCATAATAATTCAATTGTTTTTTTTTCTTTACTTATTATTTAATATATAATCACAAGCCCTTATCTTGAATACTTGGGATGGAATCTGTTCGACAGTTGGTAGTTTGAGGCAGCATGTCTTGTTAGGTAGTACGTACCACCGCCATGTGCTCTCCTTTGTTTCCACTGGACAGAATGGCATGGCATGGCAAACGCAAAACCACATCGATGTCATCCTCCTGTGGAGGTGTTATCGGCATTATGAGCCACAGGCAGACAAGAAACAGGTGGCCCAATCGCATGCGGCGCACACTGTACAGCATCTGGTTTTGGAGACTATACTGTGGGCTTGAGACCCCTCCCCCTTCCGTTAATAGTTTAGTTGTTCCACTGCAACCCAATTCAATAATTACGGATTAATATCGATTCTCAAAAATAATCCTAACACAAAATGTGCCAATGCGACGTGGATTTGAATGGAGACCACCGACTACTGTGGACAGCCACAGGAAACGCATGCCCCGTGCCAGCCGTCATGATTTGACACGAAAATATGGCGCCGTGCCGTCATTACCAATGCATCCATTGATAGAGACTCCCGCCTGAGCCCACTTACTTTTATCTGTTGTTGCGGTGTGTAAGTAAGTCGACATCAGAATTATTACGAGTGTGAACGCAACAACACCCGACAGGACAACATGGGCGGGCAGGAGTCAGTCAGTCCTGTTGGAATGGCACACATAACGAATGCAGAGACGGGAAATAAGAGAAGGCAGCTATCAGGTAGGAAAAGGGGTCACACATCTTCTTTTATTTTTATACAAAGCAGATACAAATTCTCACGCATCTTCTTCCTCATACATACATACATACATACATACATCGAGCCAAACAGACGAGGAGTAGAAGGGGACATCCCACGAGGGATGGGGGGAGGCTTTACATTTTTTTTTTTTTTTTAATGTACGTACACTCCATTCCACTCCGGAGGAGGAAACAGACCTCTGTCTCTTATCTCAAAACCCCTTCTCTTCGATCGAACCAAGTAACTGTAGAAGACAAACAAAAATATGCCGTATTCGTACACGGTATTTGGCTATGCGCAGAGCCCAAGCAGCGAGCCTTCCGGCCTCTCCATGGACACTGATGGATCCCGGCTTGGTCCCTCCACCGGACTCATCCCGCCGCTTACGATCCACGGATGCCCTGCTCATCATCAACAACGAACCGTCACTACCTTTTCAAATCCCTATATCCGAATAATGAAATGTGTTATCGGCAAAAATAAAGAAACAGAGCAATTAGAATCAAAGAAATCAAAGGTGGGATCCAACAACAAGACCGTCTGATACTGAAATCAAATGGGATAGAATCGATGAACAGCACAACTTACCGAGGATTTGTTCGGCGGAAAACCTTCTTGCGACGTCCCTGCAGAGCATCCGCCGCATCAGGTCCTTCGCCGCCGGCGACAGCGAGCGGAAGACCCTCGACGGGAACCTCAGGTTGGCCCTGCCCACCGCCTCGAAGGTCTCCGCCGCCGTGTCCCCGTAGAACGGGGGCGCCCCGCCGGAAAGCATCATGTACATCACCACCCCCACGCTCCACACGTCCACCTTCTCCCCGTACTCCCGACCCGCCACCACCTCCGGCGCCACGTACCACGGTGTTCCCACCAGCCCCCTCATCGGCGCCCATTCCCCGTCTGCATCGAGGAAGCACTGAGCTGACCCGAAGTCGGCCAGCTTGAGGTGACCTAGCGCGTCGAAGAGCACGTTGTCCGGCTTCACGTCCCGGTGCGCTACCCCCCGTCGGTGGCAGGCAGCTAGGGCCTCCGCGAGCGCCTCCACCACAGCTGCCGCTTCCGGCTCGGGGAACGGCGTCCCCCCGCGGGCGGCGATCCGGTCGCAGAGGTCGGGGCCGTCGAGGAGCTCCACCACTAGGTGTACCCAGTGGTCATCCTCATATGCGCCGTGGATCTGCGCCGCATAGGGGTTCCGAGCAGCAGCGAGGCCGTGGACCTTGGCCTCCCGCGCCGCACACTCGCGGTCGACGGAGTCCGCGAGGAGCCGCTTATCGACCGACTTGACCGCAAACTCCTCCCCCGTGGCCACCGACCGACACCGCCGCACCACCCCAAATCGCCCCCGCCCGATCTCCGCCCCGATCTCGTAGTCCCTCGTCAATGCCTCGCCCATAGAGCTCCGATCCGATCTCAACAAACAATCTAGAATTCCCCACTCTCCCCTCTTTTGCCACTAACTTCCAGTGTACCTTGGGATATTTATAAACAGATAGGGATCCGCATCCCATCACCGACGACGTGGACGGCGGATTCCATGGATCTTCTAATCGGACGGTTGAACAGAATCTTAACTTCTCTCAATTTTCTTTGGGCCGAAAGGCATCCTCTTTTCCATCCCATCACCATACCTCATAATTACTGACGGCAGATGGAGCGGACGCTGCAACTTATTAATTGATAAGCTATGGTATTCTTGGTTTTTGCGTTAGGTAAAAAGGTTCCCGTAGTTTATTTATTGTTACGCTGTGTTTAAGGCGACGGATGGAGCCTACCCTATACACTTAAGTTAATTTATACTCTTTAAAGGAATGAGAGAGTGAATTGGGGCCGTCTAATTCGACACTGCCGGATGCTTTAGGAAAGGAACTATAGGGTTATAGTGCCTATTAGCTGCTTGCTACTCGATTAATTATTGAGCCGCGGCACTGGGCCCACCGTTTCAATTGGGTGATTTGGACTCTTTTTTGGTGATCAAGGCCCTCAGCAATGCCTCGCCAACCGGGACCGTTGGATCGGATGGTTCGCCAATAATGCGCCGCAATGGACGGTCAGATGCTGCTTGTTTAGGCCCGGGCTGGGGGCCGGGAAAAAGGAGACGTTACTTTTTGTGGGAGGGCATTCGGCCGTACCTGTTGGCAGTCGTACAACACGGATAGAAAACCAATTGGAATATCACACGTGTAAAGGATCGAAGACAAGAACCAATGGCAGAGCAGGGTGACGATGGGCGTACGAACTCCTGTGCTTTTTCGATTGCCGTATTAAATGAGATAGAAAGGAACTGAGGGAGCCGTGAAGTGGACTGCCATTTCCCATAAGTTGTCGTGGTCGCGTAGGTGATAACCGGTTGTTGTTTGACCGTTCCGGATGGGCTGCACGTGGCTCCTCACATGGTTGGAGAAATAATATAGGCAAGTCGGCTTATCGTGTCCAACAATTCAATCTCCCCATATGGTTGGAGATCGTGTCATGTCACTATCTTTGAGATTCGTGTCGAATTGATATGCGGTAAAATTTAATCAAAATATGTGACTCTGGACTTTCTTAATCAAAATATTTAAAACTTTCTTATTTTACTATTATATATATATATATATATATATATATATATATATATAAATAAAAGAGAGAGAGAGAGAGAGAGAGAAAATTTATCACTAGTATATGAGCTCCATCCTGACTGAGAAGTGAGGAGAAAGCTGATGGGATGAGAGACAACCCACTTCTGCTGCTGCTTTCATCCAGCAGCCAAATGAAGGACAAGTATTCCTTGAAGACATAGTCGTCGGTCGTAACAGGCGGCAGGGGCACGTGATAAGGTCCCAAAATTTCTGCACCGAGCTGTGGAGCTTTTCTAGGTCGTTCCAAAGCCATCATGTTGGAGGACACTCATGACTGCAGCCATCATTTCTGCTCCCTACTTTTCTTGCCTCCTCTATCACCACTTCTACTCCACGCCTTCCCAATGGTGCATTCCTTGAGCTGTTGTTATATCCTTTTTAATTTTCTGAGTTCAGATAAGATTAGGATGTTGGGATTTGAGAGGGGGAGAGAGAGAGAGAGAGAGAGAGAGAGTCACGGAAGGAACTTTATTCCTCGTAGTTCCTTTGGCTTATCCATTGGCTGGCTTGTCTTCCTGCTCGAGCAACTTGAATCTGGCCATCTCAAACTATTATATAAATAAATAATTCACTTTGTATCAGCCAATGCTTAATGGTCACCTCATAGAAGAAGACAGCTCATGTGACTCTACCTATTTATTCCTAATCCTACTTCCTCTCTACCAAACAATATCTTAATGATCGTTTTCTTTGAGTCATGTTCTACGGATTTCATCGTGAGCTATCTCAAAGCTAAGCCCTCTTATTGGAATGATAAGCTAATTATATTTTGGCTATGTGTGTATCTCTCTCTTCTTTGCTCTTTTAAGTTCTACAAGTTTGATAATGGTTGCCAACGATGGCAAACAAGTCATCTAGCTTTAATCAACGACCCAATAATTTAAATTATTAATCAACTTTCTGCTAAAATTTAAGACTATCCAAGTAAAAGAAAATATATATAGTCATTAATTGGAATCAAACTCTGCTACTCGAATTAAATCCACCCTTGTTGCCTCATGATCATGTATGTAAGGCCAGACTTATTATAATCACTAGATTAATCTTAATGAATTACAAACAAACACCATCTTAGAGTATTGAAAGATCATTCTTTTCTATGATATATTTCTTTATTTATCTATACTTAATCATTACTGTTCACCAATCAAGCACATTAGTGAACTTCTAAGATAAATAAAAGAAAATAACAAAAAGAAAGAGGAGTACTTCCGATCTCTCGTGCTTTAGACTCATATGAGAATACATATTTATTTTAGCTAAAAATATTCTTTTAAATAAGAAAAAAATCAACTATACCCCAACAAACCTCCTAATAAGAAAGAAATTAATGTAACTTTGAAGTTATTTTTGAAAAAAAATAATTTGTTTTTTTACTAAGGCTTTTGTAAAAATATTGGCATATTGATCATGAATAAAGTGATATCAAACTTGGATGTGTTTAGTTTGCTCATGCAATATAGGATATTTCATTATTACAATAGTAAACTTATTATTATAGTAGATTATAGTTTGTTTATCTTACTTTTCTTTCTCTAAGATCTGTTAGAATTATTTGAAACCAAATTATTTAACATATTATACTTATAGTGACAATATATTTTGCCTAAAAGATTGAGAGAGCAATATATTCTTACTTTTTTTATTATTCATGAAATCACCCCTGAACCAAGGGTGAGCATAAATCCTAAAAGTATATATTTTTTATCATCTATACAACTAGCCTAATCACTATCAATAATATAAATATATATTAAAATATTTTACTTGATTATAACAAATTTCATAATTGAAAGTTATCTTAACGTATCTAAGAACTCTTTTAGTTGCCCCAAAGTAATGTTTGCTAGGGTGGTACATGAATCTGGATAACAGTGTTGCAAACATAATATCCGACTTTTGAATGTGTGAAATAAATTAATCTTTCAATCAAATTTATATTTTTTTTTTATTTTTTATTAACTTCATCATCTAACATAAGTTTATCATTTATATTCATCACAGTGTTTACTATCTTACAAGTTATCATATGATATCTTTTTAACAATTCTTTAGTATATTTTCTTGGTAAAAAAAAATTCATTTCCATCTTGAATAATTTACCTTCCTAGAAAATGATATAAAAGCCATAGATAGTCATTTAAATTTTAACATCATATTTTTCTTAAATTCAATAAGCATATCTGATGAATTTTAGTATAAATCATATCATCCATATTCAATCAGACAATAAAAAAATTCATATATTAGGCTTTTTTATATATAATTGATTCACTTAATTTTTTTAAATATATTAAAGAAAGTATTGATCAATTCTATTGTATAATATCATCGGTGCTTATTCCAAACCATATAATATTTTATCTAATTTATACATTTTATCTTTTAGTCCATTATTTTCACATCCTTCAGGCTATTTTACATAAACCATTTCTAGTAATTTAGGTTAGTTTAAAATTAATTTATAAACTTATCATTTTTTATGGGTTGTCAATGTTAATACTGTTTCAATTTTATCAATCCATGAAATGGGTTTAGGTTTTTTACTTATAAAATCACTTAGAGTCTAATTTTTTTTTTAGAGTAAATCTACTAACTTTCAAGTCTTATTTTTTCTAATAACTTGTAGTTCATCGTTATGCTTGCAATCATTCTTCTTTTTGAGCTATAACCTCAAAACAAATAGGTTCCAAAATAAAATATGTAAAATCACCAAATTTTTGGAGGTGTTTTAGTTAGTACCACTGGAATCACTTGAATTAGATTCATTCAAAATATGAGAAAATTCAAATAATGTATTAACAATATACAATATATCATATGCCTTATCGACTTCTACATAAGTTGAAATTTCAACTACTTTAAAGTTCCAAACTTATTCTTTAATAACATCATGGCTTATGATCAATTTGTTAGTTGTACAATCATTAAGTATAAAACCTTTTACCTTATTAATATATCCCACAAATATGCATTTACTTCATTTTGAATATAAAATTAAGCAACACAACCAAATAGTTTTATAAGTGACTTGTTAGGATAAAGCAACACTAGGGGGGTGAATTAGTGCTTATAAAAATTTCATATCGATTTAAATATTTGCTCAATACAAATCATATCGAAAATATGTTTAAGTGTAGAGATGTGTGTAAGAGTGCAAGCAAAGATAGTAGACAATTAAGCAATTAACATAAAGAGCAAAGAAGATGAAGCAAACCAATTTTATAGTGGTTCAGTCTTGTGACCTACGTCCACTCCCGATTCCTCCTCCATTGAGGTCATAAGTTTCCACTATAGATCTTTCTTCAATGGGTGAAGATTAATCACCCTCTTACAACTCTATTTTCTTTTATAGGTTTAGGAGATAACCTTTACAAGTCTCTAAGCTATCTCTTAAACAAAAAAACTACACAAGACGAAATGAGGAGAAAGCTTTCAATTACAACAGCGTTTTCATAAGGTTTTTGCTTTTGATTGCTTGCCTTCCTCTAGCAAGAATGAGTGGGGTATTTATAGGCCCTAAATGACTTCAAAAGTGGAGCCAAAAATTAATTTTTAAGTGTTCCCGAGATGCTAGTCTCGAACACTGTGTTCTGAGCGGTTCAACCGCCTGACACAGTCTGGGAGACAGTGTTCTGGGCAGTTCAGTCGCCTGACACAGTATAGGAGACTGTATTCTGGGCGGTTCAGCTGCCTGATAGTCTAGAAGACTTTGTCTGGGTGGTTCAACCACCTGACATAGTTTGAGAGACTGTGTTCTGGGTGGTTCAACCACCTAACAATCTGGGAGACTGTGTCAGGCGGTTGACTGTGTCTGGGCGGTTCAACCACCTGACACACCTTCGAATACTGTGTTGTCTTGGAGACCGTGTCTTCGAAGATAGTGTCTCATCTGACCTTGGGTTACTGAAATGACTTTTATAATAAGTCCAAATCACCCCTAATTAAAGCTTAATAGCCTCTTAATCGAGTTAGTAAAACTAACTCTCATTACGATGCTAACTATAACACTCAATGTACGATGTTCGTTGTTCGATCGTCTCTTCGACGAACTCTCGACATCTTCCCGATAAACCCCCGGCGAGCTCCGATTTCTTTCGGTGAACTCCCAACGAACTTCCAGCATTCTTCCGGTGAACTTCCCGGCGAGTTCTTGACAACCTGTCGACGAACTTCCCTGTAAACTTCTGGTGAGTTCTCGGCAAGCTCCTGACAACATCATCCAAACCTCGGCTGACCTTCGACGCAACATCTGATTGTATTGCCATTTACTGTCGCAATTAATCCTGCATCATTTTCTCTAACACACAAGTTAGATTATAAAACCCATCAATTAATTTCATCATTAAAATATGAGATTCAACAATCTCTCCCTTTTTGATAATGACAACCAATTGATAACGGAGTTAACCTTAACTCCCCCTATGTATATATTATACGATAAATATAACAAACTTGAATTCAAAAGAACCTAACACTTTTGGATCCAAGCATTTTGACAATTTTCACAATGTAACCATACATAATACCATACATGATAAATAAAAATTTTAGAGATTCATTTTCTTGGTATCACATTTAAAATTTCAATCATTACATTCACAATATAACCATGTCATCAATTATGATATAGCATTCATTTCAATTATTTCAAAGATATCAAAATATCTCTCATATGTCATTTCTCCCCCTTTGTCATCAACAAAAAGGAGAAATGCTCAATTCATATTTGAACATTTATCATAAATATCTATCATTTAAATATTTATCATTTTTGAATATTTATCATACCATTTATCATTTGTCATTAATATACTATATCTCCCCCTTTTGTCATCATAACTTTTCTAAATAATTGTTCAAAACAAATGTTCATTATATGATAAAATTTCAAATACAACATTTATCATATGTCATCAATCATGCCATTTCTCCTTGTTATAAAAAAGAAGAAATATTCACTACACATTTTAATACTAAGTATTCAATACATATGTCAACACATTTATCATAAATATTTATTACACAAAGAAAGAAATCTAGTCCATTCTCCCCCTTGGTAAAAAAAATAGTGTTTAATCTATTTCATATCAAATTATTTTTTTCCTTTTTAAATAAAATAGAAGAAGAAGAAGAAGAAGAAGGGGAGGGGGTGTCAAAGATCCAAAACCAAGTATTCCAAAATAAAATAAATTATTAAGAGGGGGGGATACATATTTATGAATCCAGAAATTAAAATATTGAAAGATAGCTCAAAAGTAGAGGAAAGTCAAGAAGATTATAAGAGCTACTCATGTATTCAAATATTATCTCATGTAAATTTCAAGCAAAAGCTCAAGAAGTCCAAAAAAATAGTAAATCATGCATTTGAATAGTTTAACATTCCCAACCCTCTTCTAAGAAAGTCAAATTGGTCTTCATTTAATGACTTTGTGAAGATATCAACCAATTGATGCTTAGTATCAATAAATTCCAAAGATATATCATGATTATTTATATGATCTCTAATAAAGTGATGCCAAATGTCAATATGTTTAGTTCTTGAGTGTTGAATGAGATTTTTAGTTAGACATATTGCACTAGTATTATCACATTTGATAGGAATATTTTTCAAGTGAATTCATAATCTTCTAAGGTGTTTTTCATCCAAATGACTTGTGCACAGCATGCACCAGCTGCTATATACTCAGCTTCAGCTGTAGATAATGCAACCTAAGAATTGGCATGTTCCGGTTGTACTCTTCCTATCTATTCTACAACCTCAAAAATCAGCATCTGTATAGGCAAGCAAATCAAAGTTTTAGACTTAGGATACCATAATCCTAAATTAGAAGTTTCTTTTAAATATCTAAATATTCATTTTATTACCTTAAAATGTGAATATTTAGGATTGGATTGAAATCTTGCACATAATCTAACACTAAACATTATGTCTGGTCTAGTAGTAGTTAAATATAATAAACTACCTATCATTCCTCTATATGTTATTTAATCAGAATTTTCACCTTCGTTATCCAAGTCTAATTTTATAGAGGTGCTCATGGGTGTGTTGATGGCCTTAGCATTGTCCACACTAAAATGTTTTAACAAATCTAATGTATACTTAGTTTGACTTATGAAGATACCATCATTTAATTATTTTATTTGTAAGCCTAAGAAAAATATTAATTCACCCATTATGCTCATTTCAAATTTGTGGCTCATACTCTTGGCAAAAGATTCACATAAGGATTTATTTGTTGAACCAAAAATAATATTATCAATATAAATTTAAATAACTATAAAATTATTTTTAAAATACTTAAAAAATAATGTGGTATCAACCTTGTCTTTCAAAAAAAATTGTTTGAAATATGGAAAGAGCTAGGTCTTTCATACCAAGCTCTAGGGGCTTGTTTCAATCGATAATGAGCTTTAGATAATTAAAAAATATGATTAGAAAAAATATTATTTTCAAAACCGGGGGGTTATTCAACATAAACTTCTTCGGAAATGAAACCATTAAGAAAAGCACTTTTGACATCCATTTGAAATAATTTAAAATTCTTAAAAGAGGCAAAGGCAAAGAGCATCCTTATGGCTTCAAGTCTAGCCATAAGAGCGAAGGTCTCTTCAATCCCTTCTTCTTGGTTGAAACTCTTGGCCACTAATCTAGCCTTGTTTTAAACCACAATACCATTTTCATCTTACTTGTTTCTAAAAACCCATTTAGTATCGATCATTAAACGGTCATTAGGTCTAGGAACAAGCTCCCACACCTCATTTCTCTCAAATTGGTTTAACTCTTCATGCATTGAAATAACTCAAAAATCATCTTTTAGGGCTTCCTCAATACATTTTGGTTCAATTTGAGATAAAAATATGACGTTAGCACAAAAATTTTTAAATGATGAACGAGTTTGAACACCTTTTGATGTGTCTCCAATTATTAACTCCTTAGGATGAACATCTACATACTTCCATTCCTTGGGTAAGGATTCCTTGGAAGTAGATGCATCCAAGTTATTCTTGAGAAGAGATTTATCATTCAAATTTAAATTATCAAAATTTAAATTATCAAAATTAATTTTCTTCAAATTGGAAACCTCATAAAAAATAATATAGATGAATTCCTCAATTACAAGAGTTATTTTATTAAAGATATGATAAGTTTTTGAAATTGAGGAATAACCAAGAAATATGCCTTCATCGGATTTTGCATCGAACTTTCCTAAGGCATCTTTTTCATTCAAAATAAAACATTTACAACCAAATACTTTGAAATACAAAATATTAGGTTTTTTATTTTTTCACAATTTGTAAGGAGTTTTGAAGAGTAATGGTCTTATGAGAACCCTATTCATGACATAGCATGCCATGTTAACAGCTTCGGCCCAAAAATATTTAGGTAGGCTATGTTCGTTTAACTGGTTCTAGCCATTTCTTGTAAGTTCCTATTTTTTCTTTCCACTACTCTATTTTTTTGTAGATTTATAAGAGTACAAAAAGTATGATTATACCTATTTGAGTCACAAAAATTTTAAAAATCATGATTTTTGAATTCACCACCATGATCACTACGTATAGATGAAATCATAAAACCTTTTCGTTTTAAATAAGTTTACAAAAGTTTGAAAAATATTTAAAAGAATCACTTTTATGTACCAAGAAATAGGTCCAAGTGAATCTACTATAATCATCGACAATAACAAACGCATATTTGCTACTTCCAAAGCTTGTATTATCAATTGGTCCAAATAAATCCAAATGGATCAATTGTAGTGGCCTAGAGGTGCTTATTTGATTTTTTGATTTGAAACTAATTTTTATTTGTTTTCCTAGTTAACATGCATCACAAACTTTATCTTTTACGAACTTGATGCTAGGTATTCCTCTTACTAAATTTTTAGTTGAGATTTGGTTTAATAATTTCATGCTAGCATGTCCTAGTCTCCTATGCCAAATCCATGCATCATCATTTAAGGTCGAAAAACATACACATTATTACTTCTTAAGGCAATCATAGAACTATTTTGTGTAGTATTTCAATTATACAAGCATCTGATTCAAATTTGATAACGTATCATTTATCACACAATTGACTAATGTTTAGTAGCTTATGTTTCAAACCATCAACTAATAATATATCTTCAATCAAGAGGTTTGATTTGTTACGTATGGTTGATTTCCTAATGATTTTTCTCTTGTTGTTATTTTCGAAGGTGACAAATCCTTCATTTAGGCTAGTAAGCTTGGAGAGATGAGTTGGATCTCCGGTCATATACCTTGAGCATATACTATCAAGGTATCATTTAGTGCTTCTAGCCTTTGTTTGGAGACATACCTACAAGAAAGAGGGTTTTGGTTTAGGTACCCATTTGCCTTTGGATTCCTCATGAAAAATTCTACCTAATTTTACTAATGGCATCGAGTTGTTTATGGTTACTTTAGGAGCCCAAATTAATTTTTATGGATTATGCTTTTTAAATAAACATTTATAAGCATAGTGTCTAATTATTTCACAAAAATTATATTTATTTCTAAGTGAAACATATAATATAGGTCTTTTAACAAAGATGGTTGACTTTTGTTGAGTGTTACCCACAAAGCCAATTTCTTCCTTTCTATGAACATGACCCTTATTAGTAAGAATCATGTTTAAGGATTTGTTACCTATTTTAAATTTATTTTAATATTTCTCGTAATGAAATATTTTTTTTTTCTTAAATATATCTAATTCTTCACACTTAGTACAAGGAACTATCCTATGTTCATCATACTCCTTTTTAAAATTTTCAAACTTACTAGCAAGTGAAGCATGATCTTTCTTTAATAATTTATACTTATTACTAACTAATTTAATATCATCAAATAAGTCATTAAATGTATTAAATAATTCATCATAAGATAAAGAAGATTCATTTAGATTACTTATCTCGTTGCCAAATGCTATTAAAGCGTAATTTATAACTTCTTCCTTGTTAGTTGGCTCTTCATCTTCGGATGAACTTGAGTCGTCCCAAGTAGCTTTGAGTGTCTTCTTCTTCTTTGGTTGTTTCTTCTTCACTTGGGGACATTCATATTTGAAGTGTCCTGACTTCTTACATTCGTAACATATTATTGAGTCCTTTTTTAGCTCACTTTTGTTCTTTGCATCTTGACTTATTTTAGTCATTTTTAAGAATTTCTTAAATTTTCTTGTAAGAAGTGTAAAGTCCTCATCATCATTATCATCACTTGAGTTTTCTCCCAAGTGGTCTTCCTTGGTTCTAAGTGCTATGTCCTTCCTGTTCTTTGGAAGGTTGTTCTCGAGTTCATCATGTATTATACATGTCATTTCATAAGTCATCAAAGATCCAATTAGTTTTTCAAGCAAAAAAAGTATTTAGATCTTTTGCTTCTTGTATTGTTGTTACTTTAGGATCCTAACTTTTAGGAAGAGATCTTAATATTTTGTTAATAAATTTAAAATTAGAAAAACTTTTACCAAGCACTTTTAGATCATTGATGACATCCGTAAAATAGGTGTACATGTCTCCTATGGTCTCACTTGGTTTCATGCGAAACAACTCATAGTTATGCACCAAAAGATTAATTTTTGGCTCTTTGACTCGACTAGTGCCTTTGTGTGTAACTTCAAGTGTATGCCAAATTTCATGTGCAGTTTCACATATAGAAACCCGATTAAATTCATTTTTATCAAGAGCGTAAAATAAAGCGTACATCACTTTAGCATTCAAAGATAAAGTCTTCTTTTCCACGAATCATTCCATTCGTTTATCGGTTTGGAAGATATTTTAAAATCACTTTCAACAATTTATCTTAATTCAAAATCTATAGAAAGTACAAAAATTCTCATTCGAGTTTTTCAATATATGTAATCCGTCTCATTGAACATGGAAGGACGAGTGATAGAAAGTCCCTCTTGATTACTAACAAAAGCTATCTCTCTTGGATTTTAAGTCAAATAGAGAAAACATGGCTCTGATACCAATTGTTAGGATGGGGGTGGGGTGGTTGAATTAGTGCTTATAAAAATTTCATATCGATTTAAATATTTGATTAATAAAAATCATATCAGAAATGCGTTTAAGTATAGAGATGTGTGTAAGAGTGTAAGCAAAGGTAGTAGACAATTAAACAATTAACATAAAGAGCAAAGAAGATGAAGCAAACCAATTTTATAGTGGTTCGGTCTTATGACCTACGTCCACTCCTGATTCCTCATCCGTTGAGGTTATCAGCTTCCACTATAAATCTTTCTTCAATAGGTGAAGATCAACCACCCTCTTATAATTCTATTATCCTTTTACAGGTTTATGAGATAACCTTTACAAGTCTCTAAGCTCTCTCTTAAATAAAAAACTATACAAGATGAAATGAGGAGAAATCTCTCAATTACAATAGTGTTTTCATAAGGTTGTTGCTCTTGATTGCTTGCCTTCCTCCAATAAGAATGAGTGGGGTATTTATAGGCCCTAAATGACTTCAAAAGTGGAGCCAAAAATTAATTTTAAGTGTTCCTGAGATGTTAGTCTCGAACATTATGTTCTAAGCGGTTCAGCCGCCTGACATAGTCTGAGAGACTGTGTTTTGGGCGGTTCAGCTGCCTGATAGTCTGGGAGATTGTGTCTGGATGGTTCAACCACATGACACACCTTCAAAGACTATGTCATCTTGGAGATTGTGTCTTCGAAGACTGTGTCTCATCTGACATTGAGTTTCTGAAATGACTTTTATAATAAGTCCAAATCAGCTTCAATTAAGGCTTAATGGCTTCTTAATCGAGTTAGTAAAACTAACTCTCATTATGATGCTAACTATGATACTCAATGTACAATGTTCGTTGTTCGATCGTCTCTTCGACGAACTCCCGACATCTTTCCGATAAACCCCTGATGAGCTCTTGATTTCTTTCGGCGAACTCCCAATGAACTTCTAGCATCCTACCAGTGAACTTCCTTGCGAGTTCTCGGCAACCTATCGATGAACTTCCCGGCAAACTTCTGGTGAGTTCTCGGTGAGCTCCCGACAACATCATCCGAACCTCGACTGACCTTCGATGCAACATCTGATTGTACTGCCCTTTACTGTCACAGTTAATCCTGCATCATTTTCTCTAATACACAAGTTAAACTATAAAACTCATCAATTGATTTTATCATCAAAATTCGAGATTCAACATAACTTACATCTAGTTTTTTGTTCAACCATACTTTATAGGATGTTTTTCCTTCTACTACCTTAGTGCAAAACTAGTTTAACAAATATACTGTTGTACTCACAACTTCATTCCAAAGCTTTTGGTACTACTTTTTCTTTAAGTATACACTTAGTAGTCTCAATCATAACTTGATTTTCTTACTCTGCTACTCTATTTTGTTAAGAGGTATAGATTGTAGTTAGTTTTCTATGAATACTTATGTTCTTATAAAAAAATTAAAAAATAAATTCACCCTACCAAGAGTCTTAATAAAACAATCACTTTATTTTTCCATGTATATTTTAAAAACAAAGAAGTCTTTCTCTTTTCTTTCAAAAAATATACTCACATCATCTTTGTGCAATCATCTATAAATAATATAAAATATTTACTTATGTCATGTGAGATAGTCTGCATGAGAAATTTCTATGTTCTTTTTTAAAAACATAAGATCCACAAATAGTATTTTTATTTTTAATTTTAGGCCAACCAACTATCATATTCTTATGATTGAAAACCGTTCTAGTCCATCATAATTCAAATGACTAACTCTTTTATGCTATAATATTGATTTATCAATAGCAAAAATAATGAATAAATATAAGGAGAAATTTAAAAATAATAAAATAAATATTTAACTTTTTATCATCATCATGGATATCAATTTTGAGTTTTCTTATAAGAAATCAAATATTTTCATCATAAAAAATAGCATAATATCTTTTTCTGATCAATTTTCTTATACTAATGTAATTTTATTTTAAACTAGGAATATACATTATATCATCAATAAATTATTTATTAGATTTGATATTCATAATAATTATTCTCTTCCCTTCCACCTAAATCTTATTGTCATTTCTCATATGTATTATAGATCTGACCAAATCATCAAGTCTTTGAAACAAATTTATATCTCATATCATATGGTTACTGTATCTACTATTTAAAAATCATATAATCTAGAATATTCTTTATTAAATACTATAAAAATAATTTGTTCATCACGTTTTTACTATTATTTTCTTCATGATAATTTGCTTAATTTTTATTCTAATAAATTTTTTTAAGATGGTCATATTTTTTTGCAATCAGAGTATAGAAGAATATTTAAATTTATATTTTTGTACCAATAAATTTATTCAATATATCCCTATTTTTTTACCATGTTACCTTCGTTGGAATTCCTCTTACTCTCATTTGACCGGCCTATCCTATACCTCGAGTGTCAAATCATTCACAACCTCTACCATTCTAACCTCTTCCTTAAGATCTGTGTTTTGAATTTTTATATGAGTGTTTCTTCTAGTATATCTTCATTTAAATAGTATGTTTTGAAATTTCATCTAAATATCGATTCACTTTTTATTGGTAAATTAAAATGAGCCTATTAATTCATCAACATATAATATACTTATATTTTTACTAGTAGAAATCATATTAAATTTTAGAGATAAACTTTGAAAAAGAATTTCTAATAATATTTGATCTTTTATGTTTTCATCATAATACCTCATTTGGCTCATAATAGAAGAGACATTTTATAAAAAAAATCAATGATAAATTCAAAATCTTTCATTGTAAAAGTTTCAAATTTATGTCGAAGAATTTAAAATTTTAAAGATTTTACCTTATTTGTACTTCCAAATATACTTTTTAATATTTTTCAAGCTTTTGTTGATATTGATGCCAACATGATTTGAAAAAATTAGGACGTATCTATTGCTTGTTGTAGCATGTAGAGCACTTTTATATTTTTCTACATATTCTCATTTATTTGATCTTTTTGATCTTTAGTATATTGGGATCATGCATGTCATACTCAATAAAATTATATTTACTAAATTTCATAATTTTATGAAATAAATAAAGTTCTTATTTTAACGATCCAAAACCATTAATTTTTACTCTTGAAAATAGAAAAAATTTGATTAGAAATACTTATGCTTATGATCTTATTTTTTTTCTTATGTATTTACTAGTTTTCTTTAAACCAGAATATCATATTTATTGACTTTCTATACAACTTTAGGAAGAAAAAGAAGAAGATGGTAGAAGAATTAGATGTACTTTTGATCAATGATACCTTGGAGTTATCGAGAATATGTGTTTATATTAATGAAAAGGATAAAATATAAGTTTTTTTAAATATGAAAAAAATCAATCATGGCTCAATAAATCTCCTTATAATCATGTACCAAAAATCCAATTACTCATCTATTTATCTTAATCTAAATCCTTGTTTTTGTTACATCTAATCTTAATTATTTAAATTAATTTTATCAATTAGAACTTAATTACAATAATCTACAAAAACACATATTTTAGATCCACATATACATCTTGGTACCATCATGTAATTACAATAAGTGAATCTGAATGAGAATAATTAGTTATCACATTTTGTGTTCTAACATAATTATCCTAGTGTATAGTAAACAGTACTTCTAGAAATCCAGTAATTTTTTGTAGCGTCATCTTTGATTGATAAAAAAAAAAAAAAATAGCTAAAAAAACAAAAGCTTTGTGGAGGTCCCATCAAGTTAGTGCAAATAAGGTTGGATCGAATGCAAATAGAGGCCGTCAAAAACCACTGCTTCTGGTTCTTTGAGATCACGCAGAAGTGGACACATCATCTTATATGAAAAATCATGATGATGTACATAGATCCGATCCGATCATGTTGGTGCAAAGCTGGTTTGGATCGGATTTTGGTTCTTCAAGTCTACGTGGAAGTTAACGGGTCATCTTATCTAGAAAAGCATGATTTATATTTAAATCTGTATCAATTGATAAACTATATCTTCAAATCTTTATATAAAGAGTTGTATTATAGGTTTGTAAACCTCATTAGATTCTTGTATTCTTGTATGCTAATCTACAAAAATGGGGTTTTGGTAGAGAGAACTAAAATTATTTTCAATTTGTAGTATTTTGGAACGAATGCATCTATTTATATTGATTAAAGGATAGAATATAAATATTTTAAAATACCAGAAAATCTATCATATCTCAATAAATTCATCCTCATCTAAATTAAATTAAATCTATCATTTATTTTATTCCATCCTAACTAATTAAATTGATCCTAACTAATTGAATTAATCTTAACACACCCCCTTGATTTAAATGGTTATAACTTGAAGTTGTTTTCGAAAAAATAAAATTTTTCTTTTGCCAAAGCTTTTGTGAAGATATCAACAAGTTGTTCCTTAGTGTTGCAGTAGTCCATTTGAATTTATTTTTTATCAATCAATTCACGAATAAAATGATGTCAAACTTCAATATATTTAGTACGCCCATGGAAGACGGGATTATTTATCATTGCAATAGTAGACTTGTTATCGCAATAGATTTTAGTTGGTCCATCTTGTTTTTCTTGAAGATATGCTAGAATTCTTCGAAGCCAAACTATTTGACATGCTGTACTTGTAGCCGCAACATACTCTACTTAAGTGCTCGAGAGAGCAACACATTCTTGTTTTTTCGTTATCCATGAAATCACACCTGAGCCAAGGCTGAAAACAAATCATGAAGTGTTTTTTCTATTATCTGCACAATCAGTCCAATCACTATTAGTATACGAATATAACTTAAAATCTTTTACCTGTTCATAACAAATGTCATAATTGAGAGTTCCTCTGATATATCTAAGAACTCTTTTAGCTGCTCCAAAGTGATGCTTGCTAGGATTGTGCATGAATCTGGATAACAAGTTAACTATAAACATAATATCTGACCTTAAATGTGTGAGATACATTAACCTTCTAATTAAACTTCTATATTGTTGCTCATCTATTTTTTTCACTCCGTCATCTAATATAAATTTATCATCTGTATTCATTGGAGTACTCACTGGCTTACAAATTGACATATGAAATTTTTTTTAACAAATCTTTAACATATTTTTCTTGGCATAAAAAAATCTCATTTGCATCTTGAATAATTTCCATTCTCAAGAAATAGTGTAAAAGCCCCAATCAATCATTTCAAATTCTAACATTATATTTTTCTTAAATTCGATAAGCACATCTAATAAATTTTCAGTATAAATCATATCATCCACACATAAATAGACCATAATAATCTTCATACCTTGAATTCTTATACATAAAGTTGGCTCCCTTAAACTTTTATAAAAATTATGTTAAAGAAAGTACTTGTAAATCCGACTATACCATGCTCTTGGTACTTGTTTTAAGCCATATAATGCTTTGTTTAATTTGTACACTTTATCTTTTGATCCTTTAATTTTAAATACTTCGGACTGCTTAACATAAACTTCCTCTTGCAACTTTCCATTCAAGAATGCTAATTTAACATCAAATTGATAAACCTACCATTTTTTTGGGCTGCCAATGCTAATATAATTTTAATTGTCTCAATTCTAGCAATTGGAGAAAAGTTTCTGAAAAATCAATACCTGAAATTTGAGTATATTCTTTGGCAACCAAACGGGCTTTATATTTTTGCAACGAGCCATCAACATTAAATTTTGACTTGTACACCCATTTAAGTCTAATTAATTTTTTCCTAGAGGCAAATCTACTAATTCCCAAGTCTTATTTTTCTTTATTGCTTGTAACTCATCATTCATTGTTTGTACCCACTCTTCTTTCTGAGCTACAACTTCAAAATAAGTAGGTTCCAAAGCAAAACTTGTAAAATCACTATATTGATATATTTCTGAAATATTATGAAATTTTAGTGGAAGTAATTCAGTATCACGAGATTTATTCGAGTCATTCAAAATACGAGAAGAGTATATAAGGTATTAATAGGCAATGTATCATGTGCTTTATCTACTTCTTCTTCTATAGATATTATTATTTCAACTACTTCAGAGTTCCAAGCTTCTTCTTCATTAAAAATAACATCACGACTTATAACTAATCTTTTAATTGTAGGATCAAAAAGTCTAAAACCTTTTATCTCATTACTATACCCAACAAATATGCATTTAATATTTTTTTCATCAAGTTTACTTCTTTTTTCTATAGAATATGGAAGTAAGCAACACAACCAAATACCTTTAAATGACTTACATCTGGCTTTTTGTTTAACCATGCTTCATAAAGTACTTTTTCTTGTACTACCTTGGTAGGAAAGTGATTTAGTAAATACACCGATATATTCACAGCTTTTGCCCAAAACTCCTTTGGTACTATTTTTTTTTAAGCATACATCTAGCAGTCTCAACCATCACTCGATTTTTTCGCTCTGCTACTCCATTTTGTTGGGGGGTATAGTTTGTAGTTAGTTTGCTATAAATGCCTATATTCTTACAAAAATAAAAAAATCTTTAGAAATGAATTCACCCCCTCTATCAGTATATTTATTTTTCCACAAATGCTTTGAAATTTTTAAAAATATAAAAAACCTCAGCTTTTTCTTTGAGAAAATATACCTACATCATTCTTGTACAATCATATGTAAATAACACAAAATATCTACTTCCACCTTATGAGATAGTTTGTATAGGCCCACAAATATCTGCATGCACAAGTTTCAATCAATTTTTGGCTCTCCAAGAATGACTTATTTGAAAGATATTTCTATGTTATTTTTCAAAAATACAAGATTCACAAATTGTATCTTCATTTTTAATCTTAGGCAGGCCAACTACCATATTTTTTTGATTTAATAGTTCTAGTCCATCATAATTCATATGACCATATCTTCTATGTCACAGTGTCATCAATAGTAGTAGCAACGAATGTATATAAGGAGAAATCCGAAAATACTAAGAAAAATATTTTATTTTTTATCATCCTTACTGTTGCTACTAATTTATCAAATTTTTTTATCATAATCAAACATTTTTTATCATAAAAAATAATATAACATCATTTTCTCATTAGTTGTCCTACACTAATGAGATTTTATTTTAAACCAGGAATAAACATCACATCATTAATAATTTTTTTACTAGATTTAGTGTTCATAATAATTGTTCATTTTCCTTCCACTTGAACTTTGTTGTCGTTCCCTATCTACACTATAGATCTGATTGAGTCATCGAGTCTATGAAATAAGCTTCTATCCCCTGTCATATGATTACTACATCCACTATCCAAAAATCATACAGATCTAGAATATTCTTCATCGGATGTTATAAAGAGAATATTTTCTTCATCCATTTCTTCGCTATTATTTTCTCATGATAATTTGTCTGATTTTAGTTCCAGCAATCTTTTTCAAGATGTCCATATTTTTTACAGTAAGAGCAAAGAGGAATATTTAGATTTTTATTTTTATATTAGCAATCTCTTTTAATATATCTTATTTTTTATAATAAAAATATTATCAATTTTTTTTATTACCTTCATTTGATCTACCTCTTCCTCTGTCATTTTGATCACTCCATTGAGATCTGATTTCTGAATTTTTCTTCTGTTCCTTTTTCTGATCTATCTTCATTTGGAGAGCATGTTCTAAAATCTCATAAAAAAATCAGTTCAATTTTTGTTGAGAACTCATTAATTCATCAATGGATAATATAATTGTATCTTTAGCTTCTTCGATAATGATAGTGATCATATCAAATTTCAGAGTTAAACTTCGTAAAACTTTTTCTACTACAATTTGATTCACAATAGAAGAAACTTTTGAGTAGAAATCAGTGATCAATTCTGAATCTTTTATCATAAAAGTTTCGAATTCATGATAAAGAATTTGAAGCTTTAAAATTTTTACCTTTTTTGTGCTTCCAAACACACATTTTAATATCTTCCAAGCACACATTTTAGTAATTTTAGAATCCTATAGATTATACTCAACAAAACCATGTTCTACCAAATTTCATCTATTGCTTGTTGTAGCATCTAGAAGGCAGCCTCTTCAAACGATTCCAGGATCAGGCCAGGCAGGGGCGTCGGAGAAGCAGCAGGATCAAGACCCCCCCACCAAGGTCCCTACAAGCGAGATAAGGAGCTATCCCTGATGGACCTCCACCCCCATGGGTGACTCCAACTTAGGGGTCGAAGCTATAGTCGTAGGTGGCGACCCCCCCCCCCCCCCCCCCCCCCCAAGCAAAGGTTCTGGAGGCTTAGCAAGAATCTCCTAATGCCTATTGCGGGGTCCTAGGCCTGCCTCCTCTCTAGAGGACTCCGAAGAAATGGGAACTCTTGCCAGGGTTTTAAATCCCCCTTGAATAAGCTAGTGCCCCTGGAGGCCCTGACAAATGGGTTGCGGGAGGAACCTCGTGCCCACTATGTTCATTTGCCCGTTAGCAACCCCTCACTAGGTCTAAAAGAAGGAGCGGAGGGGCGTCATATCTTCACCCCCCGGAGATCCACACCTGACAAAGAGCCATGGAGTGAAGATTAGAAGCAAGCAAAGGGGAACCTAGAGAAGGAAAGAAAGAGACCCTACTCGAAGGGACTAGAAGGGGAGTGGCCTCCACTGAGTAGGCCTCCTACTCATGTTTTGCGACCCCGATGGAGAAGAATTTCGTATCTTCTCTAGGGCTTCAGTTTCGCCCGAGGACAGAACAAGCAATGCATTGTCAATGGCATGCGCCACCCATACCACTGGGAAGCTTAAGTCTTTGCTTCCATCCACAATAAAGAAGTGGCTCCTCCATCCCTTATCGTAGGAGCCCACTCTGCTGATCTTAAACCCCACACAGGGGGACAAGTAGTAGCTGCTCGACCCTTGGCCTAATCGAAAGCATGAGGAAAACAACCCCATGCATCGTACACACTGAGGAAGACCCTCAGGAAGTGCCAGGAGTTGGGTGCCATCTGGGATAATGAAATTCGTCAGTGTCCCATGCAAGTAGTCACCACCAGAGGTAGAGGGAGGCACAACCCTACCTCTAGAGCATCTATGGAAAGGTAGAACCCTCTACTGAATCTATGATTAGGGCGATCCTAGCCTCCAGGAATGGAGAGGATGACTTTCAGCAGAACTCGAAGGCCAATGTGCAGTTCTTCTAATTGCCACAAAGATACCACAGAACTGCAATCGTGGGCCGCCTCCATTTGGACCAATATCGCGAAGCTATAGGAGGTCAAAAAGGCTTGCTCCCCTCCGATGAGGAGCTTACTTGAACCACCTTCCGCAAGGAGGTGATCAGTTTCTCCACACCCTGCCGACGTCGGGAGGTTAGACGTAAAGTGATCGGAAGGTCATCATCAGAAGAAGGCACTCCCACAGGAGTAGTCACAATCTTATTGGAGGAGGAAGCCATCCTTGTGCTAAGGTGTTAGATGACCAGAGCAATGATGGAAAAAGAAGAGCCAGGGAGTACTAGCTAAAAGTAACTTTCCGTCCAGTAAGCATCAGTTTGATCAACAACACGCCTAAGGACCATGCAAGCAATGATGGTGGAGATCGCATTGTACACCCCGACACAACCGTACGAGCACTTCAAATGACAAAGGAGGGCTCTAATCCACATATTGATCAAGCTCATGACAGAGGACTCTGTAGGAAATGATGCAAGTTATCAAGATAAAGTGACGCATCATATCCCAGGTGGAACACCCTACAATAACCAAAATCTTACTTCTTATGGGATTCCAAATTTGAGCAGATCTAGTCCCCCACTTTAATGCTTTGAGCCATAACTCTCGAATGAATCTGAATCCCAATTAAACACAACTGAGTCTGACCCCAGTGGAGCTAAGAATAGCCAATGACCAAAGCCTTTGCAACCTTACATCTTTGCCTCAGTGCCTCCATGAGCCTTGGCATAATTTTCTTTATTCACAAGTGAGCCAAACTTGGGCCTTGGCAGTCTCATGCCTCCATCTCATCCTTGACAACATCCTCTGAGCCTCCTTAAGCCTCTGCTTGATCCTCACGACATTTGAATTCAAACCTGCCATGAACACTGCACCTCCAATCACCCACATGACTTAAGGAAAAGTGCGTTGCCCTAAAGCACGTCAAAACATAGAGTGGTAGAAGGCTCTCCTAGTAAAGGAGCACTGTAGGTAACGTGGTAGGTTTATTTCCCCGCTTAGGCATGGTCAAACTCAAAATGCTAAGGGCTACACTTTAGCGGAGCCTTCGCACTCCCCTTAGTCGTGCACTCGATGTCAAAGGCCGAGAACTGCACCTAGACCAAGCCTCTGTGCTCCTCCTACCCATGCACTCGGTGTCAAAGATTGAGGGTTGCACTTAGGTCGAGCCTTTTGGCTCCCCCTAGTCATGCACTTAGTGTTAAAGACTTGAGGATGACACCTCATATAAGTAAAAGTTAAAAATGACTCACTTCCGAGCCAAGAACCTCGGCGCGAAACTAAGAGGGACGCACCCAAGTTGAGCCTCTTTGATCTCCCCAACCATATAATCAATATGAAAATCCTGAGACTAGCAAACCCCCATCAAATCAAGAACCAACAGTGCACCCTCCGGAGAGAGACCCCGAATGACACCCTTCCGGCAGGGGCAAATGATATGGATAATTTTGGTTCATGACAGCTCATCTACCATGAAGACTGATACCTAAGCAAGACTCCACATAATCAACTCCCAAATTATGTCATCATTAAGTATCTCACACCAATGACTGATAATAGCCATCTTATCTTATTAGGATCAAAGGCTAGAATGATCAAGTTGTTAGACTGATCTCATCTTAGGCCAGCCAATAAGGAAAGCCCACGGACCTGGTATAAAAGGAACCCCCAACTCATGCTAAGGGGGGACGAATATGAATCATACCTCTATACTCTTTTTCTACTTATGGCTTACATCATTGTATTCTTTCTTCTGCTGACTTAAGCATCAAAGAAGTTATGTCAGGCAACCCCCGACATCGGCCTGGTATGTAATGTTGCTCGTTAGTCATCTAAGAACGCTCAAATGATCCAACATTTGAAGGAGAGATCCTACAGTTTATAGGATCCCAATCCATTTACTCTGATACCCATGCCACCTCATCCTCACCAAATTTCTGAAGTCACTACTGATACCCATGACATGATCAATCCTATAATAATAGATATTTATGAATCCTATAATAATAGATATTTATGAATGGAGGTTTATGGAAGAGCAACTTCTTCCATGTTGTATCCACGGTCAATAAATTCTCTTTGTGATAAAATTTTTAAAGCAATAAATTTTACTGTGATGGATTTAGTGTAGAATTGTATAATATTACTAGAATATTTTCAAACTGTTATTACTGGAGGCTTTTAATCAATTTTATAACAACATTTCTCTCCAAACATTTATCAGATTCATATCTAAATGTAATAATCCCTTGAAAGAAAAAAAACGTAGACCTATTTTATTATGCAATGTTAGTAGTTATAAGGTTATGACAAAGGTTTTATCTAATATACTCAAACCAATTCTTCCGAGGCTAATATCTAAAGAATATTATGCTTTTATAGCTATTGGAAGTATCTAAGATAACATTTTAATTGTTCAAGAAATTACATACTCATTACATAATTCTAAAAAAAAAAACCTTATATCTTAATTAAATTAGTCATAAAAATGGCTTATGATAGACTTTCTTGAGTGGCCATACACAAGCCTCTTAAAATGTGTAATTTCCTTGATAAAAAAAACCTTATATCTTAATTAAATTAGTCATAAAAATGGCTTATGATAGACTTTCTTGAGTGGCCATACACACACAAGGCTCTTAAAATGTGTAATTTCCTTGATAAATTTATTTCATGGATTATGAATTGTACTAAATATTTCTTTCTTTTTCTTATTTAATTAATGGTATTCCATCTCCTTTCTTCAAGAGACATAGAGGTGTTAGGCAAGTCACCCTCTTTAATTATTGTTCAATTCTTTAAACTCTTTTAAATAATGTTGTAGGGACAAGAAAATTATCCCTTTTGGCTTTAATAATAAATTTAAAATTTTGTTTTGTTTACTGATGATATTATTTTGTTTTGATATATATGAATAATTGACTAATCAAAAGATTAGTAAGATTAAATATGAAATTTTGGTTCCCAAAAATGCATCTAGAGATTCTAGATAAGAAATTCGTAATACTTTAAATATAAAAGAAGGAAAATTTTATTTTAAATAACTTGGTACTATCATTTCTTCTATGATGCCTCTAAATGTTGCTTATGATAATATTTTGCAATTGATATCTAGTTGCTTAGGATGTTGGCAAGATTTGTTCCTCTCCCAAGCGAGTAAAGTTACCTTAATTAACTCCACCTTGCATTCTATTCATTTATATAATCTTAATGCAACTAACTTTTTTTAGTATAATCAAGTTCATTGATCAATTAATTATTCACGATAGATGGAACTTTTATTTTCTCAATATATTGCTTGTATATTCCCTCATGATTAAATTTAGAGATATTAAATATTTCTCAAATACCTTATGATGACATTTGGCGAAAAAGAAAAGGTCGAGCTACCAGCGAATCTGCATATAGATTTTTATCTTCTAATGACTTTTCATATGATATTAATAAGGATTTCTAGTGTTATTTGTGGAAGCCATAAAAAATTCCTACAGTAAAATTATTTTGTTGATAACTTTTATACCATCACCTCTCGACTACTCACATATTGGAATCATTAGGAATTGATAGTAATTCCTTACAATATGTTCATCACTTTTTGAATGCAACTTTACTTTGAAAGTTTGGAAGCTTCGTGAATGATCACTTGATGTGAAATTTATTATAGTTCTTTATCAGTTTCATGAAATTTGACTGCTCGAAGTAGAGGACGGGTGTGCAAGATCAACTTTGATTCTTCGAGTTACTATTGCTTCTTATTTTTGGATGATTTAAAAATAAAAATAATAATATTTTTATATGCCTAATATTATTATGTAAATATCTAATAATTGGAGGATACCACATTATGGATGGTTTAAAATTAATTACGATATGATAGGACATATTTTTGGTACCTCTCTTGTGACAATAGTTAGAAGCCACATCACAGACAATGTAGAGCCTCGGAGTCGACCTAACGCCTTGGAGCCGATGTGGCGCATGTGCGCCAACGTGGCACCTCCACCCCATATGAGACGATGAAATGTGCTCGTGTCATTCGAGGTCATACAAGACGGTGCCAGACCATAGGGAATCACCAGAGAACGCATGAGATGATGGCATGCAACACAAAACCGTGTAGGCTGATCTATGTCGTGCGGGGTGTATGGGTCGATCGTTCAGAACATCGACAACCATTAACGAATTATGTACGATCGACCCTTAGCAACAAGTATAAAAGCAAACCCGCTAACCAGCTCCAGGAAAATTGACCTCGGATACCTAAAATACCCTCAACTCCACCTCACACTAACTTAAGCTTCAGAAGGATTAAGTCGAGAATCCCCCTCCTCACTTCAACCTGTGTGTAGAACCCAACATGGAAGGAAGTGTGAACTCTCGGGTCAACCTAGTACAGGATGCTCTGACCTAACCTGACACCAAATCAATCCTCTCTCTACCTAGGAATCCATGAGGATGAACTTGCATACTTGAGATTGGATCGAGTCATGTTGACTTCCAGGTCACAGCTTAAAACGGTGAAACATGATGGACCTTAGAAAAGTAATAAAGTCCGAAACTTTTATTATTAGAAATGATACTGGTAATCTAATTTCGTATGGTTGTTGACAAGCGACATCCTCTACCATGAAGCATATATGATTTTGCAAGGGCTATTGAGAGCAAAAATGATAGGAATGACATCAGTGAAGGCGAAGACATATAATAAATCTCTATTGGACATTATACAAAGGAAGAACTTCCCTCCTTGAGGTATCTTAAATATTATTTGAAATATTATGTATTGTATAAGTGTTCTTCAAAATTACTCCATTGCTCGTATGTTTAGAGAAGTTAATCGAGCAACTAATTGGTTAACACTAGAGTGTGTATATTGTATGGGATGAGAATTTTCTCTCTCATATATCGTTCTTCACAGGTAGTCACTTAGCTATTTGATATAATTTATATTACTTTAGAAAAAAAATTTATCAAGATAATTATTAAAAAATTAAGATCAAAATGTGTTTCTAAACTACTATAATAGAAACACAATGAAACTAATATGAAAACAGAAATTACATACCTCCGATCATTATTGTCAAGAATTTCAACAATGATTTCTCTTAGTATTTTAACACTTTTCAGCTTAGAACTCTAGTTTTATATGATGTAGGAAATTCCTAAGACTTTAAAATGAGTCCAGGGACTAAAAATTTATATATGTAGACGTTCTCCTAAGAATATTTATTATCATCAATTTTGTAATGTTCAAGAACTAATTCAAGATTAAAATATTTGACTCATAATTAAGAATTTTAATTATCATAAATGAAAAATAATAAAACCATTACATTTATAATAAATGAAAAACTAAAATATTTAAACTATAATAAATAAAAAATAATGATAATGAATGAGAAAATTTTAATAATAATAGTTACATTCTTCCACGTTGTCCATATGTTTAATTAATGACTCGAATTAATTTTATTGAACAATCTTCTTAGGAAACAAATATATGAATTATAGCGATAAGTTCTCTAAGAATGAGTATTATCATCCACATATCACAGTGTATTTAGTTTCTTAAAAATTAATTTTAATGTGATAATATTATTTAATGAATAAACCTTATGTTTATTCTTGGTCCATATAAATATATTTTCTCAAATTAATGTGCATATGAGTATGAGAATAATCACAATATTTAAGAGTTCCAATACAATTACAAAGTAGAACCAAGCGTCATTTTTTCTACATGAACCTTGAATTTTCTTTTACACCTTATCTTATAGCTAAATACTTAATATCAATATATTTACTTCAACTTTCACCTTTATTGTTCTTAGCTATAAAGATAACATTTGAACTGTTGCAGAAAATTCTCGATGGCCTAGAACTAGAATTCATTATTCTAAGCCCAGAAATGATACTCTTAAGTCATACACCATGTGAAGTAGCCTCAAAGCAAGAGACAAACTCAGCTTTCATGGTAGAAGTAGCAATCAAGGTCTACTTAATACTTCTATGAGAAATAGCTCTACTAGCTATTATGAAAATATATCATAACGTTGATTTATGAGAATCTACACAACTAACAAAATTTGAATTTGAGTAGCCAACCACATCTATATTGTTTGTTTGTTTATACATAAGATGTAATGTTTGGTTCCTTGAAGATACCTCGTCACCTTTTTTGTAGCTCTCGAGTGATTTATACTTGGATTACTCTGATATCGCCTAAGCATCCCCACAGTAAATGTTATATCATATCTAGTACAGACCTAAGCATATATAAGGGTTTCTACGACAAAAGCATATGTGCTATTTTTCATTGATTCCCTCTCAGGATCGTTCTTCAGGCATTGGTTCAAATTGAATCTATCACCTTTCATAGTGGGAGAAACATTTGGTGAATAATCCTTCGTCCAAAATTTTCTAAAAGCTTATTAATATAGGTTTCTTGTGATAGACCTAAAATGCCTTAAGGTCTATCTCTATGGATCTTAATGTTAATGACATAAGATACTTCACCCATATCCTTCATATCAAAATTTTTAGAAAAGAATTATTTCTTCTCATATAACAAACTCTTATCGTTGGATGCAAGTAAAAGATCATCTATGTATAACACGAGAAAATATATTTTGCTCCTATTGATCTTCTAGACAATGATTAATAATATTTTTAACAAATTCGAATGATGAAATCACTTCATAGAATTTAAAATATCAGTGACATGAGGCTTGTTCTAAACCATATATAGATTTCGTAAGCTTACAAACCAAGTGTTCACTGACACAAGAGGAGAAACCTTCATATTGTTTCATATAAACCTTCTCTCTAGATCTCTATTAAGAAACATTATTTTCACATCCATTTGTTACAATTGAAGGTTAAAATGAGCAACTAATACTAAAATGATATAAAGAGAATTTCTTTTAGATACAAGAGAAAATATCTCTATATAATTGATTCCCTCTTTTTGAGTAAATCTCTTTGCATCAAGTCTTGCATTGTACCTCTCAATGTTGCCTAACAAATCTTTCATGGTCTTGAAGCCACATTTACAACCAATGACCTTTACCCTATTAGGCAACTCTATAAGATCCCAAACTTCATTTCTATGCAAGGGATTCATCTCCTCCTTCATGGCATCGTGCCACAAGTTCTTTACAACTCATGGTCTATGAAAGGTTTTATAATCATTTTCGGCTCCGTTATAGTCAAATTCTTGTAGATATACAATATAATCACTATAAATTATTAATTTTTTATTTATAGTAGATCTTCTTAATGTTGTATTAATGTCTTATTGGGGAACTTATGATTCAACTAGTTGTTCAAGAGCTTGTTATAATTTATAAATTATTTAATTTATTAAAATAGTATGAGCAATTTGTGGAACTTCAATGATAGGTTATTTAACACCAGTTTAAATTTGAGGAGTGCTATGAACTATAAACAATTTATCATTCGATGCGAAAGGTTAAATTTCTATATGATCATTTGTATAAACTATGTTCCTAAACTGATCGCTCCCACTTATTATGTCATCCTCAAGAAACTTAGCATTTCTTGATTCCACAATCCTAGTAGTGTGAGAAACTTAGCATTTCTTGATTCCATGATCCTAATAGTGTGAAATGAACAAAAAAACCCTATAACCTTTGAACTTTTTGGCATATGCAACAAAATATCCACTAGTAGTCCTTGAGTCTAGTTTCTTCGCTTGTGGTTTATATATCCTAACCCCAGATTGACATCCTCAAATATGCAAACTAGATTTTCAATCTTTTCATAATTTAAATGGTGTCTTTAGAACAACTTTAGTTGGAACTCAGTTTAATATATATACAATCAGTTTTAGTGCTTCAGTCCATAAGAATTTAGAAAAAATAGAGTTGCTAAACATACTTTGCACCATGTCTAATAATGTTTGATTTCTTCTTTCTACAACACTATTTTGGTATGGAGAACCAAGCATAGGGTATTGGAATTTCGTGCATTCCTTCATGTGTCCCTTCTTTTTATAGAAGAAACACTTTGCTTCTTCTTGATATCAGTTTACGATGTATTCTATATTTTCCTTACTAATTAGCTTTAATTTTATCAGTTTTATTCTTCTTGCAAGTGGTCACTACCAGTGCACTCTCACTCAGCTCTATCATTAACCTCTCTTTTTCTTGAACACACATATCAATTAATTTATTAATTGACCATTTGTCCTTATATGTGTTGTATGATATCTTAAAAGTCTCCTATTATATAGAAGGGTGTTCGGAATATAGTACACTAAGAAATATTCTAACATATCAACATCAAGTTTCTTAATTTAAGTCGTAATGTCCCATATTTGTATTATATGCTCGTGTATATCTTTTATGTTGATGAGTCTAAGAGATAAGAATTTCATTATTATGGTGCTTGTTAGTACCTTGTCCAAAGTGACGAACTGCTTGTCAATAGCTTACTGCAAGTCTCGAACCTTTTTATGTTAGTTAATTTCACTAGCAATTATTTTAGTCTTGATAAACATCACATTGAGCCAATTGGATTGTTTCCATCGCTCGTATAGCATGACCTCAGCTGGAGTGCTGGTATTCGTGACTACAGGTGGTTCGTCCTTCCTAATAGCATAATCAATATTCATCCATCCTAGATGGAGGAGTTTCCTTTCCTTCAATACCATATAGTTATCACTCCTAAGTTTTAGAATATCACATTAGATATCAAATAAATTAACAGTTTGAGAAACCGTATAAAACTCATAATACATATGTTAAAATTTGAGGCTTAATAGTCTAAATTACATATTTTAACAATGTAAAACATATCAAAAACTGAATCTCATGATATAAAAATTACGTATAGGCTAAATTTTTAATTCAAATAGATTCAAATGATCTTTATGATAAAATTATCAAATTATATCAATTTATAATCCCTATAGGTAAATTATGAAAATAATTTGATATTTTATTCTGATTAATTATATAAATATAAATAAAGTTTTTGTGAGATAATAATTATTATGTTGAATATAATCAATCATAATATTATATCTAATTCCTTATATGATCTTTTTAATTTTATATATAATTCTAATTAATTAAAGATGATGTGACTAATTCCTAATTAATTAAGATCATATGGATCGCTCTACATTTTGAATATATAAACTTGACTCATAAGTATGAATTAATATAATAAAATACTTATGTGGAATAAGAGCATTATTAGAAAATCTAATATCCTCATGATTTTCAACACCAAAAGCATTAAAAATTTCAAAGGAGAAATCAAAATTAAACCATATTCATAGTATAAAATTAAAAACTTGTTTCTAAACCACTAAACAGAATAAAACTAATATGGAAACGAAAATTATGTATTTCTAGATCTTATTATTGAGAATTCTAATAATAGTTTCTCTTAGTATTTTGGTACTTCTCGACTCAAAATTCTTACCATAGATAAAATCCATGAGATTTTAAATTGAGCCCAAAGATAAAAAAAAACTTATATATATATATATATATATATATATATATATATATAAGACGTTCTCTCCTTAAGAACATTTATTACTATCAATTTTATAATTATAAGAATTAATTCAAGATCAAATTATTTGGACCATAATTAAATTTTTTAATAATTATGAATGAAGGAATTTAATAATAGCTATTATATTAAAAATGAATGAAAATTTTTAATAAGAACAATTACAATAATGATAAATAATAAAAGATTAAAATCAAGGATATTTCATTAAAAAATATAAATAATTTAAGCATATGTACGTGTATCCCTTCAAACACATATTTCTTTAATTCGTTTCCGGTCATATTGATTCTTTTCCCAATAAATCGAGATTAGCTTTCATCGTCATATTTCTGTTGTATACATCTATAATGTAAGAGTCTTGAACATTTTTAATTCTTATCTCTTTAACTAAAACGGGATTCAATTAAGGATCCCTGTTGGATTTATTCTATATCTTGTAACACCATTGTTAGGGTTTGAACGACGACCCTATTTTTTCTCCCTCTTTCCTATACATATATCCTTTTTTTAATTCCTTTCTACCATTTCAGTTTCAAATCTCAGTTATAGTTAATGGTTTCGATTTTATTCAATTTGGGTTCTATGGCTGCATTTAATGCTTCAATGCTATCCGATTGTTAAATTAAAAACACGTCTATATATAATCCAAACCTCTCTTATTTAGATTAAGAAAAAAAATATCACATCAACCGTCAATCCTCTACCAAATATTTCCATTTTATATTCAGGCTATTAAAAAATATTCTCCGGTCAATACAATAATAAAGACAGATGAATTTAAAGGTACATTTGACTATATATTTTTATAATTATTTATATATATTTTGAGAGAGATATGTTAAAGTCTGAATAGGATCCCTAGGGTTTGAGAAAGATCTCTGGGATCGGATTTGCACATGATCTTTGAGGATCTGATCTAGGCGAGATCTTAGGGATTTGATCGGTTAATATGCCCCAGCAAGATCAAGCTCCTGTCAAAGATGTCGATCTTGGACCGATGCAAAGAAAAGTTCTTGCGAGCAAGAGGCTTTGTAAGTGAGTATGCTAGTTGATCAGTCATATGCACATGGGAAACTCGGAGCTGCTGGCGGACAACTTGATCTCGTACAAAATGAAAGTCGATAGCAATATGCTTCATACGGGAATGAAAGACCAGATTGACACAGAGGTAGGTAGCACCAATATTATCAAAATAAATGGTAGGAATAAGAGCAAAGGTTATATGAAGCTCTTTGAGAAGATCCGTCACCCAATTGAGTTCGACAACAGTAGTGGCAATGACATGATATTCGGCTTCATTTATAGACCGAGCAACTGTCTTTTGCTTCTTGGAACTCCAACTGATAGGATTAACACAAAAAAAATAAGATACCCTGATGTTGAAGTTCGATTATCAATATTTCCTGCCCAATCAGCATCAGCAAAAGCATGAAGATAAATGAGAGAGTTTTTGCGAAGAAAGATTTCATGATCGATGGTCCCTTTGAGATATCACAGAATGTGCTTAGCTGCAATCCAATGCAAGGTAGACAGTTGATGCATGAACTATGAGAACTTATTGACTGCAAAAGAGACATCTGGACGGGTAAGAGATAGATACTGTAAGAAGCCAACTACCTGCCAGTACTTAGTAATCTATAGTAGGACTACCATCACATAACTTTAGTGAGTCGCGGTAGATAAGGAGTAGTAACTGTTTTAGTGTCATGCATGTTTTGTTTTGGATAACAAATCTTGGATATAATTTCTTTATGAGAGAAAAAGTCTAGAAGATGTAAATGTAGCTTTGATAGTAAGAAAGTAGCTTAAGTTACCAAGATCTTTGAGAGAGAATCAATTTGCCAAGTGCTTGATAAATATTTGGACCATGATGGGATTGTCACCTTTGACAATAGTGTTATCTACATAGACAAAAAGGTAGATTGTGCCTTCATATTGTTGATATAGAAAAAATGAGATATCAAACTTAGAGTTAATGAAACCAATGAAGGACAAGTATAGGCCAAGTTCAATATACCAGGCTCGTGGAGCTTGACGGAGGCCATAAATAACTTTGTGGAGTTTACAGACATGTCGTGGATATTGAGGATGTATAAAGCCAAGTGGTTGCTCCATAAATACATCTTCACTGAGAGTCCCCTATAGAAAGACATTGTTAACATCTAACTAGCGTAAACATCATCCTTTGGAGATCGCTGGACTCAGGATAAGTCGGATTGTGGTAGGCTTAACCACAAGACTAAACATCTCGGTGAAGTCAACACCGGGTCTCTGATGAAATCACTTAGCCATAAAAAGTGCTTTATACCGAATAATTGAACTATCAGGATTTCGGTTAATTTAAAACACCCACTTACACCCAATGATATTTTATATGGAATAAGGAGGAGTAAGTATCAAAGTAGAATTTTGAAAGAGAGCATCATATTCCTCATACATAACTTTATGCCAGTATGGAGATTTTTGGGCTTGACTGAATGAGGTTGGTTCAGTAGACTCGGGTAAAGGTTTAGTACTAACATGTAAGTCAAGGACATGTTGTGGTTTAGAAATACCACTCATGGAGCAAGTGCGCATCCACTATTGATCTTCTTTGGGTGAAGATCAAACCCTTACAATACTTACAAGGGAGACAAGATTACAACTCTTGGATCACTCCCTTACCCCTTTTCTTTTTTTTACAACTCATACATAATATTTCGCAGAATATAATCCCCAAAATTGTTGTATAGAATGCAAGAAAACTTAGGGTATTTATAGCCCCAAATGTCTTCAGAATTTTGGAGCCAGAATTTAAACATACCTGAAAAATCTGTATACGAGTGGTTCACCCGTCAACCTAGGAGGCTCAGCCGCCCGAAACCCTGGGTACAAGCGGTTTACCCACCGGCCCTAGGTGGTTCGGCTGTGGTCAGCTGCCCGAAAACTTGGGAGGCGACAGTTTATCCGTCGGAATCTCCGGAAAAAGTGGTTCCCTCCACTTTTCGAATTCTGGCTTGAACCATCAGTTGACCAATCCTCTAGTCAACTAATCTAGCTTAACCTAAGCTCAATCAAACCTCAATAGTGGACCTAGTTATCTTTTTGAGTTGATTTCCAAATCACACTCAAATTAGACTCACTCTTAACCTGTGACTGAAAGATTACAGTCAAACATGACCACCAAGCTTACGACCTCACTCCCGCAATTCAGCAACCTCTGGATTCTACAGCAACGAGTCTCACGGTCTTCCTCCGACGATCTCCCAACGTGTTCCTAGTGAGCTTCCCGATCCCTTCGGTGAATCTCCTGACGAGCTCCCTTCGCATCGTCTAATCCTTAGTCCAATGCCTAAGCTTGATCTTGGGTCTATGTCTGATCTGTAATTCTCTTTCACCATCATGGTTAACCTAAATGATACTAACTATGACTTAATTAATTACAATCATAATTGCCAAACACATCCAATTCAAGACCTTCCTAACTCCCAGTAAGCTTTTCGGCTACCCCCGACAATCTTCCGACGAGTCTCGGTCTTCTTCTGGCGGACTCCCTTGCACCATCCTGGCAAACTCCCGATACCCTCGTTGAGCTCCTGATGCACTCATGGCAAGTTCCCAATCGCATCGTCTGAACCCCGGCCCGATGCATGAACTTGACTTTAGCCAATCCTGATTGTCATGTTCTTTCTGTCGTAGTTAATCATGCATCAATCAACTTCTAATAACCCATGTTAGATCAATAACTCATCAATTGATTTTATCATTAAAATTTGAGATTCAACAATCTCCCCCTTTTTTTATTATAACAATCAATTGATAACAGGAGTTAATCATAACTCCTCCTAAATCCATATCACTTAAATTTAAGAGAATCACATACTATTAAATTAAAGCAATCAATATTCTACGTAAATTTCAACACAAATTTACATCATATCATTGATTGAGTTTTTTTTTTTTTAATATCAAAGATATCCAAGATTAGTATCATGTATCATCAATGTATATTTCTTAATGTCATGTGTCATCAATGTATATTTCTCCCCCTTTGTCATCAACAAAAAGGTGAAATATAAGGCTAAGGATTTTAACGGCACATGAGTTTTTACAAAACATCATTTAGAATAGCTCTTAATAAATTTCAACAAGAATATTAAGATAAGCTCAAAAGTCGAAGTTGAAACTATTTTAATCATACCATCATATCATTATAATAAAATCATGATTATTATTTCAAATCATCATGTATATCTTCAAAAATCAACATGCATTATCATTATACATGATTTCTCATCATCATATCTTCTCCCCCTTTGTTATCAACAAAAAGGAGAAGTACAATTAGCAAGTTTTTGATATATTAAAGCTTAGTAATTTAGTAATTTTTTCATCACTTTAGAACATTCAAGCTAGTGAGTTCTTTCTTCTCTTTTGAGAAGTGCATACTAGCAAATTTTTACTTCCTAGCAATTTACATCATGCAATCAAACAAGTTTTACTCCTACTTAATAGGATAAACATATAATTTTCTTTTGAAAAATTTTCTTTACTTTCTTTGAATAATAAATAAGAAACAAGAGAGGGGAGTGTAAGATATTGTATTACAAAAATAGGGCTCAATCTTTTAGATGTAAATTCCAAAATCCAAGAATTGATATCTACCCATGCAATTTAATTCATTTAAATCAAGAGTAGCACATCAAGTGATTCATCATAGATTTAATCTTAAAGACTTATATCAAGCATCATAGAAGTTTATGTTATATATATTTTTTCCTTTGTAAACATTCATCAAGATTTATGAAACAAGAATAATCTTTAAAACTATCTCATCACAAAAATTTAATCCTCTTCTTATGTTCATTTTAACTAGAGTGATTTCGAAATTAATCTCAAAAATCCAAGAAATCCAAGAAGAATTAAGAGCCACTCATGCATTTAAATTGTGTGAATTTCTAACACAAATAGCAAATCATGTATTTTTTTATATCACCTTTCATTTATATTTTCTTCCCTTTTTGTAAACAAGAAGGTAGAAATAAGGAAGAAAAAATGAAAAATATCATATCATAAAAATGCTCAATTTTATAGATATAAATTTTATAGATGTAGATTCCAAAATTCAAGAAAAAATCAAGAGTTACCCATGCAATTTAATTTATCTTATGCAAATTTTAAGCAAGGTAGCAAATCAATCAAATCATGTATTTTAAGGATTATCTCATATAAATTTTGATAATATGCATCAAGAATTCCAAAAGAAAACATGATAGTAGATCAAGCTCAAATTGTAAATCAAGTATTTTGCATGCATTTAGAAAGTTCTAATTTTCGTCTACATAATTGTTTCTAATTCAATGTTATCATATCCAATTTTCTCCTAATCATATAGTAATTTTATTTTCCCTTTTTGATCATTGTCACGAAATATGATGGTATAATTTCTTTACATCCATATTCAAATTGCTCCCAAAAGTATAAGGGGTATTATGTCATTAAAAATAAAAATTCAAATCCAAATAATATGATTTAATAAATTTACCCCATATTTTATTTGTGAATATAAGTAATCAAGACATCTTATGTATTTCTAAGTAAAATTATCAAATCATGCATATTTCTTTTAATTTTCAACTTATCACATTCATGAGTTATAAATCAAATCATGTCAAGAAGGATATTAATATCAAAAGACACTCAAGAATACCAAAAGATATAATTTAATTTAATAAATCTCCTCTTAGATAATAAAAATTTTTAGGAGATCAATTTTGTAAGTAAAATCTTAATTCATGAAAATTGTCAAGTTATAAGTATGATTTTACAAAATGAGATATGGAAATATAGAATCTCAAGTTATTTATGTGATTTCAAATCATCAATATCATTGTTTAAATTCATGTTGTAGTTTCAAATAGATAAACTTATGATTCATTTATAAACTTATTCAAACTAACTTGATTTATGTAAAGATTTCAAGTGACAATTTTTTAACTTGTTGTCAGCTATGTTTAGATTCATGTTGCAGTTCCAAATAGATAAACTTATGATTCATTTATAAACTTATTCAAATGAACTTGATTTATGTAAATATTTCAAGTTACAATTTTTTAACTTATTGTCATGGGCTTAGCTGATTTTGCCTAAGCTATGTGGCACTATTGCATGTCCGTCCGTAAAGGTCAGCCTCCCCGAAATCTTCTAGGGTCCCTTAGGACCTACAAAAGTGAAAATGGATCAGAAGAAGCATTTCCCATGGGATCTAAGCAACTGCTTTAGCAAACACTTTATATAGCCAATACAAATTACACCTATAGACTTTACAAGAAAGGTTGCACACAAAGGATAATGGTTCATTACAGACCGAAGTCCCCACAAGTGTCCACATGACACGACTCTCATTTACAAGTCAAAATCGGCCATGAAAGTTAACCAAATGAGGGCTGCCAAGCCTACTATAAGTCCACTACTTACTATACAAAGCATGTACAAAAACTGAAGGACACGGACAATCATGAGCATTACGTTGAACGCATTGTTTATATTTTTGTCTATGACATTCTCCCCCACTTATTCCTTCGACGTCCTCATCGAAGCCGCTGTAGACGATGCATCTCCTCACCTTTTGCTGAATCTTCAATCTTATGCTTTGGTTGTAAAATGCCCCTTGGCTCCCGGCTGGTCTCTACCGCTGTTATTGAGTAGTCGAACTCTGATCTGCTATGTTGTTTTAGCTCGCCAATGATCGACTCTTGTGTGAGGTTGGCTGAGCTATGTTGATCCTTGTTGATTTATACGAATCCATCTGGTGAAGAAAAATACCTTCCTTGTTATGTGCTAGTATTGCAATAGTCTTATGTTGCTTACACTAGATGGATGCTTGTTGGAGCTTTAACGAGCATTGTTTCATAGACTTTGAAGTTTTTGAGGTCCTTCCTCCACAAGATTCACTCATTGATCCTTCTTCAACTTTAGTTGTCACTTCCAAGTAGGTTCGCATTACTCCGCTGTCGATTGGTATTCTATTGGGAAATAAAGCGGACAATCTACTCTCAATAGTATTGATCACCAACAGTAAGGATTTGACAACTATTGTCTTCCATAAGCTTTCCTCGAAGAGTCACTGAACTTATGCAGAGCTCCACTGCTGGATAAATAAGAGAATCGAGATACTAAGTTTTGCCCTTTCTCTTTGAGTTGAGGAGGCAAATGTTACTTGATTTCGCCCACCTTCTCGAGGTACAAGAACTGGGGTACTCGATTTCGGCCACTCTCTTGAATTGAGAAGGCAAAAGTTACTTGATTTCGCCCGCCTCCTCGAGGTTGTACTTCATGCATCGAGCTAGTTACTAGCATTTCGCTTATCTTTGCTCACACTTTCGAAGCACTTGAAGTGTTTGCACTCCTTACATTGAGTTAGCTACTGTAATTCATCTTCCCACTGCTATTGAACTTTTAGAATGAAAGAAGTTTTGTCTGAAAAGAGCAGAAAAAAGTTTACCCCCAACTTGGAGTCCCCCAACTTGGAGTAAGTTTTTGATAGTTTTGGTCACCTCTGGGATTGTAGCATCTTCTTCATCACCTTTGCCGCCTATTCCTCTAAGTAAAAAAGGTACAATATCACATACTGTCTACTTTGTTCCTTGGTCGAGTACTCCTGCATCAATCCGAAGTCCCTCACTTTCGGCTATCTTGATGAGAAGCTCGTTGGCACCGGTCTTATGAAGTTCCTTAGCCTCTACCCTTCCGCCTTGTCTTGGTACTTGGAGTTTACCTCTACATTCTCCACCTCCTAGACCTGTTTTACGACTAATGCTCTCCCTCTATGAGAGCAAGGGATCGATGACTCCACGGAAGTCCCGCCTTTGCGGTACCATGGCGCTGCCAACCCATGGCCCTACTATCTGTTGCCTTGAATCTGCATCCCTTTCTTCATAATCGGTAGATCCGCCTTGTGGCATTGTGGCACTCATCCGAGTTCACCTCCCTTCTAACTGATGCTTTACTTTTTGGGTAGCTAAGCCCCTCTGGACTCATCGTCACTTCCTCGCTCCTTTCGACTACTGCTTCAACACCTCTGTGTTCTCCTAACAGTTCTCCTGGGTCGATGGAAAGACAGAATGCAACTCTCAGGCATGACTTCTGCCATCTTGTTTAAGGGCTCCCACTGATTCTGTTCTCCTTAGCTTCCTTGGTAGCAACGTTCGCTTACTCGGCCTTTTCCTCTGACTTCTCGGACTCCCTTAAGCGAATATAAGCACTGAAGTAGTCTAACTCTCCAATCGCTCCGATCATATCTCTTATGATCAAGTCCCCTCCATGGGACTCCCTAGTACTTACAATCTAACTTCTCCCTCGGTGGTACACAACCCTTATATATTGATGACACAAGACTTTCATCCGATGCAAGATTCGATGCATACACACGGAAGACCTGCCTATGCGGTACCATGATATTCACTCCTTGAATCCATAATCCTTCTTGCCATTCTGTTGTTCACTGAAGTGGAGCTCCTAGTAGCTCTTGATCATACCTTCGTATGATTGTGTCCCTCACGGGACATCTCCCGTGTGTTCTGTATTGTCTCGAACTATTCCACCATGATCCGCTACATTATGTCGCCTCCTGGTGACATCTCTATTGCATTCAGATTCTTATGTGATGAACTCGGACTACGATATCTCCATGTGTGGCCTTTGCCAGCACACCGTAGGGCCTCCGCCACTTCCGATTGTGTTCGCTCCCTTGGCGATTTACCTTTGTCCACCCACTCTTAGGTCACACCCGGACGAAGCATAGCTCTAGGACAGTCCGTCGCCTAGTAGCTCTTGAAGTCCCACGACTTTGTTAAAATTGGTGCACCATTGTCTGGATCTTGGGCCTCTATCATCCACCAGCACAATCTCTACTGTGCACCACTTTCTTAACGATAACTCGAATGACAACACTATTCTCCAAGAATACCCGCCTCTACATCCTCTTGCCTCGTTCTAAGGCATTCTGATCCCAACTTCACATCTGCAAGTTGAACCACCTTAGTTCCTCTGTCACATACATCTCTGAGATAAGGTGTATGTGCCTCGAAGCTCCCTTCGCCTTTGGCACCATGCAAGATGAGTCCGCTCCATCAGAATAAAGAACCCATGGGATAACATGATCTTACTCTTGCCTCTACGAGAATTCATGTCCTTTATCTCTGTCAAAGGAAAGCTTTGTGCCTCTGCTCTATGTTTTATCTTCTATGTTAACTCCCCTCATGCGGCTTGGACACTTTGCTAAGTTCCACCTAAGTGGCTTTGCTCCTTGATTTGCATTTAGTTAATGATGGCCCTCGTGCCCACCATTCCACAGGTCAGTCCTCTGTTCAGTCCAATGACCACATCGACTCTATGTGTGTCTTCATATGATGTCGCCATGGATTGCTCCCCTATTTGATCTTGAAATGTATCCACCAATATATTACCTCATTCGAGATCATACGATGACTTCTCATTGCTCACTCGATCCATTGAGCTTAGTGAAAATATTTTCTTGAGGTACTCTCCCTCAATATATGTGGTCCGTTGCACATGATTCTCTCTCTGGAGAACTATGACCTATCCCTCCTGGATATCTATCATGTTGGAATAATTTTTCTCTTTGCATTCTTCCCACTATAAGTTTCGGAGAACACCATACCCTTTGGACTACTCCATCTTGTTGAACAACTTGTGCCTTGTTCTGCTCCTGCAAATGTACTTGCTAGATTGTGACTCTTCGTTAATACAGTCCCCACTGCACCTTTCAAGGTCTAGCAATGTGCTGAACTTGTTGCATACTTCAGCCTCCTACGAACGTATCCTTTCCATGCTAAAGAGAAAGTTCTGATGCTCCATGGCGCCGAGTTCCGATCACACCTTGGGATGGCCACGAACACTTCAAAATTCGTGTATAAGCCCTTGCATGAATATCGATTTCTTCGAGTCAGCAATTCCCCTCACCTCTGTGAGCTTTGCACAACTCTTTCGGTTGTTGCGTAACACATCCCACTTTGCATGGTTTCATCTTTTACTAAGTGCCTCGCTTGCCTTGAGCACCGTTAAGTTTGGTTGCCAACGTCAAGCCATAGCTCGAACTCAGCTATCCCAACCTTTATGCGCTACACATTCTTTTTAGCTTGCATGTCCTCATGGGGCCTCTCGCGCAAAGGGTTGGTCATTCCTCTAAATGTCAATCATAGATGTTTGCTCCTCTGAGCGACTCCTTTCCTTACATCTTCATATTCGTTTCTCCCAAACAATCGCGCGTGCTGGCTACCCTCCATGCAACCCAATTAGGTCCCCCACGTTTGCATGAAAAGTGTTTCAACATGTGCTTGTCCCGCTCTGATACTAAAATATCACGGGCTTAGCTGATTTTGCCTAAGTCGTACGATACCCTTGTGTGTCCATCCACAAAGGTCACCCTCCCCGAAACCTCCTAGGGTCTCTTAGGACCTACAAAAGAGAAAATGGGGCAGAAGAAGTATTTCCCACGGGATCAAGCAACTACTTTAGCAAACACTTTATAGCCAATACAAATTACACCCATGGACTTTACAAACTCAGAAAGGTTGCACATAAAAGATAATGGTCTATTACAGACCGAAGTCCCCATAAGTGTCCATATGAGACGACTCTCATTTACAAGCCGAAGCCGGCCATGAAAGTTAACCAAACGAGGGCTGTCAAGCCTTCTCCAAGCCCGCTACTTGCTATACAAAAACTGAATGATACAGACAATCATGAGCATTACATCGAACATCTTGTTTATATTTTTATCTATGACATTGTCAAGATCATGATAAAATCATAAAAAATATCAATAACGTTGGATAGATTCATCAATCTCTTTTTAAAAAATTTATAAGATAGAAAAAATTTTAAAAAAAATATATTCTCTTTTTATTTCATACATGCATGTTTTTGTCTTTTAAGTCAAATAAAAACATTCATTTTCATTTAAAGCCGAAAAAGAGCTTTCATTATGGCAAAGATCAATATGTCATAAATCATAAAAATCATCATGCATAATTTCAAAATAAAAACTCATTAAGCATAGTCACAATTCATCGTTAATTCATCAAGCATGGTTTCATAAAACATCTTCAATCAAAATTCAACCTATCTTAATTTCAACTTTTAAAAGAGTCTAACTCTTTACACATAGTGCAAGGAGTTGACAAAGTCATTTCTAAATTTTTATTTATTTTATATTCAAATTAAAAAATAATCTATCATTTATCAACACACATTCATACAACTATTTAACCATTTAAATCAATCATTCAATAACCATAGCATTTAAGTCATCCAACAATATTTTTTTCAAATATTCAAGCCAATAATTTTGATCTTAGCATTCAATCAAAAATCTCATTTTTGTAAGTTTGAATATATTTTTCAAAAACTAAGGTTCTTTGGTTCTAGGTCACTTTCATACTTATATGTTCTAATTATGCATCATCAATATTAATTATATAATAATGAATCATCAAAATATTTATTATCAATAATTTTTTATTATTACTTAGGCCAGTGAACTTTGAAAGAATATTAGATCTCAAGTCATATGCCTTGAGCATCCACTTTCAAAATATAACTTAGTGCTTCTAGTCTTATTACGAGGTAATTTTATATTATGGGAGGCTTTGATTTATGTACCCATTTGAGTTTGGGTCCTTCATGATATGTTCTTTCTATTTTCTCTAATGGCTTAAGGTTGTTTATGGTTCATTTAGGAACCCAAATTAATTTATGAGGACTATAATTTTTAAATAGACATTTGTAAGCCATATATCCTAATCTTTCATAAAAAATATATTTAACTTTTGATGATAGATTTAAGGTTGGTCCTTTAACAAAAGTAGTTGGTTTTTGTTGGGTATTGCCCACAAAACCTATTTTATTTCTTCTATTAATATGACCCTTATTAGTAAGAATCATATTAAGGGATTTATTCCATATTTTAAATTTCTCTAAGGTTTGTTTTAGTATGATATTTTCTTCTTTAATATTGTCTAGCATTTCACATTTAGAACTAGTGATGCTAATAACTCATGTATTTCATCAACTTTACCAACTAACAAATCATGTTCACTTTTAAGTAACTTAAAAGATTTGCTAAGTTTTATAAACTTATCAAACAAATCATGAAACATGTTTAATAATTCTGAAAAAGAAATACTTAATGAATTACTAACCTCATCGTCGATGGCCATAAGAGTGAGGTTTTCCATTTCTTGGTTGTGCATTTCATCTTTGAAGCTCCTCGGTTTCTTGCGTTCATAGCAAGAGGTTTTGTCCATCTTTAGATCATTTTTAAGGTTTATGTTCATTAATTTATTCGGTTCATTTGTCAAGGTTCAAAGTCTTCGTCACTCGAGATTTCACTCGATGAGTTATATATTCTCAGTTCAAGTTCCTTCCTGTTCTTTGGAATGTGTTCTTCAAATTTATTTTTAGAAGTATTTTCATATTATGATTCATTTAGATTAGTTGTGCTTTCATATGTCATTTCTAATGTATACCAAATATTGAAAATCAAATCACAAGCGGAAACACGATTAAACTCATTATTATCAAGAGCACAAAACAAGACATTCATAGCCTTTGCATTTAAAGAAAAATTCTTCATTTCCAAATCATTTAGCTCATTCATTAGTTTGGAAGATTTTTCAAATCAATTCTCAACAACATTCCATAAATCAATATCCAAAGAGATAAGAAAGATGTGTATCATTGTCTTCTAATATGTGTAATCCGTCTCATTGAATATAGAATATCTCACATTCATGCCAAAATAAGTCATTTACTCAAGTGGGTGTTAATCCAATGAGTAACTACCTTGCTCTAATACCAATTGTTAGGATCAATCGGCACTAAGAGATAAGCAACGTCGAATCATTCAAGTAAAGCAAGTGAGTGATTCTAAGAATGCTAAGTTTCTTGCGTAAAAATAACTCAAGAAAGAACAAGCAATTTCGAATAAAAGATAAGCAACGTCGTAATGAAAGTGCTTGACTTGAAACTTCATTTTTCGAAGAGCAAGTAAAAATCAGAAGCGTCTAATTGATATTTAGTTCAAAGCGATTAAGAACTTGATGATTGCAAGTAATAAATATAAAAAAAATAAACACACACAATTATAGTGGTTCGGCACCAACGGGCCTACATCCACTTCTGAGTCCTTCTCCTTGAGGCACACCGGTGTCCACTATTGATCTCCTTTAGGTGAAGATCAAACCATTACAACACTTACAAGGGAGATAAGATTATAGCTCTTTGATCACTCCCTTACTCCTTTTCTTTTTCTTACAATTCACACATAATATTTTCTCAGAATATAATCCCCAAAATTATTGTATAGAATGCAAGAAAACTTGGGGTATTTATAGCCCCAAATGGCTTCAGAATTTTGAAGCCAAAATTCAAACATATATGGAAAATCCGAGTACGAGTGGTTCACTCGCCAACTTAGGCGGCTCAACCACCCGAAACCCTGGGTACGGGTAGTTTACCCACCGGCCCTAGGCAATTTATCCACCGTCAATCGCCCAAAAACTTGGGCGATGGTGGTTTACCCGTCGGGGTATCTGGAAAAGTGGTTCCCTCCACTTTTCAAATTTTGGCTTGAACCATCAGTTGACCAATCCTCTGGTCAACTAATTGAGCTCAACCTCAGCTCAATCAAACCCCAATAGTGGACCCCGTTACCTCTTTGAGTTGATTTACAAATCACACTCAAATCTGACTCTCTCTTAACCTACGACTTAAACATTACAATCAAACATGACCATCAAGCTTACGACCTCACTCTTGCAATCCAGCAACCTCTAGATTCTACAGTGACGAGTCTCACAATCTTCCTCTGGCGATCTCCCGGCGTGTTCTTAGCGAGCTTCCCGATCCTCTCGGTGAATCTCCTAGCGAACTCCCAGCGAGCTCCCTCCACATCGTCCAATCCTTAGCCCAGTGCCTATGCTTGATCTTGGGTCCATGTTTGATCTGTAATTCCTTTTCACCGTCACGGTTAACCTACATTATGCTAACTATGACTTAATTAATTACAATCATAATCACCAAACACATCCACTTTAAGACATTCCCAACTCCCAACAAGCTTTTCGGCTACCCCTGACAATCTTCCGACGAGTCTCGGTCTTCTTCTGTTGAACTCTCTTGCACCATCCTGGCAAACTCTCGATACCCTCGGTGAGCTCCCAATGTACTCCTGGCGAGTTCCCAACCGCATCGTCCGAACCCTAGCTCGTTGCATGGACTTGACTTTGGCCAATCCTGATTGTCATATTCTCTTTATCGTAGTTAATCTTATATCAATCAACTTCTAACAACCTATGTTAGATCAATAACCCATCAATTCATTTCATCATCAAAATCTGAGATTCAATAGTGTTCAAGTGAGTACCTAATGAAAAAACAAGGTCGAGATCTAGGTTGCATCTTATTTGAGGCATAAGGACGTAACATCATATAACACAAACATTCAAATACTTTAAGTGTTTGTAGGTTAGGACATTTATGAAATAGCTTCTCAAATGGTGATTGATACTATAAGATAGGAGTTGTCATATGATTAATAAGGTAGACTGTAGTTTGAAAAGCTACTGACCAAAAGGTGAGTGGCACAAAGGCTTTATGGAGTAGTGTTAAACCAGTTTCAACAATGTGTCTATGTTTGCGTTCGGCAAAACCAACCAACTAAGGAGTATATGGAGATGACTTGAGATGTTGAATGTCGCAAGCAGACAAATAAGGTGTAAGGGCTTGATATTCACATCCACCATCAGAGTAGATGGTTTTGATTGTAGTTTGAAAGTAGTTCTCAACTAATTTTCGAAAGTTAGTGAAGATTGCAGAAACTTCAGACTTATAACGGAGAGGACATAACCATGTGTACTTGGTAAAATAATCTATAAAGACAACATAAAATCAGAACTTGTCAAAAGAAACTATTGAGGCAGGGTTCCAAACATCGTATAAATAACTTCAAATGGTTTAGAACATGACATAGTAGATTGTCCAAAAGGTAATTGATGACTCTTATTGCTAAGACAAGCATCACAGTGAGTAATAAGGTCACGTGATTTAGGAGTAAAAAGAGAATAGTGGGAAAGTAACTTTTGTTGGATGGAAGGCGAGGGATGACCAAGATGTCGATGTCACACATCAACCGAAGCAGTAATTATAGACTTATCAGTAGGCTTAGAGAGATGAAAGGCTGACGATCAATTGTAAATATTATCTTTATTCGGGTCTTAGACCAAATATGCCCTCGTGCTCAAGTCCTTAACAGGAAAATAATCAGGAAAAAATTTCAACAGAAGTATGATTTTGTTTGCAGAATTGAGATACAGAAATAAGGTTGTATTTGATATGGGGTGCACACAGAATATCATCAAGTATAAAAGTAGTGGTGCACATTTTAAGCATAGTAGAACCATGTGAGTGATAGGAATGTCTTTACCATCAACGATGACAACATCTTCAGGTCCTTCATAGTTGTTGTGGATTGACAGATTTTGGAGATCATAAGTGATATGATGAGAGGCACCGGAGTCCATGATTGAATTTGATTGACTATTAATTGGAGTAGTCATGATATTTACTTGATGCCACCTTAATGGAGTAGGCAGTCGAGGTCGAGACCAACAGACTTTTACAATGTGATCAATTTTCTTACACAACTAACAGACGACTTGTTGAGGCACATGAGTAGGACGGCGGGGCTGAAAGGGGCCACCTTGATATTTGTTGAAGTATGAAGGAGAAGGTAAGGATTGACTATTGCTCACAGAAATGTGGCCACACCTTTTTTATCATTCATGCTATATTTGTTGCTTTTCTTGGATTTGTGGTGCAATTGAGTTATGATGGGAGGTCCTGTCAATCTATCACCATGCTTCAGGTATGTCTCATAGTCAGTCAACTTGTCGTAGAGTTCTTCAAGTGAGGTTAGGGAGTCACGAGCTCGAAGTGTCATTGCTAATTCCTTAAACTCATCGCTCAGTCTATTAAGCGTGTGGATGAGGACTTTCTCATCACTGAGAAAATGACCTATCAAAGCTAGGTCATCGATAATAATTTGTATATGTTGTAAATAATCAGCAACAGTACTTCCCTCTTATTTTAATTTCATAAGTCTGGAGAGGATCCCGAGCATGCGAGTGCGCGAGTGATTTGCTAAGGTAGTCTGTAGTTTGTTCTATGCTTTTGCAGCAATAGCACAGGAGGAGATGAGCGGGGCCACGGATCCAGCAACAAAAGCTTGAATGGCTTGAAGAATAAGACGATCTTGGCGTAATCAAAGTGTGTGAGCCAAATTTTACATAGGACTCGGGTCACCTGGAATGTGAATCAACACTGGTGGGCAACTGAAAGAGCCATCAACATAACCTAATAATCCATAGCCAACTAAAAGGTTAGAAAACTACGTATGCCAAGGTGCGTAGTTGTTGTCGTTGGATAATTTAAAGAGAATGAGAGAAGCAATGTTGATGGAGATAAGGCCTTCATGGGAATAGGCACTAGCATTTCCTACAGGGATGAGGGCTAGAGAATTAGAGGTTGACGAGGAAGACATCGGAGATGTTGAGTTGCGCTGTTAAGAGAATTTGAGAGACAAGGCCAAAGAAATGCCGCCATGCGAGGAAGTTCTTCCTTAGTGAAGGGAGAAGTCACCAAAGGAGAAGTAGAAGAAGAGGTGGCGCTAGATGACTGCAGTCGATTCAGAAGCGACCTCGCTACAGAAAAGGCACCAGCGGCAACGGCGGCAGGAGGAGATGGTAGTGCATGAGGCAGAGGAGGGGGGGAGGAACAGCGACGTAGCAGTCGGATCCGGGGCTTGGAAGGCAAGTTGAGGGAGAACTTGAGCCAGTGATCGGATTTGGGGGAATATGCGAGGGCGGCCAACTGGGTGAGGACGAGGACAGCACTGTCAGGTCCAATAAGAACGGTGTCGCAACGAGACCAAGCAGATCCGAGTGGGGGAAGTAAGCGATGGAATCTAGAGAGGGGAGTGTAGATGACGAGGGTCCTCGGGATCTTTGCGTTGCTAGGTGAGGTGATGACAGTGTCAACGAGGAGGGAGAGGGTGGCGGTCACAAGAGAAGAGGTCAAGGGAGGCGGTGGAAAAATAGGGAGGCTCGATGCTGGGGAGGAGGCTGAGGTGCTTCCCCTCCGCAACCGATCCGGAGGGGGGGAGTAGTAAAGGAGGGCAGTTGTTGTCTATCGCAACAGAGGAGAAGGAAGATTGAATAAAGAGTTTAAAAAATTTATAGAATGAAGAGATTCACCAATAAAATAAAGAGTTTAAAAAATTCAAGATATAGAATTATACTGAGGTTTACTGCAAATGTTTCTCAATGAAAAAGCTTGAATAGATGTTCTAGGGAAAAAAAATGTTAAGATTTCTTTTAATGATATTTCATGTAATGAGATTTCTTGAAAGACCCTGATAATTATTTTTTGAGATATTAAAATTATATCACAAATCATATAAAATTAGTATTTTTTAAATGATAGAATTTTATAACAAGAAATTACAAACGAGTGTCTTCATTATTATAATAAAATATCAAATACAATTTGAAATTTATACGTACGATGTCTGTTCAAGAAATTTTCTCATCTAGAAGCATTCGGACTTGAGCTTGTATCTTTTTTTGTATATTTTGAGTATTCTTCTCGAGTTTTATTTTAATTGTTGAATATTTCTATCTTTTTCATTATTAGAGTATCTATTCGTAGAAATTAAATGATGAGATATGGATGTTGCAAAATACCAAGACATGGTTCTATGCCTTAAACTTCATACATATCTTTTATATGGTCCGAATACCTGCAATCAATATCTTAGCTCATGCAACATTTGCTTAATAGGAGTTCATAATATTGTTCGTTAGTTAACAATATCAATAGGAGTTCGTTAAGTGATATATGTAGATAAGATTTTCGAAAAAGTAATTATTACTGTCTTATTTAATGAAAAATTAAAAGTAAGTAAAACATGTCGAGATATCTATTATCGTAATGCGTAGCGAAATACAAAAATAAAATCTAGATTCCTGAAGTTGAATATTTGACCGTTGTGCGATCATTGATGTATAAAAAATTCACAAAACACAAAAACTACACGAATCATAAGATATGTGTTACCTAGGGAGATTGTATATCTCTGAAAATTTTCAAATCTGATGGGGAAGACAAAGGAGTATTCGCGTGCTCTTCTCTAACGGTAATCCATACGACAAACGCGACAACGAGGCTCCTCAGCTGTGAGATCAGCCTCTCCACGCTCTCAGGCTGAGGAGGAGAAAAACACTGAGGAGAAATAAGAGGTAGTTTCTCTAGCTCTAGCCTATGAACCAAGGAATCATTCCTATTTATAGAGGTGAATGAACATACTCCTTAATGGATTCTGTTCACATTGGGTATTAGATCTCTATCCAATTACCTAATCATATTGGATCTCATCCATAGGATCCAAACCAAGAGCTTGCGGATATCTCATATCTGCACCATCACCCGTCGTAATATCCACCATGTATATGACACTCTAAGCCTGATACCGAGTTGACTGTGAGTCACTCCCATCAGAACTCCTTTTGAGATAATGAATTATTATCAAACTAATATCATAGAAATCGTATATTAGGTATGGATACTGTCAGGCCACATACCTAATCTTTCTAAGTCTTGCTCTAATCAGATTCTCCCAGAGAACTCATTCTCTCTCAACCTAAATGACCATGATCAGATATTTTGTTTAAGTGAGCACACATAAGATATTCCTCTTATAATATCAAGAGTGGATGATCCTTTGTTGTAACTAAATTATCTTCGTATGGTTGACTACCAATCCCGATAATTGGTTGTATCATATTTGGACCTTTCTAAATCAATAAGTCCAACGTCAAATAAATGATTACTGATACAAATTATCTTTGACGTTTCAAAGTCTAAGGACAAGATACACAATTGGGACTACGAAATAATTGTTTGACATTAGTTATCATTATCCATCCAGCATTTCGTAAGCGGATCAATCAGTGAACTCATTCTCCAATGAGCACCTCCATTGTATTTCTAATGTCCCCACACAAGCGGCTATGAGACCAGCCACCTCTATTATACGAATGAGTATGTAGTATACTGGTCTATTCGTCTAGAGTAACATATGACTAAGATAATTTAGGATCTGTGTTTAAGGGTGAATCAGTTTTATTATCATAATCTTATCATAATTCGATTCTCATTGCATAAATCCAGGGACATCGCTATGTACATCCAATAATATATAATGTGAAAAAATATTAATAAATAATAAGTAAAGAGATTACTACAACGTGTTACAAGTATCGTCACTTACATAATTGAATTGTAGGAAAACTATAACTAACAAAACACATCCATAATGAAAATTTTAAGTGAGATATAACTATTTTTTTGGTTTTATATTTTTTCATAAATAGTTATAAAAATTATCACTAAATAGCTAACTTCTCACTAATCTCAATTTTATAAAAGATATGATCATCATCAGAAAATATAAAAGAAAGGAAAGCTTCATAAAAAAATTTATTATCTGCTTGCTTCAAAGAAATAAATAGATCCAAAATCTTCCACCATCTCTTGTTTGATACTTGTTTCCATGCCTTAAAATTTATAGGTGTAATCAATCATCTCTCTGGCTGCCAAAATCTCACTCAATAAACCCTTATGACGTCGTACAAGTTACTTATTTATAGCTAACCTAACTACGATATGTTCTTTCAAGTACAAAACTCTATGCATTAGCCCCGCAAGCCTATCCTTTTCTTCGTTCTACTATCTCAATAGAAGGTACTAATATGATTAAGATAAAGTTAACAATGTAATGGAATGATTAATAAATTTATAATTAATAGGGATATTAATAAACATTAAAGGTATTTTTGTCTTTATTCATCTGTATCCAAGTTTTTGTGTACTCGAATATTTTTATACTCCAACCAATATGATTTTAAAAAATCTAAAATCTATTTATAGTCTCACTTGTAAGCACAATTTATTTATTGTCTCACTTGTAAGCACACACGTTGATCTCCCGAAACATCACATTGATAGGAGCATCCCTTATACTAAGGGAATATAAATTAAAATATACTTAAAAATATATTTGTAAAGGTACATAAAGTGAATATAAAAAACAGGGATATTAATAAACATTAAAATTACAATAATCCAAAAATTAAAATATAAAATTAGAAACATTCCGACCTGCCGGATTCGAACCAGCGAACTAAGGATGGCTAAATCAACTACAGTCCTCCGCTCTACCATCTGAGCTAAGGTCGGACTATTTTAATAATGAAATTAAATGTTTTGTATTTTAATTGTAATTAAGTACTTTGATTTTAATTACCTAATGAAATAGTGATAATACGGACCTTTACAAATATTATATAATAAATAATTTTTAACGACAAAAAGACTTTAACAGTTTATCATAAGATAGTAAATAATCATAAATATCACTATGATATTAGTATTGAAATAGATTCAAGGTGTGTGGATTGGTAAAGTACTTCATTGAAATATAATCTTGTGGTTGTGTTATTGATTGGCTTATAATTGTGTTGGTTATAGGTAAGTTGATAAATTATTTATGATTATATGTGTTTATGTCTAGACAACATATATCAATATGAATAATCTATAATATGTCTGAACTCAAATTAGCATATTTTTTTATATTGTTAGTATGTTTTTCCTTAATACAATCCGCACAAATCTTAAAATCAGTAAAATCAAGAATACTAAGTACTCATCATTAATTAATCTTTTAATTTTATAAAGATTATTCTAATATCTGGTGCCATAACATAGAAGAATCCTCATTGATATTACACCTTTTGGTGCCAATATAAATATGTATTAAACAATGAGTGTCATCATTTTATAAAATAATATAATAAAGACTACCAGACAAAATATTATTCGTAACATAATCACATTTATATAATAAACTAAGTAATACGTCTTGAAAATTAAAAAATATTTAAATTGTACGAGTTTAAATCAAGTTTCATGATAAACTTATAAAATATCTTTTCCAATTCTAAAATAAAGTCATTACACAATTTAAAATGCATGTTCCAATTACCTTTGCCTTCATATGTGAGCTCATCTTATTGCCTGATAATATGATTTGTTCACTTCTCAGTATCTTCATTAGGTTTTGCATATTCTACAAAAAGTTTACAATATGAATTATTGATCCAAAATCAATCTACTATGTGTTACTATTAATATAACCATATTAGATTCATAAAACACAAACGAGGTTGATTTATTTTTCTTTTCAAACCATTATTGAAATTTCATACATTCCTTCTTCATATATCCCTTTTTTTTTATATATAGAAGAAACACTTTGCTTCTTCTTGATATCAACTTGGGGTGGTATTCTACATTTTTCTTGCTAATTAGCTTGAACTTTATTAGTTTTATTCTTCTTGCGAGTGGTTACTATCAATGCACTCTCACCTAATCCATGACTAACATCTCTTCTTCTTAAACACACATGATTATTAATTTATTAATTATCTATTTATCCTTATGTGTGTTGTATGAAATCTTAAAGATCTCATATTAATATATAAGGGTGTTCAAAATATAGTATAGCAAGAAAGATTCTAACATATCAATCTTAAGTTTCTTAAGTGGAGTCGTAATGTCCCTCATTTGCATTATATACTCGTGCACATCTTTTTAAGTTGATGAGTCTAAGAGATGAGAATTTCATTATTAGGATGCTTGTTAGTGCTTTATCCAAAGTTACAAACTGCTAGTTAATAGCTTGTAGCAAGTCTCGGACCTTCTCATGCTAGTCAATAAAACCACATATACCAGGAGTTATTTTAGTCTTAATAAACATCACGTTTAGCCAATTAGATTGCTTCCATCGTTCATATAGCATGACCTCGGTTAGAGTACTAGTATTGGTGACTACAAGTGATTCGTCCTTCCTAATATCATAATCAATATTCATCCATCCTAGATGGAGCAGAATCCTTTCATTCCATACTATATAGTTATCACCTCTAAGTTCGAGAATATCACATCAGATATCAGATAAATTAACAGTTTGAGAAGCTATATAAAACTCATAATGCATATATTATAATTTGAGGCTTCATAGTATAAATTACGTATTCTACCAATGTAAAACATATGAAAATTGAATCTCGTGACATAAAAATTAAGTTTGGGCTAAACTTTTAATTTATATATATTCAAATTATCTTTATAATAAAATAATCAAATTATATTAATTGATAATCCTTATAGGTAAATTATGAAAATAATTTGATATTTTATTCTAATTAATTATATAAATATAAATAAAAGTTAAGGTAGGATAGTAATTATTATGTTGAATATAATCAATCATAATATTATGTATAATTCCTTATATGATCTTGTTTTAACTTTATATATAATTTTAGTTAATTAAAGATGTTGTGGCTAATTCCTAATTAATTAAGATCATATGGATCACTCAACATTTTGAATATATAAACTTGACTTATAAATATGAACTAATATAATAAAATATTTATATTAAATAAGAGCATTATTAGAAAATCTAATATCCTCATAATTTTCAACACCAAAGGCATTAAAAATTTCAAAGGAGAAATCAAAATTAAGTCATATTCATAGTATAAAAATGAAACTTATTTCTAAACCACTAAACACAATGAAACTAATAAGGAAACGAAAATTATATATTTCTAGCCATTATTGTTGAGAATTTTAACAATAATTTCTCTTAATATTTTGGTACTTCTAAACTCAGAATTATTACCTCAGATAATGTACGAAATCCGTGAGACTTTAGATTGAGCCCAGAGATCAAAAACTCATATATATATATATATATATATATATATATATATATATATATATATATATATATATATATATATATATATATATATATATATATATATATATATATAGTATTCTCTTATCAAGAACAGTTATTACTATTAATTTTATAATATTTAAGAATTAATTGAATATCAAAATATTTGGATCATAATTAAAATTTTTAATAATCATGAATGAAGGAATATAATAATTACTATTATAATCAAAATAAATGAAAATTTTAAATTATAATAAATAATAATAATAATAATGAATGAAAAACATTTAATAAGAACGGTTACAATAATGATAAATAATAAAAGATTAAAATCCAGGATATTTCGTTACAAAAAATACAAATAATTTAAGCATATGTACGTATATCCCTTCAAACACATATTTCTTTAATTCGTTTCCGGTCATATTGAGTCTTTTACCAATAAATCAAGATTAGCTTGCCCCGTCATATTTCTGTTGTATATATCTATAATGTAAGAGTCTTGAACATTTTTAATTCTTATCTCTTTAACTAAAACGGGATTCAATTATGGATCCCTATTGGATTTATTATAATATCTTGTGTCACTATTGTTAGGGTTTAAGCGACGGCCCTATTTTTTCTCCCTCTTTCCTATACATATATCCTTCCTTTTAAATTACTTTCTACAATTTCAATTTCAAATCTCAGTTATAGTTAATGGTTTCGATTTTATTCAATTTGGGTTCAATGCTAATCAATTGGTAAATTAAAAACACGCCTATTTGTATTAGAGGGGGGAAGAGAGATTTTTGGTATAATATTTTCATATTTATTTATATACGTTTTGAGAGAGAGATTTATTAACTTCTGAATATGATCCGTATTGATCTGATTTGATAGAGATCTTGGGGATCGGATCTGAACATGATCTTTAAAGATTTGATCTGGGCGAGATCTTAAGGATTTGATTTGTTAATATGTCCCCACAAGATCAAACTCTTGTCAATGACGTCGATTTTGGACCGATGCAAAGAAAAGTTTTTACGAGCAAGAGGTTTCATAAGTGAGTTTGCTAGTTGATCAGCCGTATGCACATGGGAAACCCGGAGCTACTGGCGGACAACTTGATCTCACACAAAATGAAAGTTAATAGCAACATGCTTAATGTGAGAGTCAACGATCGAATTGGCATAGATGTAAGTAGCATCAATATTATCGCAATAAATGGTAGGCATAAGAGCGGAGGTTACGTGAAGCTATTTGAGAAGATTCATAATCCAATTGAGTTCAACAACAGTAGTGGCAATGACACGATATTCGGCTTCAATTGTAAACCGAGCAACTGTCTTTTGCTTCTTGGAACTTCAACTAATAGGATTAGCACCAAGAAAAATAAGATACCATGACGTTGAAGTTCGATCATCAATATTTCCTGCCCAATCAGCATTAGCAAAAGCATGAAGATGAATGAGAGAGTTTTTGCAAAGGAAGATTTCATGATCGATGGTCCCTTTGAGATATCGCAAAATGTGCTTGACTGTAGTCCAATGCGAGGTAGATGGCTGATGCATGAACTGTGATAACTTATTAACTGCAAAAGAGACATCTAGGCAGGTAAGAGATAGATATTGTAAGGAGCCAATTACTTGTTGGTATTTAGTAGAATCTATAGCAGGATTACCACCACATAACTTTAGTGAGTTGCTTATAGATAAGGGAGTAATAACTGTTTTATCGTAATGTATGTTTATCTTGGATAACAAATCTTAGATATACTTTCTCTGTGAGAGAAAAAATCCAGAAGATGTAAATGTAGCTTCGACACCAAGAAAGTAGCTCAAGTTGTCAAGATCTTTGAGAGAGAATCGATCTACTAAATGCTTGATAAACATTTGAATTGTCATGAGATTGTCACCTATGACAATAATGTCATCTACAGAGACAAAAAGGTAGATTGTGTCTCCATGTTGTTGCCATAGAAAAAGCAAGACATCAGACTTATAGTTGATGAAACCAATGAAGGACAAGAATATGTCAAGTTCAGTATATCAGGCTCGTGGAGCTTGATGAATACCATAAATGGCTTTGTGGAGTTTACAGACATGTCATAGATACTAAGGATGTATAAAGCCAGGTGGTTGCTCCATAAAGACATCTCACTGAGAGTCCCCTGTAGAAAGACATTGTTAACATCTAATTGGTGTAAACACCATCCTTTAGCGATCGTTAGACTTGGGATAAGTTGGATTGTGATAGGCTTAACCATAAGACTAAACATCTCAGTGAAGACAACACCAGATTTTTGATGAAATCCCTTAGCCATCAGACGTGCTTTATACCGAGCAATTGAACCATCATGATTACGCTTAACTCAGAACACCCACTTAAACCCAATAATGTTTTGTATTGAATGGGGAGGAGTAAGTGTCTAGGTAGAATTTTGTAGGAGAGCATCATATTCCTCACACATAGCTTTACACCAATATGAAGATTTTTGGGCTTGACTGAATGAGGTTGGTTCAATAGACTCAGGTAAAGGTTTAGTGTTAACACGTAAGTCAAGGACATGTCGTGGTTTAGAAATACCACTCTTGAAATAGGTGGGCATGGGATGTCTGGGGCAGTAATAGGATTAGGTAGCAAGGATGTAGATCATCATGGGTTGAGTCTGTTAAGGGACTACATAAGTTTATTGTGGAGGTGAAGACTATGGTATTAGGGGCAATGGTTCAAGAATGGAAGGAACCTATGAAGAAGAGGGAGCAAGAAGTTACAAGATAGGAGTAACAAGAGATTATGAATCCAGAGAGATAGATCAGAGAAAGATAGACTCCAGAATCCATGGTTACGACAGGAGGCTTGTGATTATGAAAGGGAAAGATAGACTCTAGAAAGTTGACATGTCAGGAAACAAAGATTTTATTAGTATGAGGATCATAGCAACAATTGTGTTCAAGTGAATGCCCAATGAAAATATAACGTCGAGGTCTATGTTGCATATTATTGAGATATAGGGACATAACCACAGATAACATAAATAACCAAATACTTTAAGTGTTTGTAGGTTAAGACATTTATGAAATAGCTTTTCAAATTATGATTGATACTGCAAGATAGGAGTTGGCATACGATTAATAAGGTAGACTATAGTTTGAAAAGCTACTGACCAAAAGGTGGGTGACATGGAGGCTTGATGACGGAGTGTTAAACCAGTTTTAACAATGTGTCTATGTTTGTGTTTGGCAAAACCAACCAACTGAGGAGTATATGGAGGTGACTTGAGATGTTAAATATCGCAAGTAAACAAATAGGATGTGAGGGCTTGATATTTCACCTCCACCATCAGAATAGACAGTTTTGATTATAGTCTGAAAGTAGTTCTCAACTAATTTTTGAAAGTTAGTAAAGACTACATAAATTTCATACTTATGACGGAGAGGATATAACCATAGTTGATTAACATCAAATGGTAAAATAATCTACAAAGATAACATAAAATCAGAACTTGTGCAAAAAAACTATTTAGGCAGGGCCCTAAACATTAGTATAAATAACATCAAATGGTTTAGAACATGACATAGTTGATTGTCCAAAAGGTAGTTGATGACTCTTATTGCTAAGATAGGCATCATATTTATACTGTTAGTATGTTTTTCCTTAATACAATCCGCACAAGTCTTAAAATCAGTAAAATCAAGAATACTAAGTACTCATCATTAATTAATCTTTTAATTTTATAAAGATTATTCTAATATCTGGTGCCATAACATAGAAGAATCCTCATTGATATTACACCTTTTGGTGCCAATATAAATATGTATTAAACTATGAGTGTCATCATTTTATAAAAAAATATAATAAAGACCACCAGACAAAATATTATTCGTAACATAATCACATTTATATAATAAACTAAGTAATACGTCTTGAAAATTAAAAAAATATTTAAATTGTACGAGTTTAGAAACATAAATCAAGTTTCATGAAAAACTCATAAAATATCTTTTCCAATTCTAAAATAAAGTCATTACACAATTTAAAATGCATGTTCCAATTGCCTTTGCCTTCATATGTGAGCTCATCTTATTGCCTGATAATATGATTTGTTCACTTCTCAGTAGCTTCATTAGGTTTTGCATATCCTACAAAGAGTTCATAATATGGATTATTGATCCAAAATCAATCTACTATGTGTTACTATTAATATAACTATATTAGATTCATAAAACACAAACGAGGTTGATTTATTTTTCTTTTCAAACCATTATTGAAATTTCATACATTCCTTCTTCATATATCCCTTTTTTTTTTATAGAAGAAACACTTTGCTTCTTCTTGATATCAACTTGGGATGGTATTCTACATTTTTCTTGCTGATTAGCTTGAACTTTATTTGTTTTATTCTTCTTGCGAGTGGTTACTACCAATGCACTCTCACCTAGCTCCATGACTAACATCTCTTCTTCTTAAACACACATGATTATTAATTTATTAATTATCCATTTGTCCTTACGTGTGTTGTATGAAATCTTAAAGATCTCATATTAATATAGAAGGGTGTTCAAAATATAGTATAGCAAGAAAGATTCTGACATATCAATCTTAAGTTTCTTAAGTGGAGTCGTAATGTCCCTCATTTGCATTAATTCCCTTATAAAAATAATAAAAATATAGCTTTAATAATAAAAATATAGCTTTACTATTTACAATCACCCCTTATTTGAGACAGTCGAAATCTTAGTTGTGTTGTGTCAACGTCACTCCGTCATTAGATGTCGCTCGAACACATCGTCTCTACTCGTCATTAATTATAAGCTAACTTAACCTCTGCTCGCTTAACTCCCTTCGCTCTCATTTTTCCTTCATCTAATGAAAAATAAATACTGAATTGCTAAATTATATATTGTATATAATGCTCAACATTTTAATACAGGAAGAAATGAATAATCATAAGGCATAACATACTAAACTCATAACGAATAATATTAAATTGAATTAAGATTTTATTTCTAAAGTATCAGTACTAGAAAAGTCTAGATATGTCAGATGTTATAGTATAGGATTGTATTCTTCAAAATTTACAACATTATATGTTCTAAGAATGAAAAAATAAAGAGATTCACCAATAAAATAAATACTTTAAAAATTCGAGATATAGAATTATATGATGTCGCTATATACCAAGAAATTCAAGTTATTTATATGATGTTTGGAGCCCTCTCTTAACAGTTACAAGATCTAATTTTATATTATCTTTGTAGATTATTTTACTAAGTATAAATGGTTATATACTCTCCGCCGTAAGTCTAAAGTTTCTGTAATCTTCACTAACTTTTGAAAATTAGTTGAGAACTACTTTCAAATTACAATCAAAACTATCTTCTCTGATAGTGGAGGTGAATATCAAGCCCTCACACCTTATTTGTCTGCTTGCGGCATTCAACATCTCAAGTCACCTCAATATACTCCTCAGCTGGTTGGTTCTATCAAATACAAACATAAACACATTGTTAAAACTAGTTTAACAATCCTCCATTAAGCATCCATGTCACCCACCATTTTGTCAGTAGCTTTTCAAACTGCACTCTACCTTATTAATTGTATAACAACTCCTATCTTACAATATCAATCATCATTTAAAAAGTTATTTCATAAATGTCCTAACCTGTAAATACTTAAAGTATTTGGTTATTTGTGTTATATGTTGTTACGTCCCTATGCCTCAAATAAGATGCAACCTAGATCTTGGCCTTGTGTTTTCAATAGATACTCACTTGAACACTATTGAATTTTGGATTTTGATGATGAAATCAATTAATTGGTTATTGATCTAACATGGGTTGTTAGAAGTTGATTGATGCAGGATTAACTATGATAGAGAGAACATGACAATCAGGATTGACCAAAGTCAAGTTCATTCATCGAGCCGAGGTTCGGACGATGCAGTTGGGAACTCGCCAGGAGTACATAAGGAGTTCAAGACTTTTCGTCTAAGACAAAATGAATTATTTATGTATCTTCTTATATAAATTCTCAAAAAAAATTATGTTTATTAAATTTTTTTGTATATGAATTTTTTATATGCTCCAACCAATATGATTTCGAGAATTCGAAGATTATTGATCAACCCACTTGTAAAAATACATTGATCTCTCAGGACCTCATATGGGAACATAAACTAATGGACACTTAAAAATACCTTTTTAAAGATACATACAAGATGGTGAGGATAAATAATAGGGATATTAATAAATATTAAAGTTATTTTCTCTTTATTCTTCTGTATCCAAGGTTTTGTGTATTCGAATATTTTTATACTCCAACCAATATGATTTTAAGAATCTAAAATCTATTTATCGTACGTCACATTGATAGGAGCATTCGATATATACTAAGGGAAGATAAACTAAAGGACACTTAAAAATATATTTGTAAAGGTACATAAAGTGAATATAAATAATAGGGATATTAATAAACATTAAAATTACAATAATCCAAACATTAAAAAAAAAAAAACAGAAACCTTCCGACCCGCCGGATTCGAACCAGCGACCTAAGGATTAAAATTAAAATTATATAAAGTGAATATAAATAATAGGGATATTAATAAACATTAAAATTACAATAATCCAAACATTAAAATAAAAAAAACAAACAGAAACCTTCCGACCTGCCGGATTCGAACCAGCGACCTAAGGATGGCTGAACTAACTACAGTCCTCCGCTCTACCATCTGAGCTAAGGTCGGATTGTTTTTATAACAAAATTAAGTACTTTGATTTTAATTATAAAATTAAAGTATTTTGATTTTAATTAAGTAGTTTAATTTTAATTATCTAATGAAACAATGATAACACGAACATTTACAAATATTATATACTAAATAAATTTTAACGACAAAAAGACTTTAACGGTTTATCACAAGATTGTAAATGATCATAAATATCATTATGATGTTAGTATTGAAATAGATTTAAGGTGTGTGGATTGGTAAAGTACTTGACGGGTTTCTACATGAATAATCTATCTTTTATTTGTTTCACTTGTGGTCATGTTATTTGATTGGCTTATGGTTGTGTCGGCAAAGTTGCAATTATTTCTAGTGTGTTTATGTCAATACAACATATCAATATGAATAAACTCTACTATGTTTTAACTCCTATTAGCACCTTGTTAATATGATTGTATTAAAAGATCATTAAAATCAAGAAGAGTAAGTACCTCTTCATTAACCAATCTCTTAATTATTCTAATATATGATGCCATAACATACAAAAGTACTTGTTCATATTATATCTTTTTGGTGCCAGTATAAATATATACTAAACAATGAGTATCATTATTTTGTAAAAAAAATAATAAAGATCATCAGACAATATATTATTTCCAACACAATCATATTTATATAATAAACTAAATAATATATCTTGAAAATTTAAAATAATATCAAAATTAGAAACAAAAATCAAGTTGCATGAAAAACTTACACATAAAAAATCTTTTCAAGTTCTAAAATAAAACCACTACATAACTTAAAATGCATGTTCCAATTATCTTTAATTCCACATATAGTTTCATGAAAAACTTGACACATAAAAGATCTTTTCCGATTTTAAAATAAAGCCACTACACAACTTAAAATGCATATTCTAATACCTTTTACTCCACCTGTGAGCTCATTCTATTGTCTGATAAAATGATTTATTCACTTCTCACTAGATTCCTTAGGTTTTGTAAATCCTACAAATAGTTTACAATATCGATCCAAAATCAATCCATCATGTGTTACTATTAACATTAATCATATTAAATTCATAAAACACAAATGATGTTGGTTTACCCTTTTTTCAAGCTATTATTGAAATTTTATGTATTCCTTCTTCATATGTCCTTTTTTTTTATAGAATAAATACTTTGCTTCTTCTTGATATTAGCTTCAGATGGTATTCTACATTTTCCTTGCTGATTAGCTTGAAATTTATCAATTTTATTCTTCTTATATTGCCAATGCACTCTCACCCAGCTCCATTACTAACCTCTTTTCTTCTTAAACACACATTATCATTAATTCATTAATTGATCATTTGTCCTTATGTGTATTGTATGAAATCTTAAAAGTCTGGTATTAATTAGAAAGTTGTTCAGAATATAGTACATCAAGAAAAATTAACCTCAAGTTTCTTAAGTTGAGTCGCAATATCCCTCATTTGCATTATATGCTCGTGCATACCTTTTATGTTGGTGAGCCAATAGATGAGAATTTCATTCCTAGGGTGCTTGTTAGTACCTTATCCGAAGTTACGAACTGCTTGTCAATAGCGTGCAGCAAGTCTCGGACCTTCTCATGCCGGTCAATAAAACCACATATACTAGCAGTTATTTTAGTCTTGATAAACATCACCTTGAGCCAACTGGATTGCTTCCACCGCTCGTATAGCATAACCTTAGTTAGAGTGTTGGCATTGGTGACTACAAGTGATTTGTCCTTCCTAATAGCATAATCAATATTCATCCATCCTATATGGAGGAGAATCATTTCCTTCTATACCGTATACTTATCACCCCTAAATTAGATAATATCACATCAGATATCAGAGAAATTAATAGTTTGAGAAACTATATAAAATTGATAATGCATATGTCAAAATCTGAGGCTTAATAAGTCTAAATTACATATTTTATCAATATAAAATATATCAAAAATTGAATCTCATGACATAAAAATTACGTACGGATTAAATTTTTAACTCAAATATATTCAAATAATCTTTATGATAAAATTATCAAATTATATCAATTCATAATCCCTATAGGTAAATTATGAAAATAATTTGATATTTTATTCTAATTAATTATACAAATATAAATAAAAGTTCACATAGGATAATAATTATTATGTTGAATATAATCAATCATAATATTCTGTCAAATTCCTTACATGATTTTTTAACTTTATATATAATTTAATTAATTAAAGATGTTGTGGCTAATTCCTAATTAATTAAAATCATATGGATCACTCGACATTTTGAATATATAAACTTTACTCATAAGTATGAATTAATATAATAAAATATTTATATGGAATAAGAGCATTATTAGAAAATCTAATATGCTCATGATTTTCAACACCAAAAGCTTTAAAAATTTTAAAGGAGAAATCAAAATTAAGACATATTCATAGTATAAAAATGAAAACTTGTTTTTAAACCATTAAACATAATCAAACTAATAGGAAAACAAAAATTTTGTATTTCTAGCTATTATTATTGAGAATTTTAATAATAATTTTTTCAGTATTTTTGTAATTCTTGAGTCAGAATTCTTATCTTAAATAATGTAGAAAATATGTAAGACTTTAGATAGAGCTAGAGATCAAAACCTTATATATATATATAATGTACATTCTTAGAAAAAATCAAATCTTTATTTTATAAGAATAATAAAATGCAAAGAATTTTTTTTTTCTTAAGTTAACTGAAACCAAAGCTCGATGTGGCTTGTACCAGAAAAATGAAGTTGTTGATCTCAAAACATTAATCCAAATAATAATAATAATATATTAATCATAATATTTATATTATTCAGAAGTTTTACATGCATCCATTAAGAAAAGTCAAGTCCTTTAATATGCAAATAATATAGAGTTCAAGACTTTTCGTCTAAGACAAAATGAATTATTTATGTATATTCTTATATAAATTCCCAAAAAAAATTATGTTTCTTAAATTTTTGTATATGAATTTTTTATATACTCCAACCAATATGATTTGAGAATTCAAAGATTATTGATCAATCCACTTGGAAAAATACATTGATCTCTCGAGATCTCACACTTTACATTAATGCATATATCTTGTCAACACAAAGATAAACAAAACATAAGGGAAGATAAATGAATGGACACTTAAAAATACCTTTGTAAAGGTACATAACAGATGGTGAGTATAAATAATAGGGATATTAATAAACATTAAAGGTATTTTTCTCTTTATTCATCTGTATCCAAGTTTTTGTGTACTCGAATATTTTTATACTCCAACCAATATGATTTCAAAAATCTAAAATCTATTTATCGTCTCACTTGTAAGCACACACGTTGATCTCCCGAAACATCACAGGAGCATCCCTTATACTAAGGGAATATAAATTAAAATATACTTAAAAATATATTTGTAAAGGTACATAAAGTGAATATAAAAAACAGGGATATTAATAAACATTAAAATTACAATAATCCAAAAATTAAAATATAAAAATAGAAACATTCCGACCTGCCGGATTCGAACCAGCGACCTAAGGATGGCTAAATCAACTACAGTCCTCCGCTCTACCATCTGAGCTAAGGTCGGACTATTTTAATAATGAAATTAAATGTTTTGTATTTTAATTTTAATTAAGTACTTTGATTTTAATTACCTAATGAAATAGTGATAATACGGACCTTTACAAATATTATATAATAAATAAATTTTAACAACAAAAATACTTTAACAGTTTATCATAAGATAGTAAATAATTATAAATATCACTATGATATTAGTATTGAAATAGATTCAAGGTGTGGATTGGTACAGTACTTCATAGATTTCTCTAAGTTCTTACACATGAAAAATATATCTTTTATTTGTTTCACTTCTGGTTGTGTTATTTGATTGGCTTATGGTTGTGTTGGTTATAGGCAAGTTAATGAATTATTTTTGACTATATGTGTTTATATCTAGATAACATATATCAATATCAATAATCTATAATATGTCTGAACTCAAATTAGTACATTTTTTATATTGTTAGTATGTTTTTTCTTAATACAATCCGCACAAGTCTTAAAATCAGTTAAATCAATAATATTAAGTATTAAATTATGAGTGTCTTCATTTTATAAAAAAAATATAATAAAGACTACCAGACAAAATATTATTTGTAACATTATCACATTTATATAATAAAATAAATAATGTGTCTTGAAAATTAAAAAAATATTTAAATTGTACGAGTTTAGAAACATAAATCAAGTTTCATTAAAATCTCATAAAATATCTTTTCCAATTCTAAAATAAAGTCATTACACAATTTAAAATGCATGTTCCAATTTTCTTTGCCTTCATATGTGAGCTCATTTTATTGCCTGATAAGATGATTTGCTCACTTCTCACTAGCTTCATTAGGTTTTGCATATCTTACAAAGAGTTTGCAATATGGATTATTGATCCAAAATCAATCTACTATGTGTTACTATTAATATAACCATATTAGATTCATAAAACACAAACGAGGTTGATTTATTTTTCTTTTCAAGCCATTATTAAAATTTCATACATTCATTCTTTATATATCCCTTTTTTTTATATAGAAGAAACACTTTGATTCTTCTTAATATCAACTTGGGGTGGTATTCTACATTTTTCTTACTGATTAGTTTGAACTTTATTGGTTTTATTCTTCTTGCGAGTGGTTACTATCAATGCACTCTCACCTAGCTCCATGACTAACATCTCTTCTTCTTAATTATTAATTTATTAATTATCCATTTATCCTTATGTGTGTTGTATGAAATCTTAAGGATCTCATATTAATATAGAAGGGTGTTCAAAATATAGTATAGCAAGAAAGATTCTGACATATCAATCTTAAGTTTCTTAAGTGGAGTTGTAATGTCCCTCATTTGCATTATATACTCGTGCACATCTTTTTATGTTGATGAGTCTAAGAGATGAGAATTTCATTATTAGGGTGTTTGTTAGTGTTTTATCCAAAATTACAAACTGCTAGTTAATAGCTTGTAGCAAGTCTCGGACCTTCTCATGCTAGTCAATAAAACCACATATACCAGGAGTTATTTTAGTCTTAATAAACATCACGTTTAGCCAATTAGATTGCTTCCATCGTTCATATAGCACGACCTCGGTTAGAGTACTGGTATTGGTAACTACAAGTGATTCATCCTTCCTAATATCATAATCAATATTCAACCATCCTAGATGGAGCAGAATCCTTTCATTCCATACTATATAGTTATCACCTCTAAGTTCGAGAATATCACATCAGATATCAGAGAAATTAACAGTTTGAGAAGCTATATAAAACTCATAATGCATATATTATAATTTGAGGCTTCATAGTATAAATTACGTATTTTACCAATGTAAAACATATGAAAATTGAATCTCATGACATAAAAGTTTCGTTTGGGCTAAACTTTTAATTTATATATATTCAAATTATCTTTATAATAAAATAATCAAATTATATTAATTCATAATCCCTATAGGTAAATTATGAAAATAATTTGATATTTTATTCTAATTAATTATATAAATATAAATAAAAGTTAAGGTAGGATAGTAATTATTATGTTGAATATAATCAATCATAATATTATGTATAATTCCTTATATGATCTTGTTTTTAACTTTATATATAATTTTAGTTAATTAAAGATGTTGTGGCTAATTCCTAATTAATTAAGATCATATGGATCACTCAACATTTTGAATATATAAACTTGACTTATAAATATGAATTAATATAATAAAATATTTATATTGAATAAGAGCATTATTAGAAAATCTAATATCCTCATAATTTTCAACACCAAAGGCATTAAAAATTTCAAAGGAGAAATCAAAATTAAGTCATATTCATAGTATAAAAATGAAACTTATTTCTAAACCACTAAACACAATGAAACTAATAAGGAAACGAAAATTATATATTTCTAGCCATTATTGTTGAGAATTTCAACAATAATTTCTCTTAATATTTTGGTACTTCTTAACTCAGAATTATATATATATATATATATATATATATATATATATATATATATATATATATATATATATATATATATATATATATATATATATATATATATATAGTATTCTCTTATCAAGAACAGTTATTACTATTAATTTTATAATATTTAAGAATTAATTGAAGATCAAAATATTTGGATCATAATTAAAATTTTTAATAATCATGAATGAAGGAATATAATAATTACTATTATAATCAAAATAACTGAAAATTTGAAATATTTAAATTATAATAAATAATAATAATAATAATAATGAATGAAAAACATTTAATAAGAACGGTAACAATAATGATAAATAATAAAAGATTAAAATCCAGGATATTTCGTTACAAAAAATATAAATAATTTAAGCATATGTACGTATATCCCTTCAAACACATATTTCTTTAATTCGTTTCCAGTCATATTGAGTCTTTTACCAATACTATAATGTAAGAGTCTTGAACATTTTTAATTCTTATCTCTTTAACTAAAACGGGATTCAATTATGGATCCCTATTGGATTTATTATAATATCTTGTGTCACGATTGTTAGGGTTTAAGTGACGGCCCTATTTTTTCTCCCTCTTTCCTATACATATATCCTTCCTTTTAAATTCCTTTCTACAATTTCAGTTTCAAATCTCAGTTATAGTTAATGGTTTCGATTTTATTCAATTTGGGTTCAATGCTAATCAATTGGTAAATTAAAAACACGTCTATTTGTATTAGAGGGGGGAAGGGAGATTTTTGGTATAATATTTTCATATTTATTTATATACGTTTTGAGAGAGAGATTTATTAACATCTGAATATGATCCGTATTGATCTGATTTGATAGAGATCTTGGGGATCGGATCTGAACATGATCTTTAAAGATTTGATCTGAGCGAGATCTTAAGGATTTGATTTGTTAATATGTCCCTACAAGATCAAACTCTTGTCAATGACGTCGATTTTGGACCGATGCAAAGAAAAGTTTTTACGAGCAAGATATTTCATAAGTGAGTTTGCTAGTTAATCAGCCGTATGCACATGGGAAATCCGGAGCTACTGGCGGACAACTTGATCTCACACAAAATGAAAGTTAATAGCAACATGCTTAATGTGAGAGTGAATGATCGAATTGGCATAGATGTAAGTAGCATCAATATTATCGCAATAAATGGTAGGCATAAGAGCGGAGGTTACGTGAAGCTATTTGAGAAGATTAATAATCCAATTGAGTTCAACAACAGTAGTGGCAATGACACGATATTCGGCTTCAATTGTAGACCGAGCAACTATCTTTTGCTTCTTGGAACTTCAACTAATAGGATTAGCACCAAGAAAAACAAGATATCATGAAGTTGAAGTTTGATCATCAATATTTTCTGCCCAATCAGCATTAGCAAAAGTATGAAGATGAATGAGAGAGTTTTTGCAAAGGAAGATTTCATGATTGATGGTCCCTTTGAGATATCGCAAAATGCGCTTGACTGTAGTCCAATGCGAGGTAGACGACTGATGCATGAACTGTGATAACTTATTGACTGCAAAAGAGACATATAGAGACGGGTAAGAGATAGATACTGTAAGGAGCCAATTACCTGTTGGTATTTAGTAGAATCTATAGCAGGATTATCACCACGTAACTTTAGTGAGTTGCTTGTAGATAAGGGAGTAATAACTGTTTTAGCGTCATGTATGTTTATCTTGGATAACAAATCTTGGATATACTTTCTCTGTAAGAGAAAAAGTCCAGAAGATGTAAATGTAGCTTCGACACCAAGAAAGTAGCTCAAGTTGTCAAGATTTTTAAGAGAGAATCGATCTACTAAATGCTTGATAAACATTTGAATTGTCATGAGATTGTCACCTATGACAATAATGTCATCTATAGAGACAAAAAGGTAGATTGTGTCTCCATGTTGTTGGCATAGAAAAAGCAAGACATCAGACTTATAGTTGATGAAACCAATGAAGGACAAGAATATGTCAAGTTCAGTATACCATGCTCGTGGAGCTTGATGAATATCATAAATGGCTTTGTGGAGTTTACAAACTTGTCTAGGTAGAATTTTGTAGGAGAGCATGATATTTCTCACACATAGCTTTACACCAATATGGAGATTTTTGTGCTTGACTAAATGAGGTTGGTTCAATAGACTCAGGCAAAGGTTTAGCATTAACATGTAAGTCAAGGACATGTCGTGGTTTAGAAATACCACTCTTGAAATGGGTGGGCATGGGATGTCTGGGCCCAGTAATAGGATTAGGTAGTAAGGACGTAGATCATCATGGGTTGAGTTAAGTTAAGGGACTACAGAAGTTCATTATGGAGGTGAAGACTATGGTATTAGGGGCAATGGTTCAAGAATGGAAGGAACCTATGAAGAAGAGGGAGCAAGAAGTTACAAGATAGGAGTAAGATAGACTCCAGAATCCGTGGTTACGACAGGAGGCTTGTGATTATGAAAGGGAAAGATAGACTCCAGAATGTTGACATGTCAGAAAACAAAGATTTTATTAGTATGAGGATCATAGCAACAAAAAGTATTGTGTTCAAGTGAATACCCAATGAAAACATAAGGTCGAGGTCTATGTTGCATATTATTGAGATATAGGGACATAACCACATATAACACAAATAACCAAATACTTTAAGTGTTTGTAAGTTAAGACATTTATGAAATAACTTTTCAAATTGTGATTGATACTGTAAGATAGGAGTTGGCATACGATTAATAAGGTAGACTACAGTTTGAAAAGCTATTCGCCAAAAGGTGGGTGGCATGGAGGCTTGATGACGAAGTGTTAAACCAGTTTCAACAATGTGTCTATGTTTGTGTTTGGCAACACCAACCAACTAAGGAGTATATGGAGGTGACTTGAGAAGTTGAATGTCGCAAGTAAACAAATAGGATGTGAGGACTTGATATTCACCTCTGCCATCAGAGTAGACAGTTTTGATTGTAGTCTGAAAGTAGTTCTCAACTAATTTTTGAAAGTTAGTAAAGACTACAGAAATTTCATACTTATGACGAAGAGGATATAACAATACGTACTTGGTAAAATAATCTACAAAGATAACATAAAATCGGAACTTATCAAAAAAAAACTATTTAGGCAAGGCCCCAAACATTAGTATAAATAACTTCAAATGGTTTAGAACATGACATAATAGATTGTCCAAAAGGAAGTTGATGACTCTTATTGCTAAGATAGGCAACAGAGTGAGTAATAATATCACGTGATTTAGGAGTAAAAAGAGAATAGCTGGAAATTAGCTTTGTTGGATGGAAGGCGAGGGATGACCAACACATCGATGCTATACATCAACAGAAGTATATATATATATATATATATATATATATGTCCAATTCTTCCCTTCTATTGTTCAAAAACTTAGATTTTGTTAGTTTTCTTTACTAAATCTTGTTTAATCTAATGCTTTGTACATCCGATTTTAATTAAGATCCTATCAAGAAGATAACACTATTAAAAGTAATTGTAAGTCTTCTTAATCAGACTGACTTATAAGCTTACTATTGGCGATCCCTACTATTTATAATCCCCTTATAAAAATAATAAAAATATAGCTTTACTATTTACAATCACCCCTTATTTGAGACAGTCGAAATCTTAGCTGTGTTGTGTCAACGTCACTCCGTCATTAGATGTCGCTCGAACCCATCGTCTCCACTCGTCATTAATTATAAGCTAACTTAACCTCTGCTCGCTTAACTCCCTTCGCTCTCATTTTTCCTTCATCTAAGGAAAAATAAATACTGAATTGCTAAATTATATATTGTATATAATGCTCAACATTTTAATACAGGAAGAAATGAATAATCATAAGGCATAACATACTAAACTCATAACGAATAATATTAAATTGAATTAAGATTTTATTTCTAAAGTATCAGTACTAGAAAAGTCTAGATATGTCAGATGTTATAGTATAGGATTGTATTCTTCAAAATTTACAACATTCAGATCTCATTAGTTAGTAATATAAATTATATCTTCTAAGAATGAAAAAATAAAGAGATTCACCAATAAAATAAATACTTTAAAAATTCGAGATATAGAATTATATGATGTCGCTATATACCAATAAATTCAAGTTATTTATATGATGTTTGGAGCCCTCTCTTAACGGTTACAAGATCTAATTTTATATTATCTTTGTAGATTATTTTACTAAGTATAAATGGTTATATACTCTCCGCCGTAAGTCTAAAGTTTCTGTAATCTTCACTAACTTTTGAAAATTAGTTGAGAACTACTTTCAAATTACAATCAAAACTATCTTCTCTGATAGTGGAGGTGAATATCAAGCCCTCACACCTTATTTGTCTGCTTGCGGCATTCAACATCTCAAGTCACCTCAATATACTCCTCAGCTGGTTGGTTCTATCAAATACAAACATAAACACATTGTTAAAACTAGTTTAACAATCCTCCATTAAGCATCCATGTCACCCACCATTTTGTCAGTAGCTTTTCAAACTGCACTCTACCTTATTAATTGTATAACAACTCCTATCTTACAATATCAATCATCATTTAAAAAGTTATTTCATAAATGTCCTAACCTGTAAATACTTAAAGTATTTGGTTATTTGTGTTATATGTTGTTACGTCCCTATGCCTCAAATAAGATGCAACCTAGATCTTGGCCTTGTGTTTTCAATAGATACTCACTTGAACACTATTGAATTTTGGATTTTGATGATGAAATCAATTAATTGGTTATTGATCTAACATGGGTTGTTAGAAGTTGATTGATGCAGGATTAACTATGATAGAGAGAACATGACAATCAGGATTGACCAAAGTCAAGTTCATTCATCGAGCCGAGGTTCGGACGATGCAGTTGGGAACTCGCCAGGAGTACATAAGGAGTTCAAGACTTTTCGTCTAAGACAAAATGAATTATTTATGTATCTTCTTATATAAATTCTCAAAAAAAATTATGTTTATTAAATTTTTTTGTATATGAATTTTTTATATGCTCCAACCAATATGATTTCGAGAATTCGAAGATTATTGATCAACCCACTTGTAAAAATACATTGATCTCTCAGGACCTCATATGGGAACATAAACTAATGGACACTTAAAAATACCTTTTTAAAGATACATACAAGATGGTGAGGATAAATAATAGGGATATTAATAAATATTAAAGTTATTTTCTCTTTATTCTTCTGTATCCAAGGTTTTGTGTATTCGAATATTTTTATACTCCAACCAATATGATTTTAAGAATCTAAAATCTATTTATCGTACGTCACATTGATAGGAGCATTCGATATATACTAAGGGAAGATAAACTAAAGGACACTTAAAAATATATTTGTAAAGGTACATAAAGTGAATATAAATAATAGGGATATTAATAAACATTAAAATTACAATAATCCAAACATTAAAAAAAAAAAAACAGAAACCTTCCGACCCGCCGGATTCGAACCAGCGACCTAAGGATTAAAATTAAAATTATATAAAGTGAATATAAATAATAGGGATATTAATAAACATTAAAATTACAATAATCCAAACATTAAAATAAAAAAAACAAACAGAAACCTTCCGACCTGCCGGATTCGAACCAGCGACCTAAGGATGGCTGAACTAACTACAGTCCTCCGCTCTACCATCTGAGCTAAGGTCGGATTGTTTTTATAACAAAATTAAGTACTTTGATTTTAATTATAAAATTAAAGTATTTTGATTTTAATTAAGTAGTTTAATTTTAATTATCTAATGAAACAATGATAACACGAACATTTACAAATATTATATACTAAATAAATTTTAACGACAAAAAGACTTTAACGGTTTATCACAAGATTGTAAATGATCATAAATATCATTATGATGTTAGTATTGAAATAGATTTAAGGTGTGTGGATTGGTAAAGTACTTGACGGGTTTCTACATGAATAATCTATCTTTTATTTGTTTCACTTGTGGTCATGTTATTTGATTGGCTTATGGTTGTGTCGGCAAAGTTGCAATTATTTCTAGTGTGTTTATGTCAATACAACATATCAATATGAATAAACTCTACTATGTTTTAACTCCTATTAGCACCTTGTTAATATGATTGTATTAAAAGATCATTAAAATCAAGAAGAGTAAGTACCTCTTCATTAACCAATCTCTTAATTATTCTAATATATGATGCCATAACATACAAAAGTACTTGTTCATATTATATCTTTTTGGTGCCAGTATAAATATATACTAAACAATGAGTATCATTATTTTGTAAAAAAAATAATAAAGATCATCAGACAATATATTATTTCCAACACAATCATATTTATATAATAAACTAAATAATATATCTTGAAAATTTAAAATAATATCAAAATTAGAAACAAAAATCAAGTTGCATGAAAAACTTACACATAAAAAATCTTTTCAAGTTCTAAAATAAAACCACTACATAACTTAAAATGCATGTTCCAATTATCTTTAATTCCACATATAGTTTCATGAAAAACTTGACACATAAAAGATCTTTTCCGATTTTAAAATAAAGCCACTACACAACTTAAAATGCATATTCTAATACCTTTTACTCCACCTGTGAGCTCATTCTATTGTCTGATAAAATGATTTATTCACTTCTCACTAGATTCCTTAGGTTTTGTAAATCCTACAAATAGTTTACAATATCGATCCAAAATCAATCCATCATGTGTTACTATTAACATTAACCATATTAAATTCATAAAACACAAATGATGTTGGTTTACCCTTTTTTCAAGCTATTATTGAAATTTTATGTATTCCTTCTTCATATGTCCTTTTTTTTTATAGAATAAATACTTTGCTTCTTCTTGATATTAGCTTCAGATGGTATTCTACATTTTCCTTGCTGATTAGCTTGAAATTTATCAATTTTATTCTTCTTATATTGCCAATGCACTCTCACCCAGCTCCATTACTAACCTCTTTTCTTCTTAAACACACATTATCATTAATTCATTAATTGATCATTTGTCCTTATGTGTATTGTATGAAATCTTAAAAGTCTGGTATTAATTAGAAAGTTGTTCAGAATATAGTACATCAAGAAAAATTAACCTCAAGTTTCTTAAGTTGAGTCGCAATATCCCTCATTTGCATTATATGCTCGTGCATACCTTTTATGTTGGTGAGCCAATAGATGAGAATTTCATTCCTAGGGTGCTTGTTAGTACCTTATCCGAAGTTACGAACTGCTTGTCAATAGCGTGCAGCAAGTCTCGGACCTTCTCATGCCGGTCAATAAAACCACATATACTAGCAGTTATTTTAGTCTTGATAAACATCACCTTGAGCCAACTGGATTGCTTCCACCGCTCGTATAGCATAACCTTAGTTAGAGTGTTGGCATTGGTGACTACAAGTGATTTGTCCTTCCTAATAGCATAATCAATATTCATCCATCCTATATGGAGGAGAATCATTTCCTTCTATACCGTATACTTATCACCCCTAAATTAGATAATATCACATCAGATATCAGAGAAATTAATAGTTTGAGAAACTATATAAAATTGATAATGCATATGTCAAAATCTGAGGCTTAATAAGTCTAAATTACATATTTTATCAATATAAAATATATCAAAAATTGAATCTCATGACATAAAAATTACGTACGGATTAAATTTTTAACTCAAATATATTCAAATAATCTTTATGATAAAATTATCAAATTATATCAATTCATAATCCCTATAGGTAAATTATGAAAATAATTTGATATTTTATTCTAATTAATTATACAAATATAAATAAAAATTCACATAGGATAATAATTATTATGTTGAATATAATCAATCATAATATTCTGTCAAATTCCTTACATGATTTTTTAACTTTATATATAATTTAATTAATTAAAGATGTTGTGGCTAATTCCTAATTAATTAAAATCATATGGATCACTCGACATTTTGAATATATAAACTTTACTCATAAGTATGAATTAATATAATAAAATATTTATATGGAATAAGAGCATTATTAGAAAATCTAATATGCTCATGATTTTCAACACCAAAAGCTTTAAAAATTTTAAAGGAGAAATCAAAATTAAGACATATTCATAGTATAAAAATGAAAACTTGTTTTTAAACCATTAAACATAATCAAACTAATAGGAAAACAAAAATTTTGTATTTCTAGCTATTATTATTGAGAATTTTAATAATAATTTTTTCAGTATTTTTGTAATTCTTGAGTCAGAATTCTTATCTTAAATAATGTAGAAAATATGTAAGACTTTAGATAGAGCTAGAGATCAAAACCTTATATATATATATATAATGTACATTCTTAGAAAAAATCAAATCTTTATTTTATAAGAATAATAAAATGCAAAGAATTTTTTTTTTCTTAAGTTAACTGAAACCAAAGCTCGATGTGGCTTGTACCAGAAAAATGAAGTTGTTGATCTCAAAACATTAATCCAAATAATAATAATAATATATTAATCATAATATTTATATTATTCAGAAGTTTTACATGCATCCATTAAGAAAAGTCAAGTCCTTTAATATGCAAATAATATAGAGTTCAAGACTTTTCGTCTAAGACAAAATGAATTATTTATGTATATTCTTATATAAATTCCCAAAAAAAATTATGTTTCTTAAATTTTTGTATATGAATTTTTTATATACTCCAACCAATATGATTTGAGAATTCAAAGATTATTGATCAATCCACTTGGAAAAATACATTGATCTCTCGAGATCTCACACTTTACATTAATGCATATATCTTGTCAACACAAAGATAAACAAAACATAAGGGAAGATAAATGAATGGACACTTAAAAATACCTTTGTAAAGGTACATAAAAGATGGTGAGTATAAATAATAGGGATATTAATAAACATTAAAGGTATTTTTCTCTTTATTCATCTGTATCCAAGTTTTTGTGTACTCGAATATTTTTATACTCCAACCAATATGATTTCAAAAATCTAAAATCTATTTATCGTCTCACTTGTAAGCACACACGTTGATCTCCCGAAACATCACAGGAGCATCCCTTATACTAAGGGAATATAAATTAAAATATACTTAAAAATATATTTGTAAAGGTACATAAAGTGAATATAAAAAACAGGGATATTAATAAACATTAAAATTACAATAATCCAAAAATTAAAATATAAAAATAGAAACATTCCGACCTGCCGGATTCGAACCAGCGACCTAAGGATGGCTAAATCAACTACAGTCCTCCGCTCTACCATCTGAGCTAAGGTCGGACTATTTTAATAATGAAATTAAATGTTTTGTATTTTAATTTTAATTAAGTACTTTGATTTTAATTACCTAATGAAATAGTGATAATACGGACCTTTACAAATATTATATAATAAATAAATTTTAACAACAAAAATACTTTAACAGTTTATCATAAGATAGTAAATAATTATAAATATCACTATGATATTAGTATTGAAATAGATTCAAGGTGTGGATTGGTACAGTACTTCATAGATTTCTCTAAGTTCTTACACATGAAAAATATATCTTTTATTTGTTTCACTTCTGGTTGTGTTATTTGATTGGCTTATGGTTGTGTTGGTTATAGGCAAGTTAATGAATTATTTTTGACTATATGTGTTTATATCTAGATAACATATATCAATATCAATAATCTATAATATGTCTGAACTCAAATTAGTACATTTTTTTATATTGTTAGTATGTTTTTTCTTAATACAATCCGCACAAGTCTTAAAATCAGTTAAATCAATAATACTAAGTATTAAATTATGAGTGTCTTCATTTTATAAAAAAAATATAATAAAGACTACCAGACAAAATATTATTTGTAACATTATCACATTTATATAATAAACTAAATAATGTGTCTTGAAAATTAAAAAAATATTTAAATTGTACGAGTTTAGAAACATAAATCAAGTTTCATTAAAATCTCATAAAATATCTTTTCCAATTCTAAAATAAAGTCATTACACAATTTAAAATGCATGTTCCAATTGTCTTTGCCTTCATATGTGAGCCCATATTATATAAGATGATTTGCTCACTTCTCACTAGCTTCATTAGGTTTTGCATATTCTACAAAGAGTTTACAATATGGATTATTAATCCAAAATCAATCTACTATGTGTTACTATTAATATAACCATATTAGATTCATAAAACACAAACGAGGTTGATTTATTTTTCTTTTCAAGCCATTATTGAAATTTCATACATTCATTCTTCATATATCCCTTTTTTTTATATAGAAGAAACACTTTGATTCTTCTTGATATCAACTTGGGGTGGTATTCTACATTTTTCTTACTGATTAGTTTGAACTTTATTAGTTTTATTCTTCTTGCGAGTGGTTACTACCAATGCACTCTCACGTAGCTCCATGACTAATATCTCTTCTTCTTAAACATACATGATTATTAATTTATTAATTATCCATTTGTCCTTATGTGTGTTGTATGAAATCTTAAGGATCTCATATTAATATAGAAGGGTGTTCAAAATATAGTATAGCAAGAAAGATTCTGACATATAAATCTTAAGTTTCTTAATTTGAGTCGCAATGTCCCTCATTTACATTATATACTCGTGCACATCTTTTTATGATGATGAGTCTAAGAGATAATAATTTCATTATTAGGGTGTTTGTTAGTGCTTTATCCCAAGTTACAAACTGATAGTTAATAACTTGTAGCAAGTCTCGGACCTTCTCATGTTGGTCAATAAAACCACATATACCAGGAGTTATTTTAGTCTTAATAAACATCACGTTGAGCCAATTAGATCGCTTCCATCGCTCATATAGCATGACCTCGATTAGAGTGCTGATATTGGTGACTACAAGTGATTCGTCATTCCTAATATCATAATCAATATTCATCCATCCTAGATGGAGCAGAATCCTTTCATTCCATACTATATAGTTATCACCTCTAAGTTCGAGAATATCATATCAGATATCAGAGAAATTAACAGTTTGAGAAGCTATATAAAACTCATAATGCATATATTATAATTTGAGGCTTAATAATATAAATTACGTATTTTACCAATGTAAAACATATGAAAATTGAATCTCATGACATAAAAATTACGTTTGGGCTAAACTTTTAATTTATATATATTCAAATGATCTTTATAATAAAATTATCAAATTATATTAATTCATAATCCCTATAGGTAAATTATGAAAATAATTTGATATTTTATTCTAATTAATTATATAAATATAAATAGAAGTTTAGGTAGGATAGTAATTATTATGTTGAATATAATCAATCATAATATTATGTATAATTCCATATATGATATTGTTTTAACTTTATATATAATTTTAGTTAATTAAAGATGTTATGACTAATTCCTAATTATTTAAGATCACATTTTGAATATATAAACTTGACTCATAAATATGAATTAATATAATAAAATATTTATATTGAAGAAGAGCATTATTAGAAAATCTAATATCCTCATAATTTTCAACACCAAAGGCATTAAAAATTTCTAAGGAGAAATCAAAATTAAGTCATATTCATAGTATGAAAATGAAACTTATTTCTAAACCACTAAACACAACGAAACTAATAAGGAAACAAAAATTATATATTTCTAGCCATTATTGTTGAGAATTTCAACAATGATTTCTCTTAGTATTTTGGTACTTCTTAACTCAGAATTCTTACCTTAGATAATGTACTAATGAGACTTTAGATTGAGCCCAGAGATCAAAAACTCATATATATATATATATATATATATATATATATATATATAGCATTCGCTTATCAAGAATATTTATTACTATTAATTTTATAATATTTAAGAATTAATTGAAGATCAAAATATTTGGTTCATAATTAAAATTTTTAATAATCATGAATGAAGGAATATAATAATAACTATTATAATCAAAATAAATGAAAAATTGAAATATTTAAACAATAATAAATAATAATAATAATAATGAATGAAAAAATTTTAATAAGAACGGTTACAATAATGATAAATAATAAAATATTAAAATACAAGATATTTCGTTACAAAAATATAAATAATTTAAGCATATGTACGTATATCCCTTCAAACACATACTTCTTTAATTCGTTTCCGGTCATATTGAGTCTTTTACCAATAAATCGATATTTGCTTTCCCCGTCATATTTCTGTTGTAAATATCTATAATGTAAGAGTCTTGAACATTTTTAATTCTTATCTCTTTAACTAAAACGGGATTCAATTATTGATCCCTATTGGATTTATTATAATATCTTGTGTCACGATTGTTAGGGTTTTAGCGACGGCCCTATTTTTTCTCCCTCTTTCCTATACATATATCCTTCCTTTTAAATTCCTTTCTACAATTTCAGTTTCAAATCTCAGTTATAGTTAATGGTTTTGATTTTATTCAATTTGTGTTCAATGCTAATCAATTGGTAAATTAAAAACACGTCTATTTGTATTAGAGGGGGGAAGAGAGATTTTTGGTATAATATTTTCATATTTATTTATATACGTTTTGAGAGAGAGATTTATTAACATCTGAATATGATATGTATTGATCTGATTTGATAGAGATCTTGGGGACCGGATCTGAACATGATCTTTAAAGATTTGATCTGAGCGAGATCTTAAAGATTTGATTTGTTAATATGTCCCTACAAGATCAAACTCTTGTCAATGACGTCGATTTTGGACTGATGCAAAGAAAAGTTTTTACGAGCAAGATATTTCATAAGTGAGTTTGCTAGTTAATCAGCCGTATGCACATGGGAAACCCGGAGCTACTGGCGGACAACTTGATCTCACACAAAATGAAAGTTAATAGCAACATGCTTAATGTGAGAGTGAATGATCGAATTGGCATAAATGTAAGTAGCATCAATATTATCGAAATAAATGGTAGGCATAAGAGCGGAGGTTACGTGAAGCTATTTGAGAAGATTCATAATCCAATTGAGTTCAACAACAGTAGTGGCAATGACACGATATTCGGCTTCAATTGTAGACCGAGCAACTGTCTTTTGCTTCTTGGAACTTCAACTAATAGGATTAGCACCAAGAAAAACAAGATATCATGAAGTTGAAGTTTGATCATCAATATTTTCTGCCCAATCAGCATTAGCAAAAGTATGAAGATGAATGAGAGAGTTTTTGCAAAGGAAGATTTCATGATTGATGGTCCCTTTGAGATATCGCAAAATGCGCTTGACTGTAGTCCAATGCGAGGTAGACGGCTGATGCATGAACTGTGATAACTTATTGACTACAAAAGAGACATATAGACAGGTAAGAGATAGATACTGTAAGGAGCCAATTACCTGTTGGTATTTAGTAGAATCTATAGCAGGATTACCACCACGTAACTTTAGTGAGTTGCTTGTAGATAAGGGAGTAATAACTGTTTTAGCGTCATGTATGTTTATCTTGGATAACAAATCTTAGATATACTTTCTCTGTAAGAGAAAAAGTCCAGAAGATGTAAATGTAGCTTCGACACCAAGAAAGTAGCTCAAGTTGTCAAGATCTTTGAGAGAGAATTGATCTACTAAATGCTTGATAAACATTTGAATTGTCATGAGATTGTCACCTATGACAATAATGTCATCTACAGAGACAAAAAGGTAGATTGTGTCTCCATGTTGTTGGCATAGAAAAAGCAAGACATCAGACTTATAGTTGATGAAACCAATGAAGGACAAGAATATGTCAAGTTCAGTATACCAGGCTCGTGGAGCTTGATGAATATCATAAATGGCTTTGTGGAGTTTACAAACTTGTCTAGGTAGAATTTTGTAGGAGAGCATCATATTTCTCACACATAGCTTTACACCAATATGGAGATTTTTGGGCTTGACTGAATGAGGTTGGTTCAATAGACTCAGGCAAAGGTTTAGCATTAACATGTAAGTCAAGGACATGTCGTGGTTTAGAAATACCACTCTTGAAATGGGTGGGCATGGGATGTCTGGGCCCAGTAATAGGATTAGGTAGTAAGGACGTAGATCATCATGGGTTGAGTTAAGTTAAGGGACTACAGAAGTTCATTATGGAGGTGAAGACTATGGTATTAGGGGCAATGGTTCAAGAATGGAGGGAACCTATGAAGAAGAGGGAGCAAGAAGTTACAAGATATGAGTAACAGGAGATTATGAATCCAGAGAGAGATCAGAGAAAGATAGACTCCAGAATCCGTGGTTACGACAGGAGGCTTGTGATTATGAAAGGGAAAGATAGACTCCAGAAAGTTGACATGTCAGAAAACAAAGATTTTATTAGTATGAGGATCATAGCAACAAAAAGTATTGTGTTCAAGTGAATACCCAATGAAAACATAAGGTCGAGGTCTATGTTGCATATTATTGAGATATAGGGACATAACCACATATAACACAAATAACCAAATACTTTAAGTGTTTGTAAGTTAAGACATTTATGAAATAGCTTTTCAAATTGTGATTGATACTGTAAGATAGGAGTTGGCATACGATTAATAAGGTAGACTACAGTTTGAAAAGCTATTCGCCAAAAGGTGGGTGGCATGGAGGCTTGATGACGGAGTGTTAAACCAGTTTTAACAATGTGTCTATGTTTATGTTTGGCAAAACCAACCAATTGAGGAGTATATGGAGGTGACTTGAGATGTTGAATGTCGCAAGTAAACAAATAGGATGTGAGGGCTTGATATTCACCTCCATCATCAGAGTAGACAGTTTTGATTGTAGTCTGAAAGTAGTTCTCAACTAATTTTTAAAAGTTAGTAAAGACTATATAAATTTCATACTTATGACGGAGAGAATATAACCATACGTACTTGGTAAAATAATCTACAAAGATAACATAAAATCGGAACTTGTGCAAAAAAACTATTTAGGCAGAGCCCCAAACATTAGTATAAATAACATCAAATGGTTTAGAACATGACATAGTTGATTGTCCAAAAGGAAGTTGATAACTCTTATTGCTAAGATAGGCATCACAGTGAGTAATAATATCACGTGATTTAGGAGTAAAAAGAGAATAGCTGAAAATTAGGTTTTGTTGGATGGAAGACGAGTGATGACCAAGACATCGATGTTATACATCAACCGAAGTATATATATATATATATATATATATATATATATATATATATATATATATATATATATATATATATATATATATATATATATATATATATATATATATATATATGTATATATATATGTATGTATATATATATGTATGTATATATATATGTATGTATATATGTATGTATATATATATATATGTATATATATATATATACATATATGTATATGTATATGTATATATACATATACATATATATATATATATATATATGTGCAATTCCTCCCTTCTATTGTTCAAAAACTTAGATTTTGTTAGTTTTCTTTACTAAATCTTGTTTAATCTAATGCTTTGTACATCCGATTTTAATTAAGATCCTATCAAGAAGATAACACTATTAAAAGTAATTGTAAGTCTTCTTAATCAGACTGACTTATAAGCTTACTATTGGCGATCCCTACTATTTATAATCCCCTTATAAAAATAATAAAAATATAGGTTTACTATTTACAATCACCCCTTATTTGAGACAGTCGAAATCTTAGCTGTGTTGTGTCAACGTCACTCCGTCATTAGATGTCGCTCGAACCCATCGTCTCCACTCGTCATTAATTATAAGCTAACTTAACCTCTGCTCGCTTAACTCCCTTCGCTCTCATTTTTCCTTCATCTAAGGAAAAATAAATACTGAATTGCTAAAGTATATATTGTATATAATGCTCAACATTTTAATACAGGAAGAAATGAATAATCATAAGGCATAACATACTAAACTCATAACGAATAATATTAAATTGAATTAAGATTTTATTTCTAAAGTATCAGTACTAGAAAAGTCTAGATATGTCTGATGTTATAGTATAGGATTGTATTCTTCAAAATTTACAACATTCAGATCTCATTAGTTAGTAATATAAATTATATGTTCTAAGAATGAAAAAACAAAGAGATTCACCAATAAAATAAATACTTTAAAATTTCGAGATATAGAATTATATGATGTCGCTATATACCAATAAATTCAAGTTATTTATATGATGTTGGGAGCCCTCTCTTAACTGTTTCTTTCGACAAGATCTAATTTTATATTGTATTTATAGATTATTTTACTAAGTATAAATGGTTATATCATCTCCGTCGTAAGTCTAAAGTTTCTACAATCTTCACTAACTTTTGAAAATTAGTTGAGAACTACTTTCAAATTATAATCAAAACTATCTTCTCTGATGGTGGAGGTGAATATCAAGCTCTCACACCTTATTTGTCTGCTTGCGGCATTCAACATCTCAAGTCACCTCAATATACTCCTCAGCTGGTTGGTTCTATCAAATACAAACAGAAACACATTGTTAAAACTTGTTTAACACTCCTCCATTAAGCATCCATGTCACCCACCATTTTGTTAGTAGCTTTTCAAACTGCACTCTACCTTATTAATTGTATAACAACTCTTATCTTACAATATCAATCATCATTTAAAAAGTTATTTCATAAATGTCCTAACCTGCAAACACTTAAAGTATTTGGTTGTTTGTGTTATATGTTGTTACGTCCCTATGCCTCAAATATAATGCAATCTAGATCTTGGCCTTGTGTTTTCAATAGATACTCACTTGAACACTATTGAATTTTGGATTTTGATGATAAAATCAATTGATTGGTTATTGATCTAACATGGGTTGTTAGAAGTTGATTGATGCAGGATTAACTATGATATAGAGAACATGACAATCAGGATTGGCCAAAGTCAAGTTCATTCATCGGGCCGAGGTTCGGACGATGCAGTTGGGAACTCGCCAGTTGGGAACTCGCTAGGAGTACATCAGGAGCTCGTCGAGGTTATCGGGAGTTTGCTCGGATGGCGCTCGGGAGTTCGGCATAAGAAGACCGAAACTCGACAGAAGATTGTTGGGGGGTAACCGAAAAGCTTACCAGAAGTTGAGAAGGTCTTGAAGTGGATGTGTTTGGCAATTATGATTGTAATTAATTAAGTCATATTTAGCATCGTATAGGTTAACCACGACAGTGAAAAAGAATTACTTATCAAATATGGATCCAAGATCAAGCTTAGGCATCGAGCCAAGGATTGGACGATGCGGAGGGAGCTCGCTGGGAGTTCGCTAGGAGATTTACCGAAGAGATCAGGAAGCTCGCTAGGAACATGCCAAGAAATCATCGAAGAAAGACCGTGAGATTCGTCGTTGTAGAATCCAGAGATTACTGGATTGCATGAGTGAGGTTGTAAGCTTGGTGGGCAGTTTGATTGTAATATTTAAGTTGTAGGTTAAGAGTGAGTTTGATTTGAGTGTGATTTGGAAATCAACTTAAAGAGGCAACGGGGTCCACTATTAGGGTTTGATTGAGCTCGGGTTAAGCTTAATTAGTTGACTAGAGGATTGATCAACTGATGGTTCAAGTCAAAATTCAAAAAGTAGAGGGAACCACTTTTCTGGAGATTCAGACGGGTAAATCGATGCCGCCCAGGTTTTCGAGCGGTTGGCGATGGCTGAATCGCTCAGGGTCGATAGGTAAACTGCCTGTACCCAAGGTTTCGTTGAGCCGCTCAGGTCGACGGGTGAACCACTCGTACCTGGATTTTTTTGTGTATGTTTGAATTTTGGCTCCAAAATTCTGAAGTCATTTGGGGCTATAAATACCCCCAAGTTTTCTTGCATTCTACACAATAATTTTGGAGATTATATTATGAGAAAATATTGTGTGTGAATTGTAAGAAAAAGAAAAGGGGCAAAGGAGTGATCAAAGAGTTATAATCTTATCTCCCTTATAAGTGTTGTAAGAGTTTGATCTTCACCCAATAGAGATCAATAGTGGACGTCGGTGTGCCTCAAGGAGGAGGACTCAGAAGTGGACATAGACTCATTGGTGCCGAACCACTATAATTGTGTGTGTTTATTCTTATTGTATTTACTACTTGCAATCATCGAGTTCTTAATCGCTTTGAACTAAATATCAATTAGATGCTTTCGATTTTTACTTGCTTTTCGAAAAATGAAGTTTCAAGTCAAGCACTTTCATTATAACGTTGCTTATCTTTTATTCGAAATTGCTTGTTCTTTCTTGAGTTGTTTTTAAGCAAGAAACTTATCATTCTTACTTGAACGAAAAGCTTCAATTTTTCCTATCTTGCTAAAAGCGAAAAGTTTTGATTAAAATGAGAATTTTCACTTGCACTAGTTCACCATGCCCTCCACCCTCCGCCTCTTAGTGCCAATTGATCTTAACAATTGATATCAGAGTAAGGTAGTTACTCATTGTATTAACACCCACTTGAGTAAATGACTTATTTTATGAATGTGAGATATTTCATCTCACGTCCTCCCATGTTCGATGGGACGAATTGAAGATGTTTTATGAAACCATGCTTAATGAATTAATGATGGATTGTGACCATGCTTAATGAGTTTATATTTTGAAATTATGCATGATGATCTTTGTGATTTATGGCTTATTGATCTTTGTCATAATGAAAGCTCTTTTTCGGTTTTAAATAAAAATGTATGTTTTTATTTGACTTAAAAGACAAAGGCATGCTGGTATGAAATAAAAAGATAATATATTTTTCTTAAAAAAAAATTATCTTATAAATTTATTAAAAATAGATTGATGAATCTATCTAACGTTATTGATATTTTTGATAATTTTATCATGATCTTGATAATATCATGGACAAAAATATAAACAATGTGTTCGACGTAATGCTCATAATTGTCTGTCCTTTAGTTTTTGTACATGCTTTGTATAGCAAGTAGCGGGCTTGCAGTAGACTTGACAGCCCTCGTTTGGTTAACTTTCATGGCTAGCTTCAGCTTTTAAATGAGAGTCGTGTCATGTGGACACTTGTGGGGATTTTGGTCTATAATGGACTATTATCTTTTATGTACAATCTTTCTGAACTTATAAAGTCCATGGGTGTAATTTGTATTGGCTATATAAAGTGTTTGCTAAAGCAGTTGCTTGTGGATCTCGTAGGAAATACTTCTTCTAACCTATTTTCTCTTTTGTAGGTCCTAAGGGACCCTAGGAGGTTTCGGGGAGGCTGACATTTGCGGACGGACACGTAAGGGTGTCGCATAGCTTAAGCAAAATCAACTAAGCCCATGACATTTTGGTATCAAAGCGGGACAAGTACACGCTAAAACACTTTCCATGCAAACGTGGGGGACCTAGCTAGGTTGCATGGAGGGTAGCCAGTACGCACGATCGTTTGGGAGAAACGAACATGAAGATATAGGAAAAGGAGTCGCTTAGAGGAGTGGGCATCCATGTTTGGCATTTAGAGGAATGGTCAACCCTTTGCGCAAGAGGTACCACGAGGACAAGCAAGCTAAAAATGACGTGTAGCGCATAAAAGCTGAGGTGACTGAGTTGAAGCTATGGCTCAATGTTGGCAACCAAACTTAATGGTGCTCAAGGCAAGCGATGCACTTAGTAAAAGATGAAACCATGCAAAGTGTGATGTGTTGTGTAACGACCGAAAAAGTTATGCAAAGCTCACATAGGTAAGGGGAATTGCTAACTCGGAAAAATCGGTACTCATGCAAGGGCTTGTACACGGACGACAAAGTGTTCGTGACCATCCCAAGGTGCGATCAGAACTCGGCGCCATGGAGCATCAGAACTTTCTCTTCAATATGGAAAGGATACGTCCGTAGGAGGCTAAAGTATACAACAAGTTAAGCACGTTGCTAGACCTTGAAGGGTGTAGTGGGGACTGTATTAACGAAGAATCATAATCTAGCAAGTGCATTTACGGGGGCAGAACAAGACACAAGTTGTTCAGCAAGACAGGGTAGTCCAAAAGGGATGATGTTCTCCGAAACTTCCAGTGTAAATATTGCAAAGAGAAAAGTTGCTCCAATAGGATAGGTCCTAGTTCGCCAGAGGGAGAACTATGTGCAACAAACCACACATGTTGAGGGAGAGTACCTTAAGACAATATTTTTCACTAAGATCAACTGACCGAACGAGCAATGAGAAGTCATTGTATGATCTCGAATGATATAATGCATTGGTGGATACATTTCGAGATTAAGTGGTGGAGCAATTCATGACGACATCATATGAAGGTTTACTTAGAGTATCTATTCATAGAAATTAAATGATAAAATATGGATGTTACAAAATACCAAGACATTATTCTATGCCTTCAACTTCATACATATCCTTTATCTGATCAGAAAACTTGAGAATCAATATCTTTGCTCATGCAATATTGCTTAATAGGAGTTCATAATATTATTCGTGAAGGGTTTTTTAAGTTTTTTTTCAATAAGAAACAAGAGTGATATATGTAGTTAAGATTTTAGAAAAACTAATGCTTACTGTCTTATTTAATGAAAAATTAAGAGCAATTAAAACACATCCATAATGAAAATTTTAAGTGAGATATAACTGTTTTTTTGGTTTTATATTTTTTTCATAAATAGTTATAAAAATTATCATTAAATAGCTAACTTCTCACTAATCTCAATTTTATAAAAGATATGATCATCATCAGAAAATATAAAAGAAAGGAAAGCTTCATAAAAAAAATTATTATCTGCTTGCTTCAAAGAAATAAATAGATCCAAAATCTTCCACCATCTCTTGTTTGATACTTGTTTCCATGCCTTAAAATTTATAGGTGTAATCAATCATCTCTCTGGCCGCCAAAATCTCACTCAATAAACCCTTATGACGTCGTACAAGTTACTTATTTATAGCTAACCTAACTACGATATGTTCTTTCAAGTACAAAACTCTATGCATTAGCCCCGCAAGCCTATCCTTTTCTTCGTTCTACTATCTCAATAGAAGGTACTAATATGATTAAGATAAAGTTAACAATGTAATGGAGTGATTAATAAATTTATAATTAATAGGGATATTAATAAACATTAAAGGTATTTTTCTCTTTATTCATCTGTATCCAAGTTTTTGTGTACTCGAATATTTTTATACTCCAACCAATATGATTTCAAGAATCTAAAATCTATTTGTAGTCTCTCTTGTAAGCACACACGTTGATCTCCCGAAACATCACATTAATAGGAGCATCCCTTATACTAAGAGAATATAAATTAAAATATACTTAAAAATATATTTGTAAAGGTACATAAAGTGAATATAAAAAACAGGGATATTAATAAACATTAATATAACAATAATCCAAAAATTAAAATATAAAAATAGAAATATTCCGACCTGCCGGATTCGAACCAGCGACCTAAGGATGGCTAAATCAACTACAGTCCTCCGCTCTACCATCTGAGCTAAGGTCGGATTGTTTTAATGATGAAATTAAGTACTTTGTACTTTCATTTTAATTAAGTACTCTGATTTTAATTACCTAATGAAATAGTGATAACACGGACCTTTACAAATATTATATAATAAATAAATTTTAACGACAAAAAGACTTTAACACTTTATCATAAGATAGTAAATAATCATAAATATCACTATGATATTAGTATTGAAATAGATTCAAGGTGTGGATTGGTACAGTACTTCATAGATTTCTCTAAGTTCTTACACATGAAAAATCTATCTTTTATTTGTTTCACTTCTGGTTGTGTTATTTGATTGGCTTATGGTTGTGTTGGTTATAGGCAAGTTGATGAATTATTTTTTACTATATGTGTTTATGTCTAAACAACATATATCAATATGAATAATATATAATATGTCTGAACTCAAATTAGCACTTTTTTTTTATATTGTTAGTATGTTTTTTCTTAATACAATCCGCACAAGTCTTAAAATCAGTAAAATCAAGAATACTACTCATCATTAATTAATCTTTTAATTTTATAAAGATTATTCTAATATCTGGTGCCATAACATAGAAGAATCCTCATTGATATTACACATTTTGGTGCCAATATAAATATGTATTAAACTATGAGTGTCATCATTTTATAAAAAAAATATAATAAAGACCACCAGACAAAATATTATTTGTAACATAATCACATTTATATAATAAACTAAGTAATACGTCTTGAAAATTAAAAAATATTTAAATTGTACGAGTTTAAATCAAGTTTCATGAAAAACTTATAAAATATCTTTTCCAATTCTAAAATAAAGTCATTACACAATTTAAAATGCATGTTCCAATTACCTTTGCCTTCGTATATGAGCTCATCTTATTGCCTGATAATATGATTTGTTCACTTCTCAGTAGCTTCATTAGGTTTTGCATATCCTACAAAGAGTTTACAATATGAATTATTGATCCAAAATCAATCTACTATGTGTTACTATTAATATAACCATATTAGATTCATAAAACACAAACGAGGTTGATTTATTTTTCTTTTCAAACCATTATTGAAATTTCATACATTCCTTCTTCATATATCCTTTTTTTTTTATATATAGAAGAAACACTTTGCTTCTTCTTGATATCAACTTGGGATGGTATTCTACATTTTTCTTGCTAATTAGCTTGAACTTATTAGTTTTATTCTTCTTGCGAGTGGTTACTATCAATGCACTCTCACCTAGCTCCATGACTAACATCTCTTCTTCTTAAACACACATGATTATTAATTTATTAATTATCTATTTGTCCTTATGTGTGTTGTATGAAATCTTAAAGATCTCATATTAATATATAAGGGTGTTCAAAATATAGTATAGCAAGAAAGATTCTGACATATCAATCTTAAGTTTCTTAAGTGGAGTCGTAATGTCCCTCATTTGTATTAATCCCCTTATAAAAATAATAAAAATATAGGTTTACTATTTACAATCACCCCTTATTTGAGACAGTCGAAATCTTAGCTGTGTTGTGTCAACGTCACTCCGTCATTAGATGTCGCTCGAACCCATCGTCTCCACTCGTCATTAATTATAAGCTAACTTAACCTCTGCTCGCTTAACTCCCTTCGCTCTCATTTTTCCTTCATCTAAGGAAAAATAAATATTGAATTGCTAAAGTATATATTGTATATAATGCTCAACATTTTAATACAGGAAGAAATGAATAATCATAAGGCATAACATACTAAACTCATAACGAATAATATTAAATTGAATTAAGATTTTATTTCTAAAGTATCAGTACTAGAAAAGTCTAGATATGTCTGATGTTATAGTATAGGATTGTATTCTTCAAAATTTACAACATCTGAGAATGAAAAAACAAAGAGATTCACCAATAAAATAAATACTTTAAAAATTCGAGATATAGAATTATATGATGTCGCTATATACCAATAAATTCAAGTTATTTATATGATGTTTGGAGCCCTCTCTTAACCGTTTCTTTCGACAAGATCTAATTTTATATTATCTTTGTAGATTATTTTACTAAGTATAAATGGTTATATACTCTCCGTCGTAAGTCTAAAGTTTCTGTAATCTTCACTAACTTTTGAAAATTAGTTGAGAACTACTTTCAAATTACAATCAAAACTATCTTCTCTGATGGTGGAGGTGAATATCAAGTCGTCACACCTTATTTGTCTGCTTGCGGCATTCAACATCTCAAGTCACCTCAATATACTCCTCAGCTGGTTGGTTCTATCAAATACAAACATAAACACATTGTTAAAACTAGTTTAACACTCCTCCATTAAGCATCCATGTCACCCACCATTTTGTTAGTAGCTTTTCAAACTGCACTCTACCTTATTAATTGTATAACAACTCATATCTTACAATATCAATCATCATTTAAAAAGTTATTTTATAAATATCCTAACCTGTAAATACTTAAAGTATTTGGTTATTTGTGTTATATGTTGTTACGTCCCTATGCCTCAAATAAGATGCAACCTAGATCTTGGCCTTGTGTTTTCAATAGATACTCACTTGAACACTATTGAATTTTGGATTTTGATGATGAAATCAATTGATTGGTTATTGATCTAACATGGGTTGTTAGAAGTTGATTGATGCAGGATTAACTATGATAGAGAGAACATGACAATCAGGATTGGCCAAAGTCAAGTTCATTCATCGGGTCGAGGTTCGGACGATGCAGTTGGGAACTCGCCAGGAGTATATAAGGAGTTCAATACTTTTCGTCTAAGACAAAATGAATTATTTATGTATCTTCTTATATAAATTCTCAAAAAAAATTATGTTTATTAAATTTTTTTGTATATGAATTTTTTATATGCTCCAACCAATATGATTTCGAGAATTCAAAGATTATTGATCAACCCACTTGTAAAAATACATTGATCTCTCAGGACCTCACACTTTACATTAATGCATATATCTTGGAACACAAAGATAAACAAAACATATGGGAACATAAACTAATGGACACTTAAAAATACCTTTTTAAAGATACATAAAAGATGGTGAGGATAAATAATAGGGATATTAATAAATATTAAAGTTATTTTCTCTTTATTCTTTGTATCCAAGGTTTTGTGTATTCGAATATTTTTATACTCCAACCAATATGATTTCAAGAATCTAAAATCTATTTATTGTACGTCACATTGATAGGAGCATTCGATATATACTAAGGGAAGATAAACTAAATGACACTTAAAAATATAGTTGTAAAGGTACATAAAGTGAATATAAATAATAGGGATATTAATAAACATTAAAATTACAATAATCCAAACATTAAAATAAAAAAAAAACAGAAACCTTCCGACCTGCCGGATTCGAACCAGCGACCTAAGGATTAAAATTAAAATTACATAAAGTGAATATAAATAATAGGGATATTAATAAACATTAAAATTACAATAATCCAAACATTAAAATATAAAAAAAAACAAACAAAAACCTTCCGACCTGCCGGATTCGAACCAGCGACCTAAGGATGGCTGAACTAACTACAGTCTTCCGCTCTACCATCTGAGCTAAGGTCGGATTGTTTTTATAACAAAATTAAATACTTTGATTTTAATTATAAAATTAAAGTATTTTGATTTTAATTAAGTAGTTTAATTTTAATTATCTAATGAAACAATGATAACACGAACATTTACAAATATTATATAATAAATAAATTTTAACGACAAAAAGACTTTAACGGTTTATCACAAGATTGTAAATGATCATAAATATCATTATGATGTTAGTATTGAAATAGATTTAAGGTGTGTGGATTGGTAAAGTACTTGACGGGTTTCTACGTGAATAATCTATCTTTTATTTGTTTCACTTGTGGTCATGTTATTTGATTGGCTTATGGTTGTGCCGGCGAAGTTACAATTATTTATAGTGTGAGTTCAAGACAACATATCAATATGAATAAACTCTATTATGTTTTAACTCCTATTAGCACCTTGTTAATATGATTTTCCTTAATACAATCCACACATATCTTAAGATCATTAAAATCAAGAATAATAAGTACCTCATCATTAACTAATCTCTTAATTGTTCTAATATATGATACCATAACATACAAGAGTACTTGTTCATATTATATCTTTTTGATGCCAGTATAAATATATATTAAACAATGAGTATCATTATTTTGTAAAAAAAATAATAAAGACCATCAGACAATCTATTATTTCCAACACAATCATATTTATATAATAAACTAAATAATATATCTTGAAAATTAAAAATAATATCAAAATTAGAAACAGAAATCAAGTTTCATGAAAAACTTAAACATAAAAAATCTTTTCAAGTTCTAAAATAAAGCCACTACATAACTTAAAATGCATGTTCCAATTATCTTTAATTCCACATATTGAAAAACTTGACACATAAACGATTTTTTCCGATTTTAAAATAAAGCCACTACACAACTTAAAATGCATATTCCAATTGACTTTTACTCCACCTGTGAGCCCATTCTATTGCCTGATAAAATGATTTATTCACTTCTCACTAGATTCCTTAGGTTTTGTATATCCTACAAATAGTTTACAATATGAATCCAAAATCAATTCACCATGTGTTACTATTAACATTAACCATATTAAATTCATAAAACACAAATGATGTTGGTTTACCTTTTTTTTCAAGCTATTATTGAAATTTTATGTATTCCTTCTTCATATGTCCATTTTTTTTTATAGAATAAATACTTTGCTTCTTCTTGATATTAGCTTCAGATGGTATTCTACATTTTCCTTGTTGATTAGCTTAAAATTTATCAATTTTATTCTTCTTATGAGTGATTACTGCCAATGCACTCTCACCCAGCTCCATTACTAACCTCTTTTCTTCTTAAACACACATTATCATTAATTCATTAATTGATCATTTGTTCTTATGTGTATTGTATGAAATCTTATAAGTCTGGTATTAATTAGAAAGTTGTTCAGAATATAGTACATCAAGAAAAATTAACCTCAAGTTTCTTAAGTTGAGTCGCAATATCCCTCATTTGCATTATATGCTCGTGCACACCATTTATGTTGGTGAGCCAATAGATGAGAATTTCATTCCTAGGGTGTTTGTTAGTACCTTATCCGAAGTTACGAATTGCTTGTCAATAGCTTGCAACAAGTCTCGGACCTTCTCATGCCGATCAATAAAACCACATATACTAGCAGTTATTTTAGTCTCGATAAACATCACCTTGAGCCAATTGGATTGCTTCCACCGCTCGTATAGCATAACCTCAGTTAGAGTGCTGGCATTGGTGACTACAGGTGATTTGTCCTTCCAAATAGCATAATCAATATTCATCCATTCTATATGGAGGAGAATCATTTTCTTCCATACTGTATACTTATCACCCCTAAATAGAGAATATCACATTAGATATCAGAGAAATTAATAGTTTGAGAAACTATATAAAATTGATAATGCATATGTCAAAATCTTAGGCTTAATAAGTCTAAATTACATATTTTATCAATGTAAAATATATCACAAATTGAATCTCATGACATAAAAATTATGTACGGATTAAATTTTTAACTCAAATATATTCAAATAATCTTTATGATAAAATTATCAAATTATATCAATTCATAATCCCTATAGGTAAATTATGAAAATAATTTGATATTTTATTCTAATTAATTATATAAATATAAATAAAAGTTCACATAGGATAATTATTATTATGTTAAATATAATCAATCATAATATTATGTCAAATTCCTTATATGATTTTTTTAACTTTATATATAATTTAATTAATTAAAGATGTTGTGACTAATTCCTAATTAATTAAAATCATATGGATCAATCGACATTTTGAACATATAAACTTGACTCATAAGTATGAATTAATATAATAAAATATTTATATGGTAAGATCATTATTAGAAAATCTAATATGCTCATTATTTTCAACACCAAAAGCTTTAAAAATTTTAAAGGAGAAATCAAAATTAAGTCATATTCATAGTATAAAATTGAAAACTTGTTTTTAAACCATTAAACATAATGAAACTAATAGGAAAACGAAAATTATGTATTTCTAGCTATTATTATTGAGAATTTTAATAATAATTTTGTCGGTATTTTGGTAATTCTTCAGTCGAACTCTTATCTTAAATAATGTAGAAAATATGTAAGACTTTAGATAGAGCTAGAGATCAAAACCTTATATATATATATATATATATATATATATATATATATATATATATATATATATATATATATATAATGTACATTCTTAGAAAAAAATCAAATCTTTATTTTATAAGAATAATAAAATGCAAAGAATTTTTTTTTTCTTAAGTTAACCGAAACCAAAGCTCGATGTGGCTTGTATGAGAAAAATGAAGTTGTTGATCTCAAAACATTAATCCAAAAAATAATAATAATATATTAATCCTAATATTTATATTATTCAGAAGTTTTACATGCATCCATTAAGAAAAATCAAGTCCTTTAATATGAAAATAATATAGAGTTCAAGACTTTACATCTAAGACAAAATAAATTTCAAAGTTATTTATGTATCCTCTTATATAAATTCCCAAAAAAGAAATTCTCTTTATTAAAGTTTTTCTGCACATGAATTTTTTATATACTCCAACCAATATGATTTCAAAATACCTTTGTAAAGGTACATAAAAGATTATTGGTCAACCCACTTGTAAAAAATACATTGATCTCTCAAGATCTCACACTTTACATTAATGCATATATCTTGTGAACACAAAGATAAACAAAGCATAAGGGAAGATAAATTAATGGATACTTAAAAATACTTTTGTAAAGGTACATAAAAGATGGTGAGTATAAATAATAAGGATATTAATAAACATTAAAATATAATAATCCAAAAATTAAAATTAAAAATATAAAAAATTCTGAATATTTTTTCTCTTTATTCTCCTGTATCAAAGTTTTTGTGTACTTAATATTTGTATTCTCCAACCAATATGATTTCAATAATCTAAAAATCTATTTATCTTCTCACTTATAAACACACTAAGACTTCATATTGATACTAAAAAAATTGTTTTGTAAAGGTCCATAAAAATTTTTAATGGTGAATATAAATAACAGGGATATTAATAAACATTAGAATATAATATAAACATTAAAATAAAAAAAAAAGAAAAATTCCGACCTGCCGGATTCGAACCAGCGACCTAAGGATGGCTGAACTAACTACAGTCCTCCGCTCTACCAACTGAGCTAAGGTCGGCTTTATGTCCTTGTGCACTTTAGTTCTATTTATAACATAATAGTAAGACGAACCTTTACCAATATTATTACATAATAAATAAATTTTAATGACATAAAAACTTTAACAGTTTATCAAAATATCGTTAACTCAAACCATGTCTTCGCCATTTACTTTTTGAAAAGAAATATATATAACATATGATTATTCCACTTGATAATAACCCAAAGCGTCATAAATATCATTATTTTTTTATTATTAGTATATAATGGACCTCCTATGACTTAATCATGAAGCATGTGACATTATAATAATGCAATGTTCTTAAGTGAATAATATAATGGGTCAATGAGGCATGCGATGGCTTCGTGTTTGTTTGACTAGTATGATTAGTTGAGATAATAATTGGTTGGGACGTTTAGTTCATCAGCAAGAAATAGAATAAATAATTATGATAATGTATATTTACTTATGTGACTTGTGTTTGGTACTTATGCTAAGCTAGCATGTCGACCCCTACAAATATAATCGAGTTAGTCATCAGTTTGTTTCAAAAAAATTTAAACACCATAGGAGTACTAATCATAATTAAATGTTAATAATTCGATTCCATTGAAATGTCGATCAAAGTTTATGGAAGACTCAACTGAAACTTCAGACGAACGGATTTAGCTAAGAATACTTTGAATGATTAGGTCTATTTTTTACTATCCAAATATCATCGTATTATATTAAAAGTCTATTATTATAAATGGCATTAGGATTAGGATTGATTAGTTTCTATCGTATATATATACTACAAGGGATATCCTTCTTTTATCTTAGATCAACATGAAAACAGATGATGTTTAAGCATAGGAAGTAGATTGGTCATGTCTCTCCGATCGTTCGATTCGATCAATAAAATAAAATTAATAATTTAATATATATATATCTATATATATATAAGGCTTACGTCGAGTCTTATTTATCAATTTGTATTGGCAAGCTATATTTGCTGTCTGCTAGCCATCCACTATTAACCTCGAGTATATTTTCTACTCTTCTTTGTTTACTATATTCTATTCTTCCGTATATTTCATCTTCTTATTAGCATAAAATCTATAATATATTATCTGTAATGTAATATGAAAAGAAAAAAATACTAGAATATAAAATCAAATAATAATCGATCTAACATATTATTATGATATGTACCTTTAATATTACTACTTAGAAAAATTTTAATCTAATCTACAATCATATCATCATCGGATTTAAAATTTTTAATAATATCAATTTACAATGAAAACTAGACTCAAATTTTTTTTTTTCTATCCTTTAATAAGATCACTTTGATTGATAAATTTAGAAATATAATAATATGAGAGAGGGACTCTAATCTCTCAATTGAATGATTCACGTGACAAGGAAAGATGGAGAGAAATATGTAATCTCTCAACTATGTCATTTTTCTTCTGTCATTCTCATAATCATTTATCTCTTTTTAGTTCCTTATTATTGTATCCCTTGGAGGTCAGGTATATTTATAGACGAGATCAGAAGATATAAAATAAGTAATTAAAATTTTTGATTTGATCAATTTAATTTATTAAAGACACCATTACAATTATAATATCAAATTGATCAGTTTAATTATTGATTTATTTTAGATCGATTGTACTATCTCAAATATTGTTAGTGGACTTATGGAAGTACCTAAATCATTAAAAAAAAATGAGGAGGCTATTATTAAAAGTGATCGGTCTTAATTTTATAGTAGCGCAGAAACGAGAAGCATGACTCACGTGCCCAACGTGTCTCGAATGCAAAAACCCTAATAAAGTGTGTGACAGAGCACCCAATGATGATTTCAAGTATGAGAAAACGGATGCGGATGACATGGGGATTGTGTATGTAGCACGACGACACCATCTTTTGATGTTGGTGGTCACAAAGCCAAGTGCTGCAGCAGCACCCAATATGACCTGCCCACACACATTAAATCTAAACCACCATAAACCTTCATGCGGCATCCATTTCTTGACTTGCAATGCTCATGCCAAAATCTCTTCCATCATGCCAATCCAATCTTTATGCCCATATTGTCAAACATGACGCCCCCCCACTTATAGTAATTGACATTATATATATATATATACATATATATATCCCTCAAAATATTAGCATCCTCACGTATAATATTACTGTGATCAACGGTCATCTACAAATCCAAATTTATCATTTCTATTTTTTTTTCCCTTGCATCGATGCCCTTATTATTTTTTCTTTCTTCCCAATGAGAACATTATACTTACACCTTATTGAAGTCCATAATTCTTATTCTTCTTGAGAATTTTGCATGTCTATTTTTTATTTTTTTTCATTCACATTCTTCCGATAAACTCAAAGTATTTTTTATTAATCATTATTATCACTGGATTTAAAATAATTAACAGTATATATTACAAAAAGTTTTCTTTGTTATTTTCACTATTTATTTGACAATTCATACTAACTTCGTTATTAGCGTAAGTATTATATAACTACATGTTAAACTTAAATTTTTTGGAGATTATATATATATATATATATGTATGTATAATTTTTGTAGTAAAAAGATGCTATTAATCCAATGGGTTCGACCAATGAACTAAGCCTTTCATAGCAACCTAAAATCTTCACATGCGTTTGACTAAAAATGGATACGTATGTTTGACGAGAGAGAGAGAGTGTGTGCGTGCGTGTGAACGCGCTGATGTGAATATTGACTTGACCCCACCACATGCTTCGACCCATTCAGACGTCGATATGATAACCCGGCCCACGTTTTCGTTGACCATGAACACGTGGGAGAAGCACAACCCTCCAATTCATGATCATCACGATGTCAGTCAACCATTCAGTGTTCATATCGCCGTAGTTACTGTTCAGACAGACAGGCGGACCGAATGCATGGCTGCAAATTTTACTTTTTTTTATCTACCGTGCGATCCATTCACATTTTGTTTTCTTTGAGACTACGTGATGGATTTGTCGCGTATTGACTGTTGACGTTTGAATGCTCTAAGTGTGGGGTTCGGATTGATAAAGCGACAAATAAGCTACGTTCATTGAGCATTCACTCACTCAGTTGCTTTCCACCCACCAATAATGTCTCTTTACAAAGATTGAAGGAAGCACTACACTCAGCTTTCTCAAAAGGTCTTTGTGTTTTTTTTTTTTGCGTCATATATGACTATTTTACCAACGAGTAGCGCAGTCGCTGGCTCGGCATCTTACAGCGACATGCAGGTTGAACATGTGTGGACTTTTAGCAATCTGACTGAGTCAACTCCAAGAAAGAGATGGCTTTTGTGTTGCTCGCAGTGAGGATTAATTGAGGCTGTGCCACTGTTTCAGGGAAGGTGCGGAAGCCACATCACCACGGATTCATTCGTTCACGTTTGGGGGGGGATTTGGTGCCCCCATATAAAACTGGCTCAAGTGGTGGTGGGAAGCCTCATTCTGTGCTTGCGAAGCGAGAGAGACGGGGCGAGGGCAAAAAGGAAGAGGGAGAAGTAGTGAATCCCTTGACATCATGGTGAGGGCTCCTTGCTGCGAGAAGATGGGTCTGAAGAAGGGGCCATGGACACCGGAGGAGGACCAGGTTTTAGTGGATTACATCCACAGACATGGCCATGCGAACTGGCGAGCCTTGCCAAAACAAGCCGGTGAGTACAGACTGCTCCTCCCTTGGCTAGGGTTCTTTCTATCTCTCTCCGGAAAAGAAATAATCGAAATCGGGTCTTCGATCTAATCTCATGTCAGCAGGTCTCCTGAGGTGTGGGAAGAGTTGCAGACTCCGGTGGGTGAACTATCTGCGACCCGACATCAAACGCGGGAACTTCTCCAGGGAAGAACAGGAGACCATCATCAGATTGCATGGGATGCTTGGCAACAGGTAAAATAACTCCATCTACTTTTAGATTTGGATCGCTTTGATCGAAGCAAGATTTTGCATGTGCGGGTAACGAAGAGGAAAGCAAGTTATATACTTGATGCTTATCTTCCTCAGCTCTCGAGGATGAGAAGCGAAAGTTCCAAAGATACCGACGTCGGTCTTTGGGTTGGGTCCTGTCGACCACACGCGCGCACACACGAAGTCTTTCTTTCTTCTGTCACCGTGATTTCGACTTGCAAGTCTCTCACAAGCGGTACTTTACCTCTTTGTCGGTAGGTGGTCTGCCATTGCTGCCAAACTAGCTGGAAGAACGGATAACGAGATCAAGAACGTGTGGCACACCCACCTGAAGAAGCTCGTCTTCAGCCCCAACATGTCTTCCACCGGATCGAAGAGGACGACGACCGATTGTTCCAGGCCTAACAGGACGGCACTGTCCCAGCCATTGCCCACGCGGCTGGAAGCAGATCACGGAGGCGCAAGGCTTGCGTCGACGTCACCGGAGCAATCATACAGCGACTTCTACTCCTTTGCCACCGGTTCGTCGGGGCCATCAGGAGGGATCAGTAACGTCAAGGAGGAAGGATGTTCTTCTCAGGAACTCCAAGATATTGATGAGGGCTTTTGGCTGGATACGTTGTCGATGGATGAGTCTGCGACACTAACAATTCCTGATACTACTCCTCCTCCTCCAACCAGCGACCGGTTCGACCTATTCACCTCATCGGACATAGATAACACGGACTTTTGGCTGAACGTCTTCATGGGAGCTGGAGATCTGCAGGAACTGTCGCAATTGTAGGAGAACATGACATTCTTCGGATTCTTTTTATAGGACTTTTATTTTTGTTTTTGTTGGCGGTGGTGAATTGATTGATTGACACTGGACCATCAAGCTTCATTGATGGTGGGTGGTGGTCTTCGAGAGATAGACATGCAACTCTTTCTTCTTCTCAACGGGAAGGTGGAAGAAGAGGGACAAAGCAGAGAACATACTTCCCTTGTATTGTAAAGAGAGGAGAAAAACCTGAAGGTGTGGGCTCTTGCATACTATCAAAGGCAACAACTTGTAGTTCTTTGAATGAAGAGCATATTTCTTTGCAGTTTTCATTGCACGAACACATACATGGTTTATGTGATATCAAAGAAGAACGACTCCTTCATTCCTAGTAGTTGAATGTTCCAAGTTATGTGCTATCTTAATCTAACTTTATCGAGCACTATTAATCAAGTAAACAAACTAGTTTTTTTTTTTTTTTCGCCGTACATGAATGACAATGAATATATCTAATAATATTTCAATTACCAGTTACTGCTTTTAGCTTTCAATGGTTGTGAAACCAAAAAGCCCACCTCAAATTACGCACTGCATCGAGAGTTATGAAGAACCCACCCAGTCAAGCTATTGAGAAAGGCTCGCTCGGCAACTTTGGCAGGCAAAACAGCTGCCACTAATTCTACAGATTGACTCGTTCTAAGCAGCACATCACTATCAATCAATAGTTCGTATTTGCAATAATCACTCTCCATTCATGAACTTTGGCAACTTCTGGACTGCGTATCAATCAATAGTTTATGTGCAGTGTCAAGTAATCATTGTTGAACAACTGCAATTAGAGGAGCTGATAAGAGTTTGGTGGGTTTGTGAAGGTTTTTTAGTCAGTCATCTGAGACCTTTAAATATGATGATGATTTATCTTGACCCATTTAGGCTTTCCTCGAATAAAAAAAAGTGCCAACATGATATATATATAATATATTGAATAAGCGAAAAGATTTTAACCCTGATTTCTACTCACCTACCTAATTCCTCTTAAATATAATTTTTCACATATGGATAGGATGGGGCTACCATTTGTATGTCCACAATTAATAATATATTTAGTTGTAACCATCTAAATGTGCCTCGGTCATCCAATTTATTTTTCTTTATCATAGTTGTTGGGATTATTGTACGGGTTTGGACGGCACAGGAAAGACAAATTGGACAAATATTATTAAAACCCAACCCTGTGAGAAAAGATATAGTGAATGAAGCATAACAATGTTGGGGTTTTTTTTTTTTGAAGAAAATATAAATCTTAAAAAGCAAACAATTTCTTTTAGAAGAGTTGTGCAATTGAGTCTTCCAGCACAAAAAAATGTTTCGTACATTGTAGACCATAATGGATCTAAAAGTGATTGATGTCTCATGGTCTTTATTTCCACATTCTGTTTAAAAATGGTTTTTTGTTTGGTGTGGATTACCTACCCACTTACCAAAAGACCAATTAATTGTGCAGCACTAAATAGATCCAACCCCGTTGATCAACTTTAATTGGAAGAATGAATGAAGCGCGAGTCAAAAGATGAAGAACGGGTCTACCGACCTTAAGTCCACACTGCAGTGTCCTCCTCCGTCCTGAGTTGAGGGGGGAGGAAAACAAAACAAAAAAAAAGACAATTTATGGTGAAAATATAATCAATCAATCATAAAAATATTGGCAAATGATGTTACGTGTTCAACGCCAGCCAGGGTTGACCTGACTGAGTAAGAAGTCGAGGTTTTTGCTAGCACCGACCAAATGACTCGTTCCTAATGTGGTTTGAAATCTTTTAAAAGAGCTAGGCGCCAATTTTATGGTTGGAAATGCTCTGCAACAATCCAAATGTAATGTTTGGAATGAAAGAGACATGTTGATGAATTGGTTTAGTAATTTTCTCTGCTGGCCGTCGTCGGTAGATGATGCCCATTATGCAAGACAACAAAACATGCAAGTGCTTCCAACCTCCTGTATATGATATATCCGAACACCACCAAGTTGGACCTTTTTAATTTTAAACATCTATCTATATTGACATGGCTCTTACGACCGAACCATACAACATTATCGGCATGTAGAAAAACTATACATAGAATAGGGTATAAAGTCCAAAGCCAATCTACTCTATCACCTCGGGGATACAATTGACCAGCCAAAAAAATTTGTCTTTGTTAAGGTGCCTACGGTTTGGATTTATCCTGCTGGTAGCAACTTCAGAGAGGCAAACTTCCTATGGGAGGAAACAAAGATAACCATACAAAGTTTCATCACAATATATTATATTACTTACTAGTGATGCCCTCTGTCCATCCACAGTGTCTGTCGTCTTTCAACATTTAGTTTAATAAAGAACGTCCAAGAAAACAGGAGATGACAAACCAGAATTGAATTCATAATTCCATAAAAAGGGTAAGACAATATATGCATAAGTAATTGTCAACAGACTACTACTACACGGGTCTTCAAAAATCTACTGTCATGGCACTGCGCAATTTCATTCGGAATTTTGCATATAGCACAAGCAAGCAATATGTAAAGGAGATACTGAAATCATAAATTAAACAAATATCAATGAAAAACCTTTAATATAGTATTCCTCCGAAAACAAGACAAACATTGTGCATCATGTCTCCAAGTTACTCCAACACGAGTTTTACAGCCAAAAAAATTAACTAGCAAGTTTATTCAAAAACTCCATCTCCATGCAGTTTGAAAATACGTGGCAAAATAGTAACCCCAGTAGTAACTCGAGGAGAAGCTTAAGACAGGCATGAATATGCAAGAGCCTTCTCCTCCGTTAATTCCTCAGCCGTTGCATCCATTTTCTTCCTTGAGAATTCATCAACTGAAAGTCCTGCAAAATTGGAAGCCAATCAATTATTTTCTTCCATTTTTTTATGTTTTATTATAACAGCAAGTGCTCCAGAATATCAAAAAGAATCATGTAAAGCAAGTATATACTGATAAAAGTATTGTAACCGCTGCAGCAACAAATAACCCAGCGCCAACTATCCACCAATAGTTTAAAATGTCAATAGTTTAATAACAAGGTCACTGACAGAGATGCCAGATCAACAATATATTCACTGTTTGATTTGCTAAGGAGGCTCTAACACAATTAAAGAACAAAAAAGACAACTCATAAAAATGGCCGCAATTTGAAGGTTCTTTGCTACCAGAACTCTCTTTTCAAGTTACTTCTCATCTTCTCATATAAGAACCTGTGCAGTTCGATCTCTGGATAGTTTGGAAACACAACTTCAAGGTCTTCTAAATGAAAAAGCAAGATCTAATTGATGAAAGATGATGTTATGTACCCTCATTATGTTCATAAAATGGTTATACCGTGCCAAGCAACTATTTTAAAGGAATATTAAAATATGTATTGATGCAATCTGAGTTGGTGTATTATTTTGATTCAATTTTGACTGGGAATATTAAGGACAGATGGGCTTGACTCCTTGATAACCCATGAAACATCATCTGATAAAGTTGCTAGAATATCTTGAGGAAAAAGGTAGCATCATTTTATTTCAGGAGTTTAATCAAATGGCCTGTGGAAATTTCCAACACCTAAGAAGATTAGCATATTCTATAGACACATGCTCTCAACGCACCTCCCATGAGGGAATACTTCCGGTTGGGCATTCTTACTGATTCTGGCTGCCCTTTTTGTGGGTTAGAGTGTTTGACAATGAATCCTGTGGCCATATATTTATTTGGTTAAGGGGAGTGGCTATGTCAGTGACTGTAGAAGTCCAACCAGAAGTAACATAAGGAACTTAATTGTAGTCTGATTACTGATTACTGTCTCTGAAAAACACACAATGAAGCAGTCTTTAGCAACCATCAACTTCCAGAGAATTTGGAGATCTATGCCTACGGAGTTTTATAGGACTGCAGGTTTAGCTGATGGGTACCAGTATAAAGAAACATCTGCTTGAAATATGGGGACTAACCCTGGTTGAATAGTCTATTGGTTGGCCTTCACTCTTCAGTAATTCTATGATGGCATATGGCAGTGAACAGAGATTCTAAGGTGTCGAAGAAAAAGATATGAGAAGTAAATAGAAGCCCAAAGAAATCTTGCAATAGAAGGAAAGCATGAGATCCAGCAATAAATAAACTCAGTATACTACTAAGAAACTATCATTGACTTATTGAGTCCTATTTATATTACAGGCTTCGACATATATATCCTTATAAAATTTAGAAATAAATGTGTTAACCTTTATTTTAGTATAGCATGTGACTAAACCTCCACAAATAACCCTCCCATTGACATCAATATAGGACACTCATATTATCCACATCTAATTAGGTCAACATTAGATGATGTGTGGTCTTAAATATCCCAAAAAATTTATATCTAAATAAACCAAGTACTTTGACCAGCAAAATTTCTTTTACAAAGTACAAATGCCAATTAGATTTAAACTAACATTTAAATGATGGTAAGTGTGATTAACCACAAGGATGGATATGTAAGCTTTTAGAATTTTTGGGTATATATATTAAATCTAAATTTAAAGGAAAAAAAATATGAAAATCGGTGGCTTTAAAAGGATACATATCTATGCAATTTTGCCTTTATAAATTATGCCAATGAAAGAAAAGAGGATACAAAAATCACAGTCAAATTATTTACCTTTTTCCTTCATTGTTTTTCCATCATAATCTTCAATATTTTATTATATCATGGATGATCTAGTAAGAAGGATATTCAAGCATCTAGTTTGAAAACTAAATAAAGAGGATATTCAAGCATTTTAAAATTCAAAATCCTAAAAGAGCAGGGACATGTCCAACCGTCAGCAAGTATTAGTTATGGCAACATCATTAACAAGTAGAAACCAAAAAGTATAGATCCTTTCTTGAGATAAGTGTTGCAGCTTCGAGGTATAGTTTTAAACAGGTATTACCATCCTTGCTATAAGGATTCACATCCAGATTAATACTGTGGACTTAAATGTTATCTGAAACGGCATTAAAAATTACATATGATGAGCTACTCCTAAGAAATGCAACACAAGTACAATTTCCAAGGAACTTTGACATTTTGTTCCATCTACAAATTAGATGTTATAATGGCAAGCAGGAAGATGGAACATAATTTGTCCTGAATATTAATTTAAATGATTCTTGCAATGCTCTGTTCAATTTACGGCCCATCTTTTCACCAAAAATCATGAAAGCATTACTATTTTCGACCAGTCAGTTATGCATTCAAGTATAAATTGTATGCACCTTGTACAATGGTCCACTCGCCAGCACGGCATGTGACTGGAAACGAGTAAATCAGCCCAGCTGGTACATTGTATGAACCATCCGAGTAGACACCCATGGAAACCCAAGTTCCCTGCCACAAAAGGTGAGAAAGACTTAATACATTCTGCCAAGTAGCATATGAAGTTTAAAAAGAAAAGATATGAAAGGTAACCTCAGGGGTCCCAACAACCCAATCACGTATGTGATCACAAGCAGCACTGGCGGCAGATAAAGCACTGGAAAGCTTTCTTGCTTTGATTATTGCAGCACCACGTTGTTGAACAGTCTTGATAAATTCTCCCTTGAGCCTGTAAAAGTAAGATAGAGCAATAATAAACTGGTCTAATTAGAAAGACTTAGGAGGATCTGAAATCCAATGAGTGCAAAAGTAAATTTTAAAATGTTAACCTACCAGTCATCATTAGAAACAAGCTCATGAACAGGCTTTTGTCCACTTGGGGTTTTAACGGTTGCATGACTTACATCAGGATACTGAGTAGAAGAATGATTTCCCCAGATGATGACATTCTTGACATCACTAACTTGAACGTTTAGTCGTTCAGAAATCTGACCTAGTGCCCTGTTGTGATCCAACCTTGTCAAACAAGTTATGTTTTTCGCGGGGATGGATGGAGCAAACTCTTTCAGTATAAGAGCATTAGTGTTAGCAGGATTAGCAACAACCAGCACCTGCAAGGCATCAGAAAAATGATTCATATACAGTTAAAGAAAATCTTAACATATAAATCCGAAGCATTTCTAATTGAATCATAGAAACATAAACTTTGCATCCAATATTCCAAATCATACTTTGCAATTTGGAGCAGCATGTGCTTCTAAGGCTGAAGATTGAGACTTATATATGGAAACATTCTTTGACATCACATCCTTTCTCTCCATTCCTTCTTTCCGTGGAAAACCACCAACCATAACAGCTACATTGACTCCAGTGCAAGCCTCCACAGCATCAGTTGTGGCCACGACACCTAATTTATAATTGTAAGAGAAGTTGATTCGAAAAACTAAAGAATAAGAACAGACAGTGGAATTATGTACATGAGGAAACAAAATACCCTTAAGAAGAGGAAATGCTGCATCAACCAGCTCCATCTTGACTCCATTGAGTGCTTCTGCAGCAGGTGGAATGTCAAGCATGTGCAAGATAACAGGCTGGTCTGGGCCAAGCATCACTCCCCTAGCAATCATTGGCACAAGTGCATATCCAATTTGTCCTGCAGAATTATGACAAACATTTTATAGTTGCTGAAGATAACAATTTCATAGATAAAAGGTATCTAAGAGTAAGACCATCATGTTTTGATTGCTTTGCCTTGTGACTAAAATATCGGTGGAATTACAGAACATCTTTTAATTATTTGTGTGGTAAGTACAATAATTTACCAAAGAGTACTCCATAAGCAATAAATATAATACACTACTGATTTTTAATATTTCCATGACATCTCTTATGCAGTTCACAAAAACTTGATTTATGATTAGATTATTGTCATTCCAATATTAACACCAAATTGTATGCAATGTAGAGAATCAAACGATGCCATGAATTAGTTTTGAAGAATCACATAATATATATCTAAGAAATTAATAAATGACACAGAACTCATAACCAAAATAATGAAAAATACATAAATATTATTATCCAAGTAAATGATAAGAGCATACATAACAAGGAAATACAAAACTCATGGGAATGAAGAAAGCTCCATTAACAATGTATTGAACAAGGTTTAAGAACTTAATAATGGAAATGTTTTGAAGTTACTACTTGTTCCATCTTAATCAATTAAAAGTACAACAAACCAAAGTTAAATAATCCTGTCAGACATCTGTTCATAGCACAATAAAAGCTCCATGATGTCTCTAGAAGTGCAAAAGTGATACTGATTCTTAAAAAAAGATCACATTAGTATGTACAATCCACCAAGTCATATCCTAATCTTTATTTTCAGTTAGTTTTTTGACAAAGAAAAAGGCAGCCAAAGATAAAAGCCTCAACAACATGAAGAATGCACATGCCTTAAGAGAATGTTGAAGCATCAATCGTCACATCTGATAATAGTAAATTTTAAAAGGTAAAACAAAAAGTAGACTACTGCATGATGATTCTTTCAAACCATATCTTGTGAACAACAGAAATATTCTACATGGACCATTTAGTTTTCTCAATTTTTCATGGTTTCCACTAAATCTGAGACCACATGCAGGTTATATACATGACCACAATCAAGTGTAATATATTCAAAATACAAGAAAAGCAGTGATTGCTGCACATGGTAAAGAAGAATTTAAGGAATTCAAACTCAAGTGAGCTCTTCACGCCTATAACTAGATTCCAGATGTAACAGAAAAAAAATTAAAGCCTAACACATCATAAAGGTGTCACTAAGAGAATACTATAATAATTAACATCACATTATACAAAAGCTTAGCTTGGGAACGGAAAAAATCTCCCATTCAAGTGACCAACTTGGAAGTGAAAAGCTATCTAAACAACCTATGTGGGCTTCTGAAGAGCCACCATAAGAAGGTTATCTTACTAAATAAACCGAAACAGATCTTTAAAGAAACAAGGACTTGATGGAATATCTAGAGTGTCATGCATTCATATAGATATATAACCATATATTAGTAAAGAAATAGACAAGTGATCCATTTCTTCTTGGAAATCGTATCATTCAGGAAAAAGGGTAGAACCAAACATGATCTCCTTTTATTCTTCTTTCCAGATGTGCTACACAAGACTTTCTAAATCAAAATGCCAGTAAAAATGGACAAGTTTTCCGGATCGACTAAGATCAATGCCAGTCCCAACGAAAAAGAAATAAACAGAAGACGGAGAAACAACAAATAACAGAAGAGTAAAAGGACTCCCAGAACATCTTTAAATAGGACCTGATCTTCCCATGAAAACACCTACGTAGCATGTCAACCCAGATCAAATCAGCACATCGTAAAACAACAAATCATAAAGAAAAATGATCAATATAACAAATAGAACTTGAGATTCTTAAATCAATAAAGAGCCAATGATCGATATAAAACCCTGCTCTGTTCCAAATCAGTAAACCGGAAGCACCAATTTAGAGCGGAGGAGCGAAACGAGTCCATTTCACAATACCGTCAAATGCTACGTAGGTTCAGATCCGACATAGGAAATCAGATCAGATCTGAGATCTCTGACCAATGAATCCAAGTAAACACTAGACATGAAACAGACAGATCATTAGATCGATACCTGCAGCGCCAGTGACAAGAACTCGAACGGGATCCTTCGACATCGCGACGACGATAAGAGGCGAAGAAAGCAACAAAGGTTATGACAGAACGAAGCGATATGAGGCTCGACCTTGGCGAGTAACGACGGAGCGACGATACGATATTTATAGAGGGGAAATGTGGCAGCAAGGGAGTTGGATGGACGGATATGCTCCAAGTTTCCATCACTGTGAAAGGAGATTCCGCCGTCCGGCGTATGGTGATCATTACGTGGACGGTCAGGATTTCTTCCACTGTACGTTATGGTGTTTATGTCCTGATAATATTATGTTATAAATATAGTTAAAACATGTGTCAACAATTATGAGCGAAATGTTCTCTTGACTTTTTATATACTCTTTTAGATTTACCAAAAAGTACACTGAATTCGCATAATCCTTGAAATATCCATAATCGTTAAAATCACATAAAATATTATATATCTATTCAAAATATTATAACTGATGAATTGAACCGATTCACCCTATAAATTGATTTTACTCCATGGATCAATCTATCAAGAAAGGTAAAAATTATTAAGAAAAAGGAAAAAGGAAACACTTATTGTGGGATTCTAGAAAAAAGGATTTTTCTAGAAAAACGTTCAATAGTTTTTGAAGCAACATAAAAAAAAAAAAAACTGATATTATGGATTTTTTATGTATGTTGAGATGATATTTTATTTGATAACCTGCATCAAAGGTGACAGGTGAGATGGTTTAATAGTACCCATGCCAACTAGCCATCATCCATCCCTATTTGGAGACAATAAAGAGCACGTAACTTTATTAAGACAAATAATTTTCTTCAAATTTTTGTATTAACATATTCATAGTAGTATTCAAATTGTTTTTTGTTCACTTTCCAAAAAGAAATTAAATGCGGATTAGTCTTTGGATTCCGAACTCGGCTGCATCGCCGTGGTTTTTGCATCCCGCTAATGGATCGGATTATATTAATTGGAAACATGAACTATCTTTAAATCTCAATTAGGACTTAGCATTCAGCTTTAATAAATGTTTTTGTTTTCCGTGCGCAACTCACCTACCAGCTTTACCTCCAGAAAAAAGAAGTGGGAACCACAAAGGGGTCGATACTGCTGCTAATGACGAGGAAGGTAACTTCTGAGGTATCGACGAACACGTACAAGTAGTTTTTACGAGGATTTTATTTGGACAATGCTTTAATTATAAATACAGATCTTTCACTAAGAAATATTTAACACGATACCATATGTTGCTTTTCGAACTCCCAATGTTCCTCGACCACTACAGTTGTTTTTCATCATTATTCTTTTTTTATTTTTGGATCTTTTACAGTTATATCTTCTCAAAATTATGAAATAATACATTTATCGTAGAATATACATAAACATATAAAATTTCCAAAGAAATTGTAATAATTTAATGTTATAATATTTTTTCTAACAGATACTAATGTAAATTAAGTTTTCAAATAGTAGTTAACTTACAGTATGATACCTAAAATATCTGCAAAAATTATAAAAATAGGGAATTTTCTATAAAGACTTTTGACGATTGATAACTGAATGAAACCTCATAACCTCGAGAGGCAAAACACAAAAAAGTACAACCAAATCCGAGCGGGTCACCGACCGTAATTATCGAGCATCAAATCGGTGCGAGTTTAGGCTCGGGTTTTCCTATATATATATATATATATATATATATATATTATATGGTGCGACCGCCTCTGATTCGGCCTCTTCCCGAACGGTCCCTCGGTGAGCAGCTGCGAACGGCAATAGCGAGAGGCAGCGGGTAGGTATCATACATTCTTCCTCCTCTCTATTCTACCACCGTCACCACCACTACCTTTGCGCATGGATTTCTGCTAACCCTTACGTACGCCAACGCCCTAATCGCAACCCTAAAACCGTTTAAAAATCAGGATCGAAATCATTATTACTTTTCTGGTTTTCTTTCGTCTCCTTAGCAAGATTATTTGGTTTTAATTGAAATTTTCTCGATATGTAATTTACAGGTTTAATTTGGAATCCCCTGTTAATCGGACCAAAGCTGACTGAGCGTGCCCCTCATGGCGACGGCTTCAGGTAAAGCATTGTGCTTTCCCTTGTTCATCTTCGATTCTTGTGGTGGAATCACCAATCTTTGAGGTCTGAGGGCATCGGATTTAGTTGTGGTGTTTACTGATTGAAAGTATTTGGTGACTTGGGCTATAATGGTTTTGGTTATCGGTGTTGGTTATATCGACTTAGCCTGCATTTAGGGTTTCTCGTTTGTGGAACTCCGCATGTTGAATTAATATCGCCGAGAAGAATTGTAGTTTTCTCTAATATTTTTTATGAAATTCTGCGTCATGTGAGGTTTTGACTCGGAAGTAGTGATTTTAAATACGAAAATTTATTAGCATCAGCTTGTAAAATTGGTACTTGTTGGCATTTTTTTCCTCACGAAAAAGTTCTTCCTTTTTTTCGGTCTGCTGCAGTTTCCGATTTCAGTTTTCCTGCAATTTTGTTGATGTTGAGTCGTATGGTTATATTTTTGCGTGCATACACGTTGATTAAGATGGTGATTAAAGTTTTTTTTTTAACATCTGGTAGAATTGTCTTTTTCACATACTTTAAGAATAAGCTGATGAACTGTACATGGTTGTTCGTCATATAGTTATTCTTAATGTAGCATTTGAAGGAGAACTTCTTTTAGTTGATTTTCTATAGAATTGAGAAAGAAATATTTATGAGGTTTCTGTTTCCAGTTGTAATATATTAGCTTAAGAACTTTCTTATCATGTTTGTTTAGTTTTCTGAAAGATATCTACTATTTCGGTGCATTCTAAGCAATTACCTGCACTGTGACACATACCAACAGTGGATATTTGATGAAATACGTTGGTGGTCTGTAAGTCGTAGTTGAAGAGGATTGCTGGAGGAAGCTCTCTGGATTCTTGGACTTGTTTATTCATGACTGTTAACTCATTGTTCTCATTATTTTTACCTCATTGGAACATACATAGAATCAGAAAAGAAAAAAGATAATAATAATATGTCCACAGGAAAGTTAATAAAAAGAATTAATATGAAAAAGACTTAATCCTACAACTTACGTTTACTGGACACTTTTATCCAAAAAATTTACTATTCAACCATTTGTAGGTTGTTTTTCACTTAAATCAGAAGATGCCACGGGAACTATTAGTATCTAAGTTGGTTTATGTACTCGTCATGAGATTTGAGCCATTGGAGATCACCTATTTATTCTTGTCATATGGTTACCCCTCGCTATGTTGCTATTTTAGTATTAGATTTTTTCTGCAAAGTGTGTCCGATGTCTATTAACATTCTTATTTAACTCAAGTTTACATTTTTCTTACAACTTAAAGTTCTAAAGATAATCAAACATTTTTCTCAATATTTGAAAACATGTTTGCACTGTAAAGAAATTTGAAGTAGCTCAAAATATTAATTCCTTAAGTTTGACATTCATCTGCTTTTCTTGTTCTTTAAGGCTTTATAATACTTTGAATATGCATTTGTCTTTTTAGTGGAAATAAAAAAAGAAAATACATAGCATCCAGAAGATTTATAGTTAACGTTTTAGTACATTAGTGATAGGCACAAGTTTGGTGATCATCAGATGCTACCAAACACAGCAACAGCCAACACATGTAGATTAATTGAATACACAAAATAAAACAATTAGAAAATGTATCATAAACAGTTAGAACATGTTATTCTTCACCAATTTTGCTAAATTCGTAGCATTTAGTTACGTGCAATGACTCGTATCTGTTGGCATGAGTTGGTACCTCTTTTGGCATATCCTACTGGCATAAACCAAAAATAGCCACCAAAAATATGGTTGGCTTCTGAGGAATGGGTTGCATGGCATGGTGCCGATAGCTTGTTGGCATGACAGTACGTTCTTGACCCATGCCGTTGCATGCTGATCAGTACAACAATCCTTGGTTTTGTGAACCATCTATTAGATAAAGTTTGACGGACTTGTTTCTTTTTTGTCTACTTTTTGTTGATGTAGAGGCGTTGACATTCTTTATTTACTGTACTGCAGCATCTTTCAAATCACGAGAAGACCATCGGAAACAACTTGAATTGGAAGAAGCACGTAAGGCTGGACTTGCCCCAGCTGAGGTTGATGAAGATGGAAAGGAGATCAATCCTCACATTCCTCAGTATATGTCATCAGCTCCTTGGTATCTTAATGCTGAGAGGCCAGTAAGTTCTATCATGAAAATTCATTGTTTTCTCCCACTCACCTGCTCTGACTCAAAAAATCCATAACATGTACCCACTGTATATTACAGAGTTTGAAGCATCAGAGGAAATGGAAATCGGATCCCAATTACACCAAATCATGGTATGATAGAGGTGCCAAGATTTATCAAGCTGATCGATATAGAAAGGGTGCATGTGAGAAGTAAGTTTGTTACCTTTAGTGTATGTTTTTCTCTTGAAGTAGTACAAGACCTTGCAATGTAGACTCTCATGCTATTGCAATAATGTCCTGGTTTTTCTGGAGTCATTAAATCTCGGTACTCTTATTATTGGTGCTTGGTACTTCGTAGCTCTGGCTAATGTTGCACTAACATCAATTTAGCAATGTTTTCTCCTGGTATACCTTGTAATTGCTTGATGTTTGATTAAGTTTTTTCTATGTTTCAGTTGTGGGGCAATGACACATGACAAAAAGTCCTGCATGGAGAGACCTAGGAAGGTGGGAGCTAAGTGGACAAGCACGCACATAGCTCCCGATGAAAAGATTGAGACATTTGAGCTTGATTATGATGGGAAACGTGACCGATGGAATGGCTATGATGCTTCCACGTATTTTCGTGTAATTGAGCAGTACGAGGCTAGAGATGGAGCCAGGCGGAAGTATTTGAAAGAGGAACAATTGAAGAACCTAGAGGAGAAGAATAACAAAAAGGATGACAAGGACAGTGGTAGCGATGATGATGATGATGATGATTATTTAAAGGTTGATGAGGCTAAGGTTGATGAGAGCAAACAGATGGACTTTGCAAAGGTGGAGAAACGTGTGCGTACCACTGGAGGTGGAAGCACTGGAACTGTAAGGTATTTTAACATCAAACTGCAGGAGCTTCATGAGCTATGTTTTTGAACATCTGATGAAACTTTTTGTTGTCAAGGCATTGAATTTCCGGGAATTTGGTGCATAATTGTATGCTTTTTGTTATGTCAGGAACTTGCGTATTAGAGAGGATACAGCAAAGTATCTTTTGAATCTAGATGTCAACTCTGCGTACTATGACCCAAAAACTCGGTCTATGCGTGAGGATCCTTTACCTGATAGTGATCCAAATGAGAAGTTCTATGAAGTAAGGTTTTTTTTTTTTTTAAACACATGCTAAGTTACTTCTTCCTAATTTTTCATATTGTTTCTACTTCACAATAGTTAATTCGTTCATTTATGGTACACACTACAGGGTGATAACCAAAACAGAGTTGGCGGACAAGCACTGGAGTTCAAGCAGCTCAACATTCATGCGTGGGAAGCTTTTGAAAAAGGACAAGATATCCACATGCAAGCTGCTCCTTCTCAAGCGGAACTATTGTTTAAAAATTATAAAATCATCAAGGATAAATTGAAAAACAAGACAAAAGATACCATTATGGAGAAATATGGGAATGCAGCATCTGAGGAAGCACTACCTAGGGAGCTTCTTCTGGGACAAAGTGAGAGAGAGATCGAATATGATCGTGCTGGACGAATAATAAGAGGCCAGGTATGGTATTTCGAGCGGATTGATATATTTGTTATTTTATCTGTGTTCTTATAGAAATCAGTAAAAGAAAGATGTTATCCTTTTATAATTACTCAAGGTCTACTCTTTTTGGGGTCTTCTCCCTCTTTGATGAGCGACTTCTCTGCAGCATATCTGGTCGATTTTCTTTTCTGCATAATACTTGGCCTGGTTTTATGGTTTATTGAATTTGGTTTTGTCTGCAATTTAATAATCAAAGTTTTGTAACTAATTCAGTTTATAAATGTTGCTTATTTCAAGGAAGCTGCTCTTCCTAAGAGCAAATACGAAGAAGATGTTTATATAAATAACCATACAACAGTTTGGGGTTCATGGTGGAAGGATCATCAGTGGGGCTATAAGTGCTGCAAACAGACTATACGTAATAGCTACTGCACAGGCTCAGCAGGCATTGAGGCCGCCGAAGCTGCAACCGAGCTTCTGAAGACTAATATGGCTCGTAAAGAAGCTACTGATGGTTAGTAATTTATGAAATTTCTTGGTTCTGTAATCAATTTTTCAATGAAGACAATTTTCATTTTGTCATTTTTGCCAATCTCTGTGAGTCTCATAGATATGCAACCACCAAAGGAGACATAGTACATACATGTTGATGTCATTATTTAGATTAGTTCTAACATCAATCATGACATAGTACATACACGTGTATCGAACTGTGGCCACAATATTCCTCCAGGGAGCCTCTTAATTTTGACCTCATGTTTCTGTTCATTTCAAAAGGAGGTTAGGTTTATAAAGTTCAGATTCTTTTTAAGAGCTTTTCATGTCAAAAGAAGAGTGGGGGAGAGGTGTCAAACTGTCAACTACATGCTTTGCTGAGGAAAAACTGGAGTGTAAACGATGGATATAACAGTAAGAGGAAGAGGATGAATCAGAGGCTAGAGAGATCATAGTCTGTTTTGGCATATTGTGTATATCATATAACATAGTGGGGTTTCATTTTGTTGGCTTACATTCTCAAACATCTCGGTTCTATGCCATCTCAGAGTTTCATTTTTCCGACCTAAGCCCGGCTCAATTTTATCTGCTCTATATTGGGTTAATTTGGTTTGGCTCACCTAGCATGGACCCGTAGTTTTAAAGAGCTGGACTCTTCTATAATTAACCTGCACCATCATTTGTACTATGAAACTCATCGTGAAGAAGTGCTAAAAGAACTGACTGATTAGGACTTCTTCTTCATGTGCTCGACGAAACTGTCTTGATACTTTTACAAGTGCTTGTGGGAATAAATGAACAAGATAATCAATTCTAGCTCAATTATTGGTTATTTAATTGTGCTTTGCCTTCAAGTATTTTGTTTTACATTCTCATAGGATACTGTGGCTGTCTCTACCTCATTGTTATACTGTTTAATTCATGTCTTCTTTTTCTTTCTTTTTTTTTTTTTTGTTGGGAGCGAGTTTATTTCGTTGATATTTTTTGTATAACATTCAGTTTTTGTAGAAAAAGAAATTTGCCTGTTTTAAATGGGAACAGCAATACTAGGAAAAAAAACCAAAAGTTTGTATTCAACTGACAGGCCCCATCTGCATGTTCCTCTTGAGTTGAGGAACAAAACTTAATGGAGCTGACTAATTAAATTAAAGTACTTCTGCTTGATATAAATTTGCTTTGTAAGTTTTTGGCTTCTTTGATGGAAATTATATTATGTTATTGAGAGCCACTGTATAAATTATGTCAAAGATTGTCAATACATGACTGCTGTTGGTATCACTCTTCCCTTCATGTAGAAGTGCAACATGTTTCTGAATGTGTAAAGAATATGATTTTTGTGCTTTCTTTATATATACTGCCGATTTGAGACATATATGTATTTTACTTCACGACTTGGAATAATGCATTCCTTTGTGTCTTGCAGATAAGCCTGTGCAGCACGAGGAAAAACATCTTGCCACCTGGGGAACCGAGGTCCCTGATGATTTGGTGATAGACAAAAGACTACTTGCAGAAGCATTAAAGAAGGTACTTCAGTAGGTCTTGTTTTGTTTAATCATGTATTTTGTGTTAATCCATACATAGATGCTAAAACTAGCTTTCTACTCTTACAGGAAGATGAAAGAAAGAAGGAAGAGAGAGACGAAAGAAAGCGGAAATACAATGTCAAATGGGAAGATGAGGTATTTATTCATATCTTGACAAACTAGTCCGTGTTGGTTCTGTTGAATATAATTCAGAAACAAAAAGGTCCTAGAGATCCATATAGACTTGGAACCAATAATGGTTCATTTGGGGGAAAGGAATTAAAAAACAATGTCCAATATTGTCGAGCTGTCAACAATTCTCGAAATCAATAATTACATGTGACCTTATCATCACTCATTATTGACACATGATTGAAAGAAGGTAGAATTATGATATTGTTTGTTTACTAAGCATGTAGGCTGTGGATTATTGGTGTCCCCTTTTAGCATATGGTTCTTTTATGTCCATGCAGGTCACCGCTGAAGATATGGAGGCGTATCGGATGAAGAAGATCCATCATGATGATCCGATGAAAGATTTCCTCCACTGATTACACTTGGTATTTCTTTTTTGCCTTATGCATCACGTATGTTCTGAAATTATTACAAGAGCAGTTTGAGGTTTAAGAATGCATGTATTTGCTATGATGTACCTACTACCTCTGGTCTGGATGTTTGACCCACTCTAGAAACTACTGTTTGTTGGTCAACTATAATAATAATAATAATCATATCATTTTCCTTATGTATTCATTCCTTTACCATCCATCCTACAATAGGGATGGGGCTATAATGGTTTATGTGACTTAAATATTTTTGCTGTGGAGATCCAGTGGTCCAATGTTAGTTAATTGGGGTGCTGTTTTGGTGACTAGGCATGTTTTATGTTAAAATATTACAGGTCCAATGAATCATCACTCTTTTAGTTCTCGACTATGGCATCATGATATGTTTTATTGGTGATATTGACCGGCTGAAAGATTTTGCTTTCCTAGCTGCTACCACAACTGATGAGGCATAGGGATGATGATATTAATTGCCCAATTATGAAGACTTGCTTTACTAGTGAGGATATATAACTTTTTTTCAATCCGGTCATCTAGTCAAGAACCACTTGCAATTTGTGGAAACTATAATGTTATTATTATTTTTTTAACACTACAAATATTTCCATCATAAAGCATATATTGTTACAAAAAAATTTTAACACTACAAGTATGACATTTGGATGCAGCACCGTCTTTGTTTCTTTGTTACATCTTAAGATCTCATGGCTTCCTAAAACTATTCTCAAACTCCCGAGCTTGGAACTGAAATAACTCACTCAAACCTATATATAATTCAGGACGACCATCTTTAGATGCAACAAACCAAGACAAATAAATATATGGGAAACCTCCAACCTCTTTCGTTGCTTTGTGGACACGATTTGCAGCTAAAACAATTTTAAGGTCACGGAAACCCATGCGAAAAATAATGCAGCCCAAATTAAGATCAATCTGTCACTTTGTTTTTGTTGAAGTGACTAATAGACATCTGAATCTCTAATGCATCATCCAAGCAGCACAGAATAAAGCCATGTCAGATTACAATAGTTTATCGTAGAAAAAAAAAAAAGCACGTACATAAAAGACTGTTATAATCAAATTAATAAAGGATGCAGTCTTCCAGTTCCTCTGTCAATGCATTCATTATCTGCACACACTCGGCAAACCAGACCTCTTTTATATAATTGTTGATTTTTTTTCTTTTTTCTTTTGCTTTGCAAACGGATATATAGTAGTAGTAGTAGTAGTAGTAGTAGTAGTAGTAGTAGCAGCAGAAAACAACAGATACATTAAACAACCACCGCAACAAAATGTAGCACAAAGGAACAGAATCCTGAAATGTCATGATATTATCAGAACACTAGGCCACAATTCTGAAAGTCTCTACCAGAGATTTCCAAATGTTCTTGATAAATCATGCAACAGCAATATGATAAAAACTTAGAATTAAAAAAAGCATAATTCAGTGAATGCATCAGAATCCATCCCTCCTAAAACAAAAACAAAAAAAATCAAAAGAGACGAGCATAACACGATGAATTGCCGCAGACAGAGAATGAGAGAACATGACCGAAAACACAAACAATGTTAAGCCACTGACTATTTTTGGCGAAATATAAATCATTTCTGCAAATGAGCTAAAGTTTAGGCTTATCCTAAGTGTCACGAGCTTAGCTGGTTTTGCCTAAGTTATGCGGCACCTTTGCATATCCGTCCATGAAGGTCAACCTCCTCGATACCTTCTATGGTCCCTCAGGACCTAAAAAAGAGAGAACGGGTCAGAAAAAAATATTTTCCACATGATCCACAGGCAATTACTTTAACAAACACTTTATATATCCAATACAAATTACATCTGTGGACTTTAAAAGCTCTGAACGGTTGCACACAAAGGATCAAGATCCATTACAGACCGAAGTTCTCACAAGTGTCCACATGACACAACTCTCATTTACAAATCGAAACCAACCATGAAAGCTAACCAAACGAGGGCTGCCAAGCCTACTACAAGCCCGCTACTTGTTGTACAAAGCATGTACAAAAACCGAAAGATACGGACAAACATGAACATTACGTCAAACACCTTATTCATATTTTTGTATGTGACAGTCTCCCCTACTTATTCCTTCGACGTCCTCGTCGAATCCACTGTAGACGCTGAATCTCCTCGCCTTTTGCTGAATCTTCAATCTTCTGCTCTGGCTGCAACACGCGTCTTGGCTCTCAGCTGCTCTCTGCCGCTGTTGTTGAGTAGTCGAACTCTGATCCGCCATGCTGCTTCAACTCGCCAATGACTGACTCAGGTGTGGGGTCGGCTGAGTTGTGTTGATCCTTGTTGATTCTTGCGGATCCTTTTAATAAAGGAAAATGCCTTCCTTCTTTTACGCCAGTCTCAAACGTCTCATGCCGCTTAAGCTGGGTGGATGCTTGTTGGAGCTTTAACGAGCATCGCCTCGTAAACTTTGAAGTTTTTTAGGTCCTTCACAAAATTTGCCCATCAATTTTTCTTCAACTGAGTTGTCACTTCCAAGTAGGTTCACATCACTTCCGCTTTCGATTGGCCTTCTATTGGGAAATAAAGTGGACAATCTACTCTCAATAACACCGATCACCGTTAGTGAGGATTTGACAATTCGTCTTCCATTAGATTTCTTTGAAGGGTCTTTGAATTTGTGCAGAGCTCCTCTGCAAGATAAATAAGAGAACTGGGGTACTCGGTTTCGCCCATTCTCTTAGGAGTTAAGAAGGCAAAGTTACTTGACTTCGCCCGTCTCCTTGAGGTTGTACTTCATGCATCGAGCTGGTTATGATTCGTCTTTGCCCGCTCTTTGCTCACACTTCCGAAGCACCTGAAGTGTTTGCACTCCTTACGTTGAGTTAGCTATTATGATTCGTCTTCTCTGCTATCGAACTTCCGGAATGCAAGAGGTTTTGCCAATAAATAACAAAATTTCACTCCAACTTGGAACAAGTCTTTGATAGTTTTGGTCGTCTTTGGGATTGTATCGTCTTCTCCATCATCTTTACCACCTACTCCTTTGAATAGAAAAGGTTAGCACCACGTACTGCTTACTTCGTTCCTTGGTCGAGCAATCCTGCATCAACCCGAAGTCCCTCACTTTCGGCTATCTTGATGAGAAGCTCATTGACACTGGTCTTATGAAGTTCTTTGGCCTCTACCCTTATGCCTTGTCCTGGTACTTGGAGTTTGCCTCTGTATTCTCCACCTCCTCGGCCCTTTTCACAACCAACGCTCTCCCTCCATGAGAGCAAGGGATTGATGACTACACGAAAGTCCTGCCTCTGCAGTACCATGGAGCTACCAAGCCCATAGCCCTACTATCCGTTGCCTTGCATCTGCGTCCCTTTCTTCATGATCGATAGATCTACCTCTGCAGCAGTATGACACTCCTCCGAGTCCACCTCTTTTCTGACCGATGCTTTGCTTTTTTGGGTAGCTGAACCCCTTTGGACTCGTCGTCGCTTCCTCGCCCCTTTCGACCACCTTTTCAACACCTTTGTGTTCTCTAAGCAGTTCCCCTTGGTCGATGGAAAGACAGACTGCAACTCTCATGCATGACCTCCACCATCATGTTGCAAGGCGCGCACCGATTTTGTTCTTCATAGCTTCCTTGGTAACAACGTTCGCTTACTAGCCTTGTCCTCCGACTTGTCGGGCTCCCTTAAGCGAATGTGAGCACTGAAGCAGTCCAACTCTCTAACCGCTCCGATCATACCTTTGTATGATCAAAGTCTTCCCATGGTACTCACTAGTACTTGCAATCTAAATTATCCCTTAGTGGTACACAGTCATCATATGCTAATGACCAAGGCTTTCATCCGATACAAGATTCGATGCGCACAAACGGAAGACCCGCCACTATGGTACCATGGCATTCACTCCTTGAATCCATAGCCCTTCTTATCGTTGTGTTGTTCACCGAAGTGGAGCTCCCAATAGCTCCTGATCATACTTCCGCATAATCACGTCCCTCATGGGACTTCTCTACATGTGTTGTATTGCCTCGAACTATAACGATCCACTGCACCATGTGGCCACCTGGTGACATATCCATTGTGTTCAAATTCTTGTGTGATGAACTCGGACTACGATTTCTTCACGTGTGGCCTCTACCAGCACATCGTAGGGCCTCCGCCACTTCCGATTGTGTTCGCTCCTTTTGGCAATTCACCTTCGCATTCTCGGATCAGACCCGGACGAAGCATCGCTCTAGGACAGTCCATTGCCTACTAGCTTCGAAGTCCCTAGGCTTCACTAAAATTGATGCACTATTGTCTGGATCTTGGGCCTCTATCCCCCACCAGCATAATCTTTGTTGTGCACCACTTTCTTCATGACAACTCGAATGATAGCACTGTGGCATATTCAAGAGTACCCACCTCTGCGTCCTCTTACCCCGTGCTTAGACCTTCTGATAACAACTTCGCCTCCGCAAGTTGAATCACCTTAGTTCCTCCGTCAAATGCATCTGTGAGACAAGGTGCCTGTACCTCGAAGCTCCCTTCGTCTTTGCACCATGCAAGATGAGTCCGCCCTATCAGAAGAAAGAACCCATGGAACAATATGATCTCACTCTTACCTTTGCAAGAGTTCATGTTCTTGACCTTTGTCCAAGGAAAGTTCTGTGTCTCTGCTCCATGTTCTATATTCTACGTCGACTCCCTTCATGCGGCTTAGATACTTCACCAAGTTTCACCCAAGTTGCAATGCTCATCGATTTGCATTGAGTTAATGGCGGCCCTCACACCCACCATTCTACAGGTCAGCCCTCCGTTGAATCTAATTTCCACATCGACTCAAAGTGTGCCAGTGTATGATGTTGTCATGGTCACTCCCTCACTTGATCTCGCAAGACATCCACCAATGCATTACTTCATTTGAGATCATGCAACGACTCCTCGCTACTCGCTCGATCCGGTGAGCTTTGTAGAGATATTGTCTTAAGGTACTCTTCCTCAACATGTGCGGTCCGCTGGACCTGATTCTCCCTATGGAGAACCAGGACCTATCCCTCTTGGATATCTGTCCTGTTTGAGCAACTTTCCTCTTTGCATTTTTCCCTCCGGAAGTTTCGGAGACCACCATCCCCTTGGACTACTCCGTCTTACTGAACAATCTGTGCATTGTTTTGTCCCCGACAAATGCGCTTGCTAGATTGCGACTCTTCGCCAATATAACCCCCGCTGCACCCTTCAAGGCCTAGTAACGTGTTGAACTTATTGCAAACTTCAGTCTCATACGGACGTATCCTTTCCATGCCGAAGAGGAAGTTTCAATGCTCTATGGTGTTGAGTTCCGATCGCCTTGGGATGGCCACAAACACTCCATCGTCCACATACGAGCCCTTGCATGAGTACCGAATTCTTCGAGTTAGCAATTCCCCTCACCTCTGTGAGCTTTGCACAACTTTCGGTCGTTGCGCAACACATCCTACTTTGCACAATCTCATCTCTTACCAAGCACCCCGCTTGCCTTGAACACCATCAAGTTTGGTTGCCAACGTCGAGCTGTAGCTCGAACTCAGCCATCTCAATCTTTGTATGCTACACATTCTTCCTAGCTTGCTTGTCCTCGTGGTGCTCTCAAGCAAAGGGTTGGTCATTCCTTTGAATGCCAATCATGAATACTCGCTCCTTTGAGCGACTTCTTTCCCTACATCTCAATGTACGTTTCCCCCAAACGATCGTGCATGCTGGCAACCCTCCATGCAGCCTAGCTAGGTCCTCCACGTTTGCATGACAAGTATTTTTGTGTGTGCTTGTCCCGCTCTGATACCATCTGTCACAAACTTAGCTGGTTTTGCTCAAGTCGTGCGGCACCCTTACATGTCCGTCCACAAAGGTCAACCTCCCCGAAACATCCTATGGTCCCTTAGGACCTACAAAAGAGAAAACGGGGCAGAGAAAGCGTTTCCCATAGGATCCACAAGCAACCACTTTAGCAAATACTTTATATAGCCAATACAAGTTACATCTATGGACTTTAAAAGCTCTGAACGGTTGCGCACAAAGTATCAAGGCCGATTACAAACCGAAGCCCCCACAAGTGTCTACATGACACGACTCTCATTTATAAGCCGAAACCAACCATAAAAGCTAACCAAACGAGGGATGTCAAGCCTACTATAAGTCCGCTACTTGCTGTACAAAGCATGTACAAAAATCGAAAGACACGGACAAACATGAGCATTATGTCGAACACCTTACTTATATTTTTGAATGGAAGCCAAATAAATTTCAATCTGTAAGTTTAGGCTTATCCTAAGGGAGCAACTAACTTCTAATGCAGCATTTACGACATGATTGAATCATCCACATAGAACCACTAGGCCAACAACATTATAATTAGCTTGAGAATTCTCTATAAAGATAAGGGTAATACCCTACCACTGCAGACAATTTAAAGTTGACACCAGAAATCCATTCGTCTCTTTCGAGACATCTAGATTGGTTAATGCGTTGTTGCATAATTAATAGGTCTCGGGTTTCAATCCATGTGTGAGCATCATGTACACCATTTAATCTAATGAATGCTTTCCAATGCAGACATTAGAAAAAACCACAAATTCATTCTAGTGCAAATTAAGTGTAATCCCCCACCAATGCAGACAATTTCTAGGCGCAAATTCATTCTTTTCACACCATAAATTCATTCCAGTGCAAATTCAGCCAAATGACACCATAAATTCTCTATAAAGATAAGTGTAATCCCCTACCTTTCTAAGTGGAAATTCATTGTTTTAACACCATAAATCCATTCAAGTGCAAATTCAGCCAAATAACACCATCAATGCTCTATAAAGATAAGCGTAATCCCCCACCAATTCAGACAATTTCTAGTGCAAATTCATTCTTTTGACGCCATAAATGAAGCATCCCATCTATCAGCTCCTAATTCAGTCAATACATCACAAAGCCATCTGCAGCAGAAAAGATCAAGTGATCCTAAAGAACCACCAAACCAACAGTAGGTAGGTGGAAAGATGACAATTTATTCAACAACCAAATGGAAGCTAAATAACTCCACAGAGACATAATGGTCTGAATAGTCAAATACATAGCAAAGTTATAGCCCAAACTTTGTATCCAAATCACAATTCATGATAAATATAAAGCACAATTTATTACCTCTATCAACATTGTCAACAAAATCAATAGGCAAATAGTATCCAAGACTACCTTAGCCGCAAGTTTCTCACTCCCCGGAGGCTGAAGCTGGAGCTGGAGCTGAAGCTGAAGCTGAAGCAGATGTACCTGCACTTGCAGCAGCAGCATTCTTCGCCTCCACTGAGCAGCAGCCTCCACGGTGATGGTGATGGTGATGGTGGCCATGGCCGTGGGTATGAGGCCGAACCTTGAATTGCTTGCGCATGTCATAAGCGTCCTCGCCGTCAGCGTAGTACTTGGCCTCGACGTCGTGGATGAGGTAGCCGAGGGAGGAGGTGTAGAGGGCGAGGGCGGCACGGTTGCTGCGGCGGACGTGGAGGGAGACGTACTCGGCGCCGAAGACGGACTCCATGGCGTTCTGGGCGGCGGTCATGAGCTTGGTGGCGAGGCCGAGCTTCCGGTGGGTGCGGAGGACGGCGAGGGAGGTGATGTGGCCGTGGCAGGGCTCGGAGGGGTCCTCCTCCATCTTGGCGAGAACGTAGCCGACGATGCGGCCGCCGTAGTCCTCGGCCACGAAGAGCAGCTGCGGCCAGGAGAGGATGTGGTAAAGGTAGTACTTCATCTGGTAGTTCTCCGGCAGGCACAGCAGGTTGCAGGCCTGCATCGCCAGCAGATCCTCCATCGTTGCCTGACGTATGCAAACCATATCCTCCTTCTTCCTCCTCCAATTAACAATTCGATCGATCGATTAATGGATGGGTTTGATCGTTCGGCGGAAGGAGGGGAGATCGGCTTCTTCGTCTTCCTGTCTCTCTCAATAAATTAGGGTTACAAAGGAGCCGATGGTGTTGATGAGAACTCGCCAACGTCTCGATGGGCCACGCCACCTGTGCATTGCAGTCAATGTGAAGGGCAATTTGGAAATTAGGAAAATTGAGAAAAAAGGAAACAAAATTAAATTTGAAGAGTTTGGTCACAGGCAGCCAATTAAAGTTGGATGAAAAGTTTTTTTATTTATTTTTTTCGGTGCTCTTTTTTTTTTTCAAATGGTACCTTATTTTTTATACTACCAAAAAAATATTCATCACCACTCACTCCCAATGGGACCAAAAATTGATATATTTATAATATTTTTATAAATATAAAATATTATAAAATTTATTTAAAAATATTATAAATAATATAAGAAAACTCATACTCAACCAAATCATCCTAAGCTTAAAAATTTGATATCATAACAACTTCTGAACAATGATAATAAAAAAAATATAGCATAATATTACTTATCATATTTTTTAATATCTTTATGATGTTTTCAACGTCTTAACAAAAACATTATAATGTTAAAACATACTACAAGTCATTTAATATATCGTATTAGAATTTAAATAAGCATTTATAATAATTTAGGAACAACATCACATAGATAAAAATTAAAAATAGGTTTTTTTTTTTTTGTCTCCATAATAAAACTATTACAAATAACCCAAATTTATTTCTAAACTCAATCAAACTAACCATAAGTCTCCAAATGTAGTAAGGATCATAGTGACTTATAAGCAACGATAACCAAAGATGTACAACTGATGTATTTACAATATTTTTTAATAGTTTTATAATATTTTCAAAGATACTATAAAAATATTATAAATGAGTCAAATAAAAATACTGTAATGATCTATCCAATTGGACCAATAAAAGAAAAAGTACCCTCAGGGCAAGTTAGGCATTATTTGAAATAAGGTTACCATTTACAGAAATGAAAGCAATGGCACTTTTTTAAGGAAAAAAAAATTGAAAACGATCTATTAAAGTTTATAAAATATAAGAAATTTTTTTTATTTTAATTCATGATTGAATACAATTAATCACAAATATGATCAATGATTTGAATCGATCCCATTTCAAGATCGGGTTATATGTGTTTTGACGCAATGGATCAAATTAGAGATGGTCACATGATTTATTTCACAATTTGGTTTGATTAAGTTAAATTTGGTTGCCAATAATTTAGATCAAATTGAAACACAAAACCAAATTACTAAAGAAAAAAAAGGTTGTAATATCAAAGCATTCAAAATGAACATAAATCATTATCACTCAAATCAACTTTGGGAAGAAGAACTTGTGCAAACATATTCTTATAATTATTTAATAATCCAAGACTCAATCGGGTGGAAGATTGATAAATATGATGGGTTTGAATTAAGATATATTTCAATGAATTAATCATCACTTCATTCTTGTACTTAAATCAACATTTGACCGATGTTGCACGGAGGAAGAAAGCTCATGTAAACTCCTCCATTGTCTCCACCGCTACTGCCGATTCGATTTCATGTAACGGTGGTTTGTGACTAAACCCAATCGATTAAGATGTAGACCACGACGGGTTTCTACTTAATCTATTATACTCATTATCAACTTAAATCTAGCTTAGTTTCATTGTCAATTTAACTTCTTAATTGATTCCTTTTGCACAACCTCTTAGATCAAATTACTTGAATTATAATCTAATAGCGTGGTGTGTTCATTCAAAATATATTAATTACATAATATAATTTTTGTCATTTGATTCCCCAACTGCATCTATTGTACCCAAATCAAGCTCCTAATGAGGCCATACATGGGGGATTTGATCCGAAGAACCACTTTAGATACTGTAATCTCTTCATTTGATTAATGCCCTTACTTAATCCTTCAGTTATTTTAATTTACAGTTAGTAAGGAAAATTAATTAGAAGTAAATGCTCATCTCATAATCACCTCAACTATCCAATCTCTCCTTTTCACTCTTTCTTAGGTGAACCAGCAAATCCCGGAAACAAATTGATTGTGGCGAGGCACTCAAAGCAAGAAAGATTAAAAAAAATGTAGAATTAGTGTAATCCGAGAACAAACTTTCAATCCTCTTCAAGCCACAAAGCATCCGCTTCATGATCATTGAGTGAATTAGTGTAAAAGTGTTGATATCATTTATGGCTTGGTTTTATGATTAGATGATTCTTTAATTTCATTTTTTTTTTTTAGTCATCGTAGATATTATGCGAATCCTTAGTTTACATGGAACTTGATTTATTCTTGTTAATTCTAAATATATATTATTTTTATTTTAAATTTCTTATGTCTACCTGAGATCTTTCTCTGATGTGAAGATATAATAACTGAGAGTTTACTAGTTGTACTCGGAAGTTCTTAGCTGCCTGCGGGTGTCGTCCACAGACCAGTAGTCAGTCAACCAGAAGTAAATGCTTTCACTTCTGGTTGCTGATCCACTGTGCTAAGTGCAGAAATTTAAGAGCAGTGTGAATGTTGAATGAACCCCAAACTTGGTGATCCTAGAGCTGACATGATGAGCATGCATGATGGTGAACAAGCGTGTGAGCTTCTTCTTGTGCCAGACATGAGATTGATGGATTCCTCCTAGTCATTTATTTCATCTTGGAAGAGATTGTTTATGATAGGCTTTGAGGATTATTAGCAGCAACTCTTCATGCAATACATGGTCTTAATTTCAACATGAAACGAAGCACAGATTGAAGAAAGGAAGAGCGAAAGAGAAAGTGGCTTTGTAGGTTACAGCTCTCACATAAAAGGCTATGTATGGGATTCTATAGTTCGAAAGGGAGGGAACAAAGGTGATATTTAGTAGACATGTCAGCTTCATTGAAAAGGCCATATGGATAGGAATGATAAGAAAGTGAAAGAATGTGTTGGTCCAATAGAGGTGAAGCAGCACCAATCAACAAAGAGAGCACTACGAACAGTCTGAATCGGGAGGGACTACTGCTGCAAGTAGAAATAGGACGGTGGTGATTGAGGAGAACCATTAGGTGGAAATGTATCAAAGTTCTTCTACCTGGAAACGCACAAAGCGTGCAAGAAAGAAGAAAGAATATATATATATATATATATATATATATATGTTTAGGTTCCATAAATTCCACTGCAACCTTCATTTGGTCCAAATGCGTTCTGAGATTTCTTAGGATTTCGATTCTTGATGCGTCCACTTCCCAAGACATGGAGATGTTTCGTAATAGGTATGGCCTCAAAGACCCGAGCAGGCAAATGTATATTATATATATATAGACTGCTAGAACAGAATATATATATATATATATATATATATATATAGAGAGAGAGAGAGAGAGAGAGAGAGAGAGAGGCCAAAAGGAAAAGGCTATTTAGGTGGAACGAATAAGCCCTGAAAAGATCTTTGGATGATGTGGTCTCCTGCGGACGCGTGCGGACCCGCACAACGTCATCCGTGGAATTCTCCACAGCTGATTAGGTAACTCATTCTCGACTCTGCCTGCTTGTTAACGTATAGTAGATAGAGAGAGAGAGAGAGAGAGAGAGAGAGAGAAGCATCAGGAGTGAGAACAGTGTAAACGTCAAAGTCGCATCAACTATTTTGGGTTGGCTGTATGATTTTTTTTGGTTTTTTTGTTTTGCTTTTATCATGATTGAGGTCCGGTGGATTACAAGTTGCCAAATCGCGAGGCTAAAAATGCCCATGCTTTGGTGTGCGTACTAAAACTAAGATCCGTGAACTCCACGTTGTAAAGCAGGGAAGTGAATATTGCAGCAGTAAACACCACCGGAGATGGAGATGGAGATGGAGATGAAGAAAAAGATGGGAGGAGGGAAAATTATGCAGATATTATTGCCCTAATTCTACAGTGCATCAACAAACCCCACCATGTTCCATTTTTATCCTGTCACATCACCTTTCATCCCCACTGTCAAACTTTTGTCTCCATCGACACAGAAAGCCCTAACTATGCAGCTATGTGCTCTCTCTCTCTCTCTCTCTCTCGCGCCCATTGAATTTTTCTCATTGGTGTACAAAACTCAGCTCTCCCAGAAATTGAGCAGCATCCTCCCACCGCTTTAATTATCCCCAAGCAAAAAATTTCCACAAACTCCTGAGCTCCTCCACCCTGCGCACAGAGGCCATGTACGCTCTCGGAATCTTTTCTCTCACAACCAGACATCAGGCCACTGGAAGCTTGAACTCAGCTCCCCAGGGAACAACAGTAAGCTTCTTCCACCTCCCTTTTAATTCCCATCCCTCCTCATCCTCCCTTGCGTCCTCTTGCCTATCCAACTCCTCCTCGGATCCTTCCTCGTCTCAACTGTATAGGTAAAGTCCATGCGGAACCGAGTCGGATCTGTATGTATCTATCTAGCTTTCCTTTCTCTTGCTTCTCTAGTAGTGACTTGGACATGGCAGTGGGAATGGTTAGATCATCTTGCTTCTCCGTTTCTGGAATGGAAAATTGAGGGGAACAAGACTGGCTACGACCGCTACATAGATCGTCATATTTCATGGACGTCATCACCATTATCCTTTCGTTTTTTTATGGGCTGTGACTTGAGCTCTTATGCAGGCTAAGCGGAGTTAAGGGAATGTAGCGAGAGCTGGAAGATCTCAGAAAAAGAAGAAGAAGAAGAAGAAGAAGAAGAAGAAGAAGAAGAAGAAGAAAGATCTACTGTGCTTCCCAATGGACTTGGTACCAAACCCGGATAGCCCCCACTCTAACAATAGCGGCGGGAGCAGTCCCAATAGCAGCCCCCATAACTTTAGCTCCTCGTCCTCGGCTGCCACCGCCGGTGGCGCTGCGGCCTCCTCTTCGCCTCCATCCTTAAGCCGCTACGAGTCGCAGAAACGGCGCGACTGGAACACGTTTGGCCAGTACCTCAGGAACCACCGCCCACCGCTCTCCCTCTCGCAGTGCAGCAGCGCCCATGTGCTCGAGTTCCTCCGCTACCTGGATCAATTCGGGAAGACTAAAATTCACACCCACATGTGCCCCTTCTTCGGCCACCCCAACCCCCCGGCGCCGTGTCCGTGCCCTCTCCGGCAAGCCTGGGGCAGCCTTGATGCCCTCATCGGCCGCCTCCGTGCTGCCTACGAGGAGAACGGAGGCAAGCCTGAGACGAACCCTTTCGGCGCCCGCGCCGTACGTCTCTACCTCCGCGAGGTTCGTGAGGTTCAGTCAAAGGCACGGGGCATTAGCTACGAGAAGAAGAAGCGCAAGAAGCCACAACAACATGAACAGCACCATCCTCCGCCGCCTCCGGCCGCCGTCTGATCTAAGCTAAAAGCCACAGCACTATCCGATCCAATGACGTACGAATGCGGAGCATGCGGAATCTTTTGAGTTGCCACCGGATATGCATTAGACCTTTCTTCCGTCGATCAATATGAAGTAGCTATGTGTGAGCTTTTTTCCTTCTCTATTTGCTTATCATCATCATTAGTTCATGTGCTCTTTTAATTCCTACCTGATTGAACATCTGAACAAGTTCCTACTCCCTATTAAATAGTATCATCATCCCATGTTAGTTTTTTGCTTTAGATAAGCAGCTGTGTTTGGATTCTACATTAGATGATGCATTGATAGAGTACACTGAGTAAGTGGTAGTGTTATCAATATTTGACATGCATCACTGGGAAAAAGAGGGGAAGGAACATAAGTACAGTACGCTCGTGGAGGTAAAGCAAATAGGGAGCTGCAGAGAGACCTTTGGTCGTGGGGGTGGGAGGGGGTGGGAGGAGGGTAGGACTATCTATGAATGGTAAAAGAACAAAGAAAGAGATGGGTTCACTATTGTAATTTTGACTGACCTCTCACTGCTGCAAGGTGTACTTAGATTCTTGTAATGGCAAGGTAATGGATCTGCTCTCATGCATCAATTTCACTCACTCAGACCCACTTTTCTTCTTATGGTATCAAAAGCTATATATGTTAGTGGTGACCTTATAATAGCTTGTCAGTCAGTACCCCATTTTATTGTATCTTTTTCCTCTCCTCACATTTATGGAACTGGGAGTCAGTGCTGCAATTCTGCAGCCACTTTTGAGTTCCTTTGTCATTCTAATAATATCATTTCCCTGCTGCCTCCCTATCATCTCCACTTGGACTGCTTCTTTCTCTTCTCGCAGGAAGGATAGAACTGACCACAGGATCCTTCCCTTTCCTGTCTCTTTTTGTAATCTGACACTTGGGCTTCCTGTTCTTCTTCATCTTTTACGCTTCCACTCTCGTGCTTACCTATGAGACCACAGGTGCCATCCATAACAAGGTAGCCATCCAGATTGCCACAAATACATTCACTGCATTTTGGGAGTGGGTTGCATTTTTAAGAGGGAAGGGTACGAAAAGCTTAAGAACTAGTGGAATATGATCCATATTTTCGTAATCATCTGGCCGACAACCAAAGATTGTGGTCAAAACAGTTGCTTGCTATGATTGGTTAGCATCAAGGACTGGATTTGGAGAAATGGCAATCCTCTTGCTCCTGCCACTTGCAATGTGAGAATACAAAATCCCTTTTATATTCTAGGCCACTGGCTGGGAATAGTTTGAGGTGTGTGTGTGTGTGTCTATATATACTGGATTGATGCTACTTGCGTATCTTTAGAAATTTCTCTTCCCTCGTGAGCATGACCACTAAATAAGCTGTTAAAACATGGTAAAAGCATGCAACTTCGAGCAGGAGATGTGGTTCTTGAGATAGATGTCCATATAATTTTGAGTTGCATGATCAGCAATTTGCTCATTCAGCATTACTAGATATGTGATATTGCAGTTCTTATTGTGTGCTAGAGATGGGGCAAAGTTGCAGTAATCCTTTCATTCCTTGTAAAGCAACGAGATGTTTTTTATTTTTTTGTAATCAACAAAAGTTCAGAATCGCTGAGTGATATAACATATTCTCCGTAAAGAACAATGCTTCAACAAAAACCAGTTTGAAGATTTACTGTATGACACTCTTATGTCCATGCATGAAATAAGAAACAACATCGGTACCTAAGTGACTTTTTTTTTATTCAAAATGTTCTTGCATATTTTTATAGGTTTGTATAGCTCAGTAGAACGTAATAGTTTCTGATTTCAATAATGTGCATAGCTGACTTTTCTGAATTACCACTGCTTTAATTCATCTGCATGATTTATAGATACTTCTCCAGGAATGATTGACATCAGCTATTCTAGAGTATTTGTTCATCAGAAATATGTCAAAAGAATCGAATCTATTAAGCTAAACATTTTTCTCAAGGCAGTAATTAATTCTAAAGTTCCCCATGCAGTAATTCTGGTTTCTTTTCTTCTTTGGATCTAAGTTTCTATTGTTCGTCTTAGAGAAGAAAACAGTGAGCTGATCATGCTTTCTTCTCCACAAATTAGGTAATCCATACCTTGTTAGGAATCTGAGAGTAGATTAAGAAGAGCATTTTTCAGGTCAGTTGTAGTTTAGATCCAATCTTAGAGTGCATAGGAAAGTTCTTCAGTTTTGTTTTATCTAATCAAGCATGTGTAAATTTTAGGTTTCACCACAAAAAACAACTCTGGAGTTTGAACTTTTAAGATTTTTGGTCTGAGCTTCATGTCCTGTATCAGGTTCTTTTTCCTCCTCACAACAAAGAAGCTTTTAATTATTCATTTTCTGATTCTGAATTAGGTGATCGTAAACAATTTCTCCATTTTATTCTTTAGTCAAGCACTAAAAAAAATGTAATTCTTCATTCCAATTCAAGTATTTTTTTTCCCTTTATATCACCTTCTAATAGACTCCTCTTAAGAAAACATGAACCTAAAATAACTCTGATAGCTGAATCTATACAGTTTTGAATATAATGTTTTTGATTAATTGAAAGTTCAGAAGAAATATAAATATTCTGACATTTATAGGAGGAGGACGCTTTAAAGGTATAAAAAGCTTCTAATCCATACAAAGAAGGCGGTATTCTCATACTATTATTACATCAACTTTCCAACTTGTGTAAACAAAAATGCATCATGGCAACTTCCTATTATGTGTTCAACTAATTCTGGAAAGAGAATGCCTTTATTTACTGTAGTTAGATGAAGATGTGCACAAACACCATCTTGAAAGAGAATTAAGATATTTAAGTTTCTTTTAGGGTGAGAAGTACCCATTCTTCAACATGTATTCTTACTTCAATTGGTCGGGTAGAAAACTCAGAAGTTATACTCAATTACATCAGCTTTTCTAACTTAGAAATATTTTCTTTTTTCTAGCTTTTATTATTCACTTACAATTTGATTGTCAATGCCATTTCTAAGCCTTCTCATTACATTGATGTCACAACATCATATTGTTAATCGTTGGGAAATGTACAGTTTAATTTGTTTTCTTTACTATATGAATCCAAATTCAGAAAACAATCTTAAGAACTCCAGTTTATGATACTTTTATATATCAATCTTAACATTTGCTATGTCCAAGCTCATCTAGGTGTTAAGTTCTTTCACTATGGATTATATAGGCTTTCTCCTTTCTCAACCAAAGATATTAAACACTATTAATCTTAAGCATCTTAGAGAATGACATCCTCACTGGATTGTGTTATTTCTGAGGTAGAAAATTTTGTTTCTTGCATATTCATGCCTCGATTTTAAGCAGAACATCTCTTTGTTTCATCCTTTCTTAAATTCTTGATCATAACATATACTCCAAATAATCCCTATGCATAAATAGTACTGCATATTATTAAGTCGTGGCAATCAGAAAAAAAAAAAAAAGAAAGAACTTGAGATGGTATGAGGACTTTAATGAGACACTGATTTGTACTCTTTGATCCGATCGGTCGCGGTGAGGATAAGGAAAATACACCTATATGCTCAAATGAAAGAAAGAAGATACAACATATAATGTGTGGAAAAAAGATGGAAGGCTAAGTTTCTTTTTTATCCTCAGTTTGATGCTTCTTCAATCTGGTCTAGTTAGGTCTATTTTTCAGTACCATAAAAATGTTGCTAACTACCTAAAATTTCTTCAAGAAAGTAGATTCTCAACAAATTCTTCTAAAATAAACCAATAAAAATCAGTCAAAGATTTTCTAAAAGTGATACAGAAAATTCTGAATGAAACCAATCCAAAATAATTGCATACATCCTCAAAAGTTTTCGGTAGGATCCCGAATGTCTAGAAGTTGAAATTTTCTTCAAAATCAAATATAAAAGTAACATAAAAAATGCACATTGCATGAAGAAGCTATAACCTCTTAGAGTTTACAAGAATAATTCGACTAGTATGTGATTTATATCTCTCTGTCACTGATCAATCTTTCTCTGCATCACTTTTGTAGCAAATGCATGAAAAGCTACATAAACAGAATAATCATAATTGCTAACTTGGCTGTTTTTTTTAGGCTTTTCGGCAATCCCTCTACGGTCATCTCATCTATGAATATAATCTTCCTTTTCCATGGTACCTTAATTTCCACTATACACACTGTCTTGAAAACGAGGACAACTCCTTCAGTGTTCTTTTACACTTGTGTTGAGAACCCGATGTGTTCATTTGTAGCAAAGATAAAAACATCAATTCAATTCACAAGGTTTCAGAAGTGTGCTAGCGTTTTCGCTTCCTTGTTTATTTTGGGTACACCATTACAATGGTATTAGAAAAAAAAAATAGTATTATATCATGCTTACTATGATGCAATATTATAAAGAGATTAAGGTTTTATTATCAACTATGATACTTTCACTTCAGAATTAGTGGTTCTTAGATCTAAATGTTCTCTTCCATCATAACCTACTGCTTGGTTGAAGACAATCAAATGTGGAACCATATAATAGGTTAAAGGTTTAGTATCAGCCTAAGTCAGGAGTGATCTCAACATTTATAAACCTGAAGTGGAGGCTTAGCCATTTTCTCTATAGAAACAGTAATCACAATCAATCAACACAAAAGGATTTAGGCCTACAAAAGCCTCCAAATGTAAGATGGAATAGGGTACGATGGATACCCTAATCCTAGGCATCAGACAACACAGACAAAGAGGGGAGTGACATACTACTAGCTAGCATTTAGCAAGATCCTTCATGTGTCAACCATGAGACATTTACTTCACTGCTTCTGGATTGGATTAAGAGTTGGTCAGTAATGCATATCCATCAATATATATATATATATATATATATATATATAGAGAGAGAGAGAGAGAGAGAGAGAGATAGAACAGTGTGTGTGAGCAATGCCTGCATTTATCTGACCATGTTCCCCATATCACCTATGAATTCAAGCTTTCTGTGCAGTCTTTTTACAGCTATCTCGGCCACAGTGGACTTAGGGATCGTTACCAGACAAATACACGGAAAGCAATAGTCTCTCTCAGAGATGAACTGTTCTTTCGGGTTTTTATACGTAAGATTCTGCATCTGCCTCAAAGGAATAAAGACTATTGTGCTGTCACTGTTGTAGCTTATGTTTCTCCTCCTTCTTTTTCCTTTTTTATCTTACTGTTTATGCACATAACATCAGTAACAAGAAGAGTAAGACAGACCAAACGACGAACTTATCTATTTGATTGGTCTCGTTAACTGTTTCTGACTCAATCTAATCAGAGATCTGGACTTTTGTTTGAAAAGTGAGATCATCGGGAAAGAGTTTATTGAATTCTGCTGCAAGAACTGTGCCTACAAAGTCGACGAGAAAGAAAAAGGAACCCAACAAATGAAAATACATCAGTAAGCTTATTGAATTTTGTTTTATACTGCAAGGCGAATCAAGTCGTTTTCAAATTTACCAGCTTTTCGATCGGAATTTATCGAGACGAAAATAAATGTTATGGATTCATTCATATTGTTCTTGCTGAGGGTGTGTTCCCTCCCAGGAGCGCAGGCTTAGTGCCAGCGGGGCGTGCAGTGGAAAGGGAGATGATATTATTCTTGTGACCTGATGTGACGCCTCGGAAGGGGGGCCAGCGGGGTGGTGCCGCCCCACGAGGGCTGCCCCCCCCCCACCCCCACCCCCACTCCCCCTCGGTGTCGGCGCCGGCAGCGGCACGCACCAATGGCCGACCCCCGGCGAGGGCGTACGGAGGAGGCCAGGGGGTGGGCGGCCGGTGTCCCGTCATCACCAGTGCGCTCGTGGGTTCGCTGCTGTGTCAGTGCCTTGCGAGGTGGTGAACAGGTGGCGAGTTGGGGGTGGGCCACTCCATTGTGTGTCCCACCTCCTTTCTCTGCTCTTCCCCTGCTCAAGAACATTCACGGATTTGACGTCCGTACGAAAGCTGAGGTGTCGAGCATTGGCTGGCTTTCCTTTGTTGGTTGGAATTATATATATATATATATATATATATATATATATAGCTCCAGAACTAATTTATTTTCTTATTTACTCTTCTAAATTTATTTAAGATACCATATAACATAGAACGGATTTTTCTAGACAATATACACAAAATATTTTTCAAACGGTATCTTTTTTTTTTAAATAGTATTTTTAATTTAAAAACTCAAATTGATCCTCAAAAGTTTTTTTTCTGATTGTTGCCCTTTTTTAGTGACCACAACAAAAATATTAGAAAATTTATTTGAAAACACTATAAATCAATTAAAATAAAATCAAAACACACTAGAATTCATTTAATATATCATACATACTACGATTTAAATAGTCATTTATAATAATTTAAAAATAACATCACATAAATAGAAATAAAAATATTAGTTATAGTATTTGACCATCACAATAAAAACACTATCTCGAAAACACTAGAATAATTTAAATGGACTCTGAAACTCAACTAAACTAATTACAGACCTAAAAAAGATGAGTCAATGAGAAATGTCAATTAAGGAGGCATAATATGATATCTCACTTACAGTATTTTCTTAATAATCTTTATAGTATTTTCAGTACTTCAATAAAACACTATAAGGGTTATTAAAAAAATTATAAATGAGCCAAATAAAAACATTGTAACAATTTAAAACTAGTAAAAGAACAAACAAAAAAAATATGACGAAATTTTTTTTGAGATGTATTTGTGCATCTTTCAAACTAAGAGTACTATTTGGGGAAAAAAACAAAAAAGGAATACATTTTGAAAAATATCCAAAAATAAAGATTTTTATGAATAAAATAATATCATTTAGCAAATATAGCTTTGATGGATTTTTTCCGTTTTAATTTAAATTTAAATTTTTTTCATAAAGACTGATGACCGACTTAGGATTTGGTTCCAAGAATTCATTGTTAATAATCAAGATATTTACCATATAAGTAACCTGATATTTTCAAGATTTGATGGATGAGAAATGAAAGCAGAAAATATTTTGTAAATGTGTCGTATGTTTCAATCCTTAACTTTAACCTTTTTAATTGAAAGAAAATATTGAATGAGATTTATTATTGTTTTTTACTTTATTATTTTATTAAGTATATTATCATATTTATATTTGTTAGATATGAAGTATCATGATTTTATTGTTTGATAAATTTAAAATAAAGTTTATCTAATTTATTTATGTTTTCTAATAGTAAAGAAAATATAATATTGTCTCCAACCAAATCTAAAAACCACTTGCTTGAGAATCAACTCTTTTTCATTCGAGGAATAATCAAAATAAAAAGAAAGATAAGATGGTCTAGGGGAAAAGATTAAAAATAATAATAATATTATGAGTTTTTTTTTTTTTTTTGGAGAAACTCATCTAGTTTATTCTATATTCATGTAAAACATCAGACAATCATAAAGTTATAATGTATAGTTAATATCAAATTTTGCTTCCTTTCTTTTAAACTTCTTTCATGTTTTCACAGTCATTGCTTTGATGCTCTGAATTTGTTATATTAACTATGACATTTTCCCTCTTTTCTTTTATTTTTATTTTTTATTTTTGTTTTATGATTTTTTTGCAAGTAATAATTATTATGATAAGTTACAAATTAGGATCCCTATACCAATAAGATGAATACTGCATTTATTTTATTTTTTGCAGGGAAAAAAAATGTAGGTGCAGTTTCTGTGTCTTCGCTAAATCACCAAACATGGAAGGATCACTTCCCATACGTTACTTTAGGGGTCCCATCGAATGGGTGGCACAATTCTACAAACTTCTGTGTTCGGTCGAAGTCATCAATCACGGGGCAGCGTCGCCGATGGGCGCACACACGTTGCGTTCGAGAGAGAGAGAGAGAGAGGGCGCGCGCGGGAGCGAGAGGCGACAGTGGGTGGGTGGGTGACCAACCGAAGCAATAGGGGACGAGAGATGCTGTTGCCGTGGCCCGCTGCTGGTCCCACTGTCGCCTCGCTCCTATTGGCCAACCGCTTGGGTGCGGTATGAGAACAGTCGTACGATGGGAATGATGTGACAGAAAGTGGAGTTGAAACAGGGAACATATGCAGCAGAGGTTTCCCACTAAATCTCCTACGCAAATGATGCCTATAGTACTACTGCGTGGGGGGGAGTTCAACTCATGTGTCACCATATCTATGGACGATAGATCTCAAAGTGTGATATGGACCCCTCCAACTCGCACACCGGAACACATCGTAGAGGAGGATGCGAACATGCCGAAGTGGACTCCACACTAATACCTGTCGTGGGCCCCGCTCTTCTACCCTGTCAGAGGTAAAATAATTGGGAGGGAGAGGAAATCAAACAGTAGTATCGTTGGTTGGTTGGTAAGAAAATTTTACTCCATTGCCTTCCAAAATTTAGATTCGGTTAAGAATGGTACTGCGTAACGGGTGGCGTACTTTTAAATATAAAGTTTGTAATACGTTATAAGTTATATAATTTTTTTTAATGTTAAAATTATAATAAAATAATATAGATTCTTTATTTTATTTGATTTGCAAGAATTCATCCTCGGATCCGAATATCATAAAGCATATTAAATACAAGAAGAATAGACATAGGATAAAAGATCAATCGAGAACAAAGAATTTAGGATAAGTAATTAGAAGAGTCACTCCTATCGAGAACATCTCCTCCTATAGTGAAGGATCATAGGCCAATTAGAATATAATCAGTTCTATAATATATATTATTCAATTATAAAAAATCACATATTCAATAATTAAGTACGTATATCCATGAAATATTTTAAAAATAATTAATTTTAGTTAATCTATACAAGCGATATTAGCTCAGAAGGTACAAGTAGTATGTATAATAATCTTTTTATAATACATTTGCTTTGAAGGCTCTTTTGAGTAATCATGTCGGTAATGTTAAACGTAAATATTTTCTGCCGAAAGCTTACCACCTAATTGAATTGAATAGGCCAAAAAAGAATTGCAACCTTAACGTGATGATCTTGAAGAAGATACTCTCAAGAAAATTACAAGTAATTATGGGGATACAAATCATATTTTGTCTAGAAAGTGCAAAACCATCCTCCTATCATCAGCATATAAAAGACATTGCAAATAGGATAAAATTTTATAGAGATATTAAATTACAAAAATAAACAAACTGTAGTGGTTTCAAGCAATTCAGATGATGGGGGGCTGATTGTCCAACAGAAATTAGGTTTTCCATTGTGTTTTAAGAGTAGAAAAAAAGGTGTATATGATATCAAATTTGATATGAGAAAACTCTCCCACTAGAACAAGATAATATATAAAAGATGCAAGTCATAAAAATCCTCCGATTTCTTCTCTGCAGCAACGACGTAGAAGGGGTGTTAGAAATAAAGGATAGAAAAAAAAAGAACTCGGCATATTGGCAAGTTAGGAGGGTCTACAAAGATAAATGGCATCTGTTACTAATGAACAAAAAACCAAGTGTTATCGAAAATTGACCAATAAGTTCACCTATGAACACAGTGTATCAATCAATCCAAAAGACATTTAAGTTGAAAGAAACCATAACAGGCAGTAGAATTCACAATACCCTCAACTCATGTGTTCAAAAAAGTCTACGCCTGCAAAAACAAAGCAGCAGACCGAAGGAACTTGGAACTCTCCTCACAACTTATTAGTATGAAGTATGCAATGGAGAACATCACGGTGTAATGCTTTGCAATATCCGAGGTATCTTATTGATCATCATGTTTAAAAAGAGATACATACATATCTATAATACTTGATTTCAATCCCAGCATTATATTTTTTACATAATAGTTTTATTTTTAAATTGGTATCCTAGATCTTAAAATTAAATATTATATATCATAAAAGTATATCGGATCTATTTTATAATTAGATCTATTTGTAGACTAGATATATTCATGTATACCATGAATATTTTAAACTCAATTGGTTCTCGTATTAAAATGAATCTTTATTATTAGTAATATAAGTTGAAGCATCGTAATCAATCCATAAAGTATTATAAAATAACTTTTGTGACGTTTGATTTAAAACATACAACTTTATAATCCTTCCTCAAAAATTCATAAACTCAACTCAGAACCTTTTTTAATTATTACTCACTCCTTAAATAGTGCCGAAAATATTATGAATCTTTTTTTACTTTATTCTTAATTCTTTCTAAGCATATATACTAGTTAACTTATATAAGTTTTGTTTATCATTAATTTTATTATATTAAATTTTAAATAAGTCAAACTAAGAAGAAATAAAATTAATAATAAATTAGATGGGAAATGACTAACTATATTCATACCCATGTTTTTAATCTTGCAGCTTTCTCAACCGGATATAATCTTGAATTTCTCGAATATCATCATATTGATATTTAGTTAGTTCTTTCATTAAGATATCGGCTAATGATATATTAAAAAAATTAAATATATATTTATGAAGTATAAATATTATTAGCGATCATTATAAAACTAATTATTTTAGACTATTTTTAATCATTTATCTTAATTATTCATTTAATAAAATTTTTAATAGTTAAGTCTACGATCATTTCAACTAATCCGATCAACATCTATCACTAATACTGTAAATTGCGTACACTCAAACTATTTAGAATCAGTTAATCCAAAAATTATATAGATACTAGAAGTATAAGATTATATAAAATAAAGTACCATTATAAAATATAAAAGAACACTAATACTTTGAGTTTTTAAAATATAATAAATTATTAATATCATCAATATTTTCACATTTGTGTGAAATATTAACATATTTTGTGTTAACTCAAAATTAGTTATAAATGACTAATACTACTTGAAATAGTATTAAATAGTATCATCTATTTTTGGATTATCTAAATCTTCAAATTATGTATGTTATTACAAAAATTATTTTTAAAAATTATTTAAGATTAATTTTTAATATAATTTATAAGTTATTGGTTTGAGCCACTTTAGCTGCAAGACCAATATAATCATATAAAATATAGTTTAATTTTTTTATAAATAAAAAAATATTTATTATAATTCACATCTGCCTATCATCTTAGGCTATTTTAATAGCTATTAATCGGATAAAGCTTAGAAATATAAGTTACAAATAATATTTACTAAATTTTTTTAATCTAACTTATAAAAATATAATTATAATAAATATTAATCGATGTAAGAGAAAACTCATATGATAATTATGATCATAATAAAACATAAATTATGTCTTTATATGAAAAATAAATGTTATTTTATAATTTTAAATATATACATGTGAATAATTATATAAATATCTAATAATAATAATTAAATGTAATTATCATAAGCAAAAATTTTACCAATAAGAAAACTCTAAAAAATAATATTTTTAAAAATTGTATAAAATCTTAAATTAGACCATTCAATGATATTTAATTGGATAGACCCAGAATTGAGCTAACCTAAACATGGGATGATAGATTTTGGTTAAACATCATTCCAATTAATCAAAATTAAAGTTGATCAATGTCAAAAATTAATTAAAATTTAACATTTTCAAATTCGGTCAAAATGAGATTGATCAAATCTAAATCTAGTCTAAGCTATTAAAATACAATTGGAATCAAGTTCAATTAAAATAATAAGTCAAATTAGTCAATTTTCTAATTAAGTAAATAAATTAAAAATATTTTATTTTCAAATAGTAAAACTACAATTTTATCCGAGTATATTAAAATATCTAATTTCTAAAGAATAAAATTATCAAAAGGACACTAATTGTAATTAAAAAATGAATAAGGGCAAAACTATAATTTGAATGGGTGAAACCCTAATATGTGATTATTGTAACATTCCATCATGAAGTTGCGCTTAATATGTCAATTGTGTAACCGTTGGGAACCATCGGCTTCGACGTCTCCTTGATGTAGATCAATCACTACTAGCATGTCACTGTAGCCTTTGCGAATTGCTACATGTCTACTATGTGTTATTGGTGAAACGCAAAAGCTTTGTTGTTTGGGTAGTCACGTGATGTGACCATTGCTACATTGCATGACCTCTGCCACCGTTGGCCCGGACCATCATGTTAGGATCAAAGCGACACTAAGAGGGGGGGATAAATTAGTGTTTATGAAAAATTTACATCTATTTGAGTATTTGCTCAATAAAATAAAAGAAATACGTTTAAGCCTAAAAATGTTTGTGAGAGTAAGGAAAGGTAGTAGATAGTTAAATAAGAAAGCAATAAAGATAAATAATAAAGAAGAAAAAGTAAACTAATTTTATAGTGGTTCGATCTTGTGACCTACATCCACTCTTTGATTCCTCCTTCGTTGAGGTCACCGACTTCTACTATTAATCTTCCTTCAATGGGTAAATATCTACTGCCCTCGTACAACTCTATTCTCCTTTTACAGATTCATAAGATAACCTTTACAAATCTCTAAGCTCTCCCTTAAACAAAAACTATACAAGAAGAAATGAGGGGGAGCTATCAAAGAATTACAACAACGTTTTCATAAGTTTTTTGCTCTTAATTCTTGCATTCTCAAGCAACAATGGGTAGAGTATTTATAGGCTCCAAATGGCTTCAGAAGTGAAGTCATAATTCAATTTTTTTGGGATTTTTCAAGGTGTTGATAGCCTCTCCCCTTGGAGACATTATTTTGACGATGTACCGCCAGCCTGGCGGTACCACTACTTAACACAGTCTAGGAGACTATGTTTGGGTAGTAGCACTGCCTGACACATTTTCAAAGACTATGTCATCTTGGAGATCGTGTCTTCGAATACCATATCTTATCTAACCATATCTTATCGAAATGAAGTCCAAATCAACTCCAATTAAGGCCTAATGGCCTCTTAATTGAGTTGGTTATGTTACATTTATAGTCAACTTAATTTGAACTCTAAATTACTTTGATCTAGATAAATTATTACGAATTATTAATCGTGTTATCCGGCATGTCATTTGTTCATCCGAACTCTCGGTGTATCATGCTCTCCTTCGACATATTACTCGATCTATCGAGATGTTGACTCCCGTAACATCCGATCTTGATGCAATGTCTGATTTCGGCCTAATGCACGTTCTTTGACTCTAACTCAACGTCTGATTTCCTACTTCAATCATTTTATCTTTTTATGATCGAAGATAGTTTCGCATCACTTTCTTGAACATAGATTAGATTACAACTTTATCAATTAATTTTATCATCAAAATTCGAGATTCAACACACTACCCACAGGGTTATTTCGCAACACGATAACTGCCACCACGCTTCAACTATGCTGCTTATGGTAGGGTTGGCAACTATAGTAGGTTGACCAACCGTAACAACATAAACTCGACTACGACCCATATCAATATTAACCATTGTTAATGATCATAAATCCACCAAATATCTTTCTCTAAGTTCCATTGTCATGGCCATTCCTTCCTGCCACAACCCCTCAACCCATGGGTGGCCAAAACTAACCTTGCATCGACATATGCTATTAATCATAGTAGGTAGCAAGCATGCTTTCATTCGGCGATTCCACCGGTGTGGGTAAGAAAACTTCATTGCCCATAACCAGGTGAGGAGCATGGAGGAATAGACTCAAAAGATGGATAAGATAAAAAGATAAATCAATAATATAAATAGATCATTCAAGCAGTATTGTTAATCCAACCTGAATAATATATTTTCACAAGCGAATGATACTAATAAATATATCTAAATATAAAATAGATCAAACATTAATTTTATAATATAAAGTATTTTTTGATACTAATTATAAGTATAAAAACTATAATCATACTTTTGCTATGTAAAAAAAATCCTTAACACTAAAAATCAAAATTTAAAAATGATAGATAAAGATCAATAAAGAGAGCCCCACTCATTAAGATATCTCTTAAGAAAGTCCATTTAGCCTTTCTTTCTATTAGTCGATAGCTTAATTAGAATCCAATCAAATCTATATTATATCTTACCTAATTAAATATTATCACATAATCTAACACAAATGCCTCCAGACCCATCGTTTATTTTACAATAATAATAACTAACATAACCAATTTTTCCAACAACATAATGCCCCTAAGATTTGTATTTTGAAATAATAAGATAATTGCACAAGAGGGTTGAATCTAACAAATTTGTTAGAGTTGATTGATACATGATTAACTATGACAGAGAGAAGATTATAATCAAAGGTTTGTCCGAAGTTAAGTCCAGACATCATGTCGGGGTTTGGACGATGCGGTTGGAAACTCGCCTAGAGTGTGTCGAGAGCTCGCCGAGGGCATTGGGAGCTTACCAGGATGGCGTAAGAGAGTTCATTGGAAGAAGACTGAGACTCGCCGAAAGATTATCGGGGGTAGCCAAAAAGCTTGCTGGGAGTTGGGAAGGTCTTGAAGTGGGTGTGTTAGTCATTATGATTGTAATTAATTAAGTCATAGTTAGCAGGTTAACCACGATGATGAAAAAGAATTATAGATCATATATGGACCCAGGATCAAGCTTAGGTATCAGACAAAAAATTGGACGATACCATGGGAGCTCATTAGGAGTTCGCTAAGACTTTACCGAAGGTATCAGAAAGATCGTCAGGAACACGTCGGGAGATCGCCAAAGGAAGACCGTGAGACTCACCGCAGGGAATGCTGGAGGTTGCCAGATTGTGGGAGTGAGGTCATAAGCTTGGTGGTCATGTTTGATTGTAATATTTAAGTCGTAAGTTAAGATTGAATTCGAAATGAGTGTGATTTAGAAGGAATCCAAATCAACTCAATGAGGTAATCGGGTCCACTAAAAGGGTTTGATTGAGTTTAGGTTGAGCTCAATTGATTGACTAGAGAATTGATCATCTTGTGGTTCAAGTTATGATTAGAAAAGTGAAGGGAATCACTTTTTCGGGATTCCCGACGGATGAATCATCGGTGAGCAACTATTGTACCATCGTCGCCCAGGATTTTGGGCGGTTGTCGGCGACTGAATCGCCCAGGCCGACAGTTCAACTACCCATACCCTGGATTTTAGGTACTTTCGGTGATTGACCCGCCCAAGCCGACGACTGAACCGCCCATATTTCGGGTGAGTTTGAATTTTAGCTCCAATATCTGAAGCCATTTGGGGGTTATAAATATCTCAAGTTTTCTTATATTCCATTCAATATTTTTGGGATAAAAATTATGAGAAAAACTTGTGTGAAGTGTAAGAAAAGCAAATAGGAAGTGAGTGAGCTAAGAGTTATAAAATTATTATCTCCATTATAAGATTATAGGGGTTTGATCTTCACCCAAAGGAGATCAATATTAAACGTCAGTATGCTTCAACGAGGACTCGGGCAGTAAACATAGGCTAAGGTTGAGACTGAACTACCATAAATTATAAGTGTTCCTTACTTGTTTCATTTAATATTTATAATTATCGGATTCTTAATTATATTCAACAAAATGTCAAGTGACATTTCTAATTTTATTTACTCTTCAAGTATAATGTTATTTTATTTACTCTTTAAAAATAATGTTTCAAGTGAATCACTTTCAATAAACTTTATATTTTTTTTTTAGAATCATTTTCTTATTTTACTTGAACAAAAAGTTTTCAATTTTTTTTTATCTTACTTTAAGTTAAAAAAAAAATACACTTAATTACCAATTGATCCTAACAGTGAGTTTGCAAATCATGTTCAACTTCTACTCATAAATTACCAGCACTAAACATAGTTACCAAAAGGTTAAAGGTTGCTCCTTCCTTGTACCACACCATCTACTGCCTCTTGTGCATTTATTCCAGATTCTAAACTTTTTGTTCAAGAGCATAATAAAATCACATAATACCCTCGACAAGACATTTAATCCACAAGTGTAAGATGTTGATCTAAATATTAGTATAAGAGATCTCATGAATTGAAGTTCCTGCTTCCATGGACTAAAACTTAACACTTCTTATCTAAATATTAGTATAAGAGATCTCATGAATTGAACTGTAATGTTTTTTTTCCCTCTTATACTATCCCCATTGCTGTATATAAAATTGCAGCTCATATTATTAGTTACAAATTGATCAGCCAACATTTTTGGTGGTGACATCGACTCACAAACATACAACTATTTTACTTGGTATAAACTTCAGTTCCATGGTGGTGGCATCAACGCTCCTCTTAATTTACCTCAAATTGACGGACTTGGAAGCTTCAATTTCATAGAACAAGTCAGATAAGTTTGAAAACAGAAGGACAAAAGCACACACACCTCCTCTCCCCCTCCTTTGCAAAAAGGACTCAATCAAAACACGAAAAAAAACAACACTATATTTAAATTAAAATTTAGATATTAACGTACTAAATAAAATCCAGAAATAGGAATGGATTGGGTAGTTGATCAATAATGGTTATCCTACTTAGGTTTGCTTAGTTTCTGGAACCTTTTAATGTGTTCGAGATAATAAGTTTTGACAAGTTCTCGCATAACGTAAAGATCATTTTACTCTTATTTTTGTTATGAAAAGATCATATTACTCTTATTTTTGTTGGACTAACTCTTGTCTCCATATATCTCATTGGCCCTGTCAAACCCATCCTTAAAGGTTTCATCCTTGTCCTAACTCCCATCTCCTTTATCCTGTAGAACCTATCCTTGTGCCTACAACACAAGTGAGGGATTCTAGGCAATGACGAGGGGTTGTAATAATATTTTTCAATAGGCTTTAATGGAAGTGTCAAAAGCAGTATAAGCATACTCGAAAATATAATAATTAATATAAAGGTCTCTTTATTTAATTTTTGTTATTACTTAACTAAGAAGGATACTTATCTGATATCCTATTTTTTTTAGATGAGGTGATTCTTTTTGGTTTGGAGTTCATTTATCTCAATCACAATTTCTAGTTAGGCTTCAGTGTTTTAGTGGAGGTGCTAAACATGTTAAGTTTGCTTAAAAACACTATAGTCCATGGTATAAATTATCTTGTCAAGTAATATTTAAAAAGTTATGATAAATAGAAAATACCATTTGACAAATATGAAAAAGGAACACCTCATAAAAAAAATCTCAAAAATATTCTTATTTTATAATTTTATCATATATATATATATATATTTATATGATGCTAGTTTTTTCTTTTAACATCTTATTATTATTCTTTAAAATCTTATGTTTTTGTCATTTTGAAGGCATATTAGTTTAAATTGGAGTGTCAACTATCTCGGTTGAAGATTAACTATAATAAGATACCAATATATTTTTCATATTTATAATAATATATACTAAATTAAATTTAGAATTATTAGAATTACTAACTTCGGACTGATTTGTATACAATTTCACCTATATATTATATTTGGTCAACTCACCTTAGGACAAATCACTTTTTAACCCAAAAAAATATAACATTTATATCGTCAGTCCAACTAAAATTAACCTAAAGTACAAAATCATTTACCAAAGTGAAATATAATATGTGAGATCCATTTAATTAAGGGTTTGTATCATATCCACTTACCTAATTTGATAAAAGGCATATAGATCCACTTAGTTAAGGGTTTATATCAAATCCACACATCAAAACTTAAGGTGTTCAGAATTCATACCATAACTTTGCCTAAGATATTAGTATGGTATTGTTGTATCAAATTTAATTATTACCACGTGAGAGTTCAAATTATCATAGTATAAATATCTATATCGAACATATTGATCATATAATATTTTTCCTTGTATATCAACTTATTTGGCATTGGAAACTTCGTTTGATAAATTTTAATACTTAAATATTGATTAATATTATTTAGTTAAAAATTAAGAATTTAAAATATCGTTTGATAATATTTATACATCGAATATCGATATCATACTAATCAACATATTATCACGGTAAAAAATATAAAGAGGATGCTGAATGTAATGTTAATGTATGTTTGTATCTTTCGGGTTTTGTTAATACTTTGTACAACAAGTAACGAGCTAGCCAAAGCTTGGTAGACCTAGTTTGGTTAGTTTTATTGGCTGGTTTCGGCTTATAAATAAGAGTTGTGTCATGTAGACATTTGTGTTGACTTTGGTCTGTAATAGACCATGATCCTTTGTTTGCGATCGTTCACAGTTTGTAAAGTTCATGGTTGTAATTTGCATTGGCTATATAAAGTGTTTGCTAAAGTAGTTGCTTGTGGATCCATTGAGAAATATTTTCTCTAACCCGTTTCTTTTTTGTAGGTCCTAAGGGACCATAGGAGGTTTCGGGATGGCTGACATTTACGGATGGACACATGATGGTGTCGCACGACTTAGGCAAAACCAACTTAGTTTGTGATATTTGGTATCAAAGCGGGACAAGTACACATTGAAATACTTGACATACAAACGTGGGGGACCTAGCTGGGCTATATGGAGGGCACCCAATGTGCACGACCGTTTGGGGGAAATAAACATTGAGATGTAGGGAAAAAGGTCGCTCAAAAGAGCAAGCATCAATGAATGACATTCAGAGGAATGACGAACCCTTTGCACGAGAGGCATCATAAGGACAGGCAAGCTAGGAAGAATTCGTAGCACACAAAGGTTAAGATGACTAAGTTCGAGCTACGGCTCGATGTTGGCAACTAAACTTAACGGTGCCCAAGACAAGTGAGGCGCTTGATAAAAGATGAGACCATGCAAAGTGGGATATGTTGTACAACAACCAAAAGAGTTGTGCAAAGTTTACAGGGTAAGGGGAATTACTAACTCGAAGAACTCGGTACTCATGCAAGGGCTTGTATGCGTACGATGGAGTGCTTGTGGTCATCCCAAGGTGACCGAAACTCGATGTCATAGAGCATTAAAATTTTCTCTTTAGCATGGGAAGGATACGTCTGTTGGAGAATGAAGCGTGCAACAAATTCAACATGTTGCTAGGCCTTAAAGGGTGTAGCAATGGCTGTATTGGCGAAGAGTTGTAATCTAGCAAATGTGTTTGCAAGGGTAGAATAATTTGCTAAGCAAGATGGAGCAATCCAAGGAGATGATGGTCTCCAAAACTTCGAGAGAGAAGAATGCAAAGAGAAAAGTTATTCCAATAAGACAAATGTCTAGGAGGGATAGGTCCTGGTTCTCCAGAGGGTGAATAATGTATAATGGACTGCACATGTTAAGGAAGAGTACCCCAAGATAATATTTTCACAAAGCTCAATAGATTGAGAAAGCAACGAGGAGTCGTCATATGATCTCGAATGAGGTGATACATTGGTGGATACATTGCGAGATCAAATGAGGGAGCAATCCATGACAACATCATACAAAGACACGCTTAGAGTCGACCTAGAAATCGAACTCAACGGAGTGCTAACCCATGGATTGGTGAGCATGAGGGCTATAATCAACTCAATGCAAATTGAGGAGCAGAGCAACTTGGGTGGAATTTAGTGAAGTATCCAAGCTGCATGAAGGGAGTCGACGTAGAAGATGAAACTTAAAGCGGAGGCACAGTGCTTTGTTTGGACGGAGGTCAAGGGCATGAACTCTTGTAGATGCAAGAGTGAGATCATCTCGTTCCATGGGTTCTTCATTATGATAGGTGAACTTATCTTGCATGATGCTAAAGACAAAGGAAGATTTGAGGCACATGCACATGGCCTCAAAGATGCATTTGATGAAGGAACTAAGGTGATTTAACTTACGAAGACAAATTTGGTATCAAAATATCTTAGCACAAGGCAAGAGGACGCATAGGTGGGTATCTTGAAGAATGTGCCACAAAGCTGTCATTCGAGTTGTCATAAAAAAAGTGGAGCACAGCGGAGATTGTGCTGGTGGGGTACAAAGACCTAGGATTTAGAGAATGGTGCACCAATTTTAGTGAAGTCTGATAACTTCGAGAGCTACTATACAACAAACTGTCCTAGAGCGATTCTTCATCCGGGTGTGACCCACGAATAAGTGGGTGAAGGTGAATTGCTAAAGGAGGAAACATAATTGGAGGTGGCGGAGGCCATACATTGAGAAATCATAGTCTGAGTTCATCCCACAAGAATTTAAATGCATTGGAGATTTCAATAGGAGGCGACATGGTGCAGCAGATTATAGTAGAATAGTTCGAGGTAATACAACACATGCGGGAGAAGTCCCATGAGGGACTTGATCACGCAGAGGTATGATCATGAGCTACTTAGAGCTCCACTTCGATGAACAATACAACGACAAGAAGGCCTGTGGATTCAAGGAGTGAATATTATGATATCACAGAGGCGGGACTTCCATGTGTGCACATTGAATCTTGTATTGGATAAAGGCCCTGGTCATTAACATATAGGGGTTGTGTACACCATCGACGAAGAATTCGAGTGCAAGTACCAGCAAGTCCCAAGGGGGGACTTGATCATAGAGAGGTATGATCAGAGTGGCTTGAGAGTTGATTGCTTCAGTGCTTATATTTATTTAAGAGAGCTTGGCAAGTCAGAGGACAAGATCGAGTAAGCGAACGTGACTACAAAGGAAGCTAAGGAGAACAGAATCGACGTGAGCCCTACAACAAGATGGCAGAGGCAATGCATGAGAGTTACAATATGTCCTTTTATTGACTAAGGGAAACTGCTCAGAGAACACAATAGTGTTGAAGCAGGTGGTTAAAAGGGTCGAGGAAGTGACGATGAGTCCAGAGGGGCTTAGCTACATAAAAGCAAAACATCAGTCAAAAAGGAGGTTGACTCGAAGGAGGATCATAGTGTCGCAGAGGCAGATCTACCGATCGTGAAAAAAGGGATGCAGATGCAAGACAACAAATAGTAAGGCCATGTGCTTGGTAGCATCATGGTACCCTAAAGGCAGGGCTTTAGTAGAGTCATTGATCCCTTGCTTTCATAGAGGGAGAGCGTTGCTTGTAAAAGGAGTTGAGAAGGTAGAGAATGTAGAGGCAAACTCCAAGTACCAGAACAAGACTAAAGGGCATAGGCCAGAGAACTTCATAAGACTGGTATCAATGGGCTTCTTATCAAGATAGATGAAAGTAGGGACTTCGGGTTGATACAATAGTGCTCGACCAAGGAACGATGTGTTGTACATTTTCTCCTCAGAGGATAGGCGACAAAGATAATGCAGAAGATGATACAATCCTAAAGATAACCAAAACTATTGAAGACTTGCTCCAAGTTGGGTGAAATTTTACTCTTTTCAGGCAAGACTTTTTGTATTCGGAAAGTTCGATAGCAACGAGAAGGCAAATCACAATAGCTAACTCAACTCAAGGAGTGCAAACACTTCAGGTGCTTCAGAAGTATGAGCAAAGAGTGGGCGAAGATTAGTAACTAGCTCGATACATAAAGTACAACCTAGAGGAGGCGAGCGAAGTCAAGTAACTTTGCCTTCTTAACTCTTAAGAGAATGGGAGAAACTGAGTACCCCAGTTCTCTTATTTATCTAGTAGAGGAGCTTTGTGCAGAGTCAAAGACCCTTCGAATAAACATATTAAAAGATAACAATTGTTAAATTCTTACCAACGATGATCAATGCTATGAAGATTAGATAGTCCGCTTCGTTTCCTAATAGAATGTCAATCGAAAGCAGAAGTGATGCAAACCTACTTGGAAGCGACAACTTCATTGAAGAAGAATTGATGGACAAATTTTGTGAAGGAATGACCTTAAAAACTTCAAACTCTACGAGACAATGCTCGTTAAAGCTCCAACAAGCAACCACCTAATTTAAACGACATGAGACATTTTAGATACTAGCGTAAAACAAAGAAGGTCTTTTCTTTTATCAAGAGGATCTATAGGAATCAACAAGGATCAACATAACTCAACCAACCCCACACAAGAGTCAATCATTAGCGAGTTGAAGCAGTATGACAAATTAGAGTTTGACTACTCAACAATAGTGATGGAGAGCAGTTAGGAGCCAAGAGGCATGTTGCAACTAGAACATAAGATTGAAAATTCAGTAAAAGATGAGGAGATGTAGCGTCTGTAGCGGCTCCGACGAGGACATCGAAGGAATAAGTGGGGGAGAATGCCACGAACAAAAATATAAAGAGGGTGCTCAATGTAATGTTCATGTATGTTCGTATTTTTTGAGATTTGTTCATACTTTATAGAACAAGTAGCGGACTATGAGTAAGCTTGACAGCCCTAGGTTGGTTAGCTTTTGTGGCTAGTTTTGACTTGTAAATAAGAGTTGTATCATGTGAACACTTATGAGACTTCGATTTGTAATGAACTTTGATCCTTCGTGTGCGATCGTTCAGAATTTATAAAGTCAATGAAATTAATTTGCACTATGTATATAAATTATTTGTTAAAGTGGTTACTTATGGATCCTGTAGGAAATACCTTTTTAACTCATTTTCTCTTTTATAAGTCCTAAGAGACCATATAACATTTCAAAGAGGTTGATATTTGTTGATGTATATGCTATGGTGGCACACGACTTAGACAAAATCAGCTAAGTTCGTCACAATAGTCACCTATGAAAATTTGAAGTCATGAAGTATCATCCTATAAAATTTTCAAGCATATCAAATAATTTAATCAGTAAAAATTTAACCTTTGGCATCAAGTTCCATAGTCTAAAAATAAAAGAAAATTAAGACTTAATAATCAAAATTAAGTATACATAATTACAAATACATCATATATGCTGGAGCTGGTTGCTGCAACTTACCAAACAGCTGATCCAGCAAATGACCCGCGTAACACTTGGCGCTTTCCGTCTTGCCGCGGCGTATTATATCCGTCGCCCCTTTCGTCGAAAGTTACTCCGAATTCCTTAGCCTAAACATATACTCACTAACCCGACCACCGCGGAACTGCTTGTTCCGCGGGACCCGCCGACCAGACTTTTTAGGGTGAGCGAGCTCCGTGGGTTCGGCCGGAGGGTATCGTGTTCTCTGGATTTTGGGAACTCGGAACAGGATGATTAGCTACATGTATCCATTCAATTCCTCGCGACCGCAAGGGAATGGTTAAATCTTTATAAAGACCGTCGTGGGGGATAGTTGGATCGCTCCCTTCTCCCGATCATCTCTCCCTCCCCCAATTTTGATCCGCCGTCGCCCAAATCGTTCCGAGGAGATGAATATCTTCGCCAAGAAGCCCACCGCCAAAGGTCGAATCGAATCCCAACCCTTCTTCACTTTCTTCTCTTTGGATCTCTTTAACGAATCATATGCTAGTTTCGATTGTCTCAAAAAATTCTAAATTGAATGTACCCTTAATGGGAAAATGCAAAAAAAAAAAAAAAAAATCGACTGGGAATGAGTTTTGATGTCGGCGGTTTATATGCTTGAATTTTGATGTTTTTATGTTTCATTTCATCTGACCGTACTCTTATGATGAGTTCTAAATATGTTGTGACTACAGAGTCTCTGCGAGCAAGCAAGAGGGAGATGACGACCGCCACCAGAGGTATGGTTTTCTTTGTTGTAAGATATTGCAAAATGTTTAATTTACAGGTATTTGATTTTTGTCTTTTGTGCAAAAAATGTTTGTTCTCCTAAATTATAATTTATATGGTATGGCAGTTGTTGATTACTTTATTGGAATCATGAGTCTTGACAAGTTCAGACCAGTTTAAGATAGATCGGTAGCGAATTGTGATCTACCCCAATATGGGGTGAATATGTACATGGAAATTTGTAGTGAATTGTGGTCTGGATATTAATTACCTTATGAGGTGAATATATACATGGAGATGAGTGATAGCCTAAATAAGTTCAATCACATGACTATTTGAAAGACTAGAACACAGTCCTTCTGTCTTCCTTATTAATATTAAGAGTGCATGGAATTAATATCAAGAGTGCAAGCTACCGAATTTGCAGAACTGGGTAGTTCGGTCTAAGGAGATAGCAGCTTCAAAAGTTGGTAATCATCAGGCTGAACCTTAGGGGATCACCTTCCTGTCATCATTTTAGATTTATACCAATTCGTCTGCAGCAATTTACTTGAAGAAAGATTATCCCTTGGTTTCCAATTAGTTTCTTTGTTGAATCTAACTCAATGAATAATTCATCAATATCTAAATGAGAACTCTGAAATTAGGATATATTATTCTTTTGTTTAAGATGAACACTATCTTTGTTCAATAATGTGAAGCAAAAGGTGATGACAATGTTGTTTTGTGTTTTTCTTCCTTTTTGTGGATGTGTATGTCTGTTTTTGTTCAAAATTTCGTGGCCAAGTCCATCTGTCTTTGTCTTAGTCTTGTGTACTAGGTAGTTGGAACTTGGAACATGGCAATGGCTGCACAACTTATGAAGCCCTCTCAGTAGAAAAGCAACACTGATTGGGCCAACTACACATCAAACTGTGGGACCTTATGCCAATCAGTGATTTAAAAAGGTGCTCGAGCGCCCGCTTAGGTGCTCAGGCGCCCTGAGCACCTCGTTTAAGGGCCAGGCAGCGTGCTTCAATGTGGCACCGCTTGGGCGCTTTCCCGAGTCCAAGCGTCGGGCGCTTTAAGCGAGCGCCCAATTGGTATAAGGCGATCAAACTACTTAAATTTGCGTTAGTTGGTTCGATTGAACCAACTAACGCACACAATTATATCAGCATGCGACCTCAACTCAAAACCCTACACGCGCTTCTCTCTCTTTTTCCGCCGTCGGCGATTTCTTCCTTTGCCTCCACTGTCGACGATTTCTCCCGCTGCCTCCGAGTCTTCCTCTGTCACCGATCGAATCTCTTTAGCTTTCGTTGTTGTCTATTGCTGCTGTCCGCTGCCATTATCCAATGGCTTCTGCTTTCTGCGAAACAACTCCGCTATTGCTGCTGCTGTCCGTTACCTCTTGCTGTTCGTGACTCCGTTGCCATCGCTACTGTCTGCGGTCTCTTGTTGTTTGCGGCTCCGCAGCTTCCGCTGCTGTCTGCTGCCTGCAACTCAGCTTCTCACCGCCGACTTCTCACCGCGACTTCTTCGGTATCTACTCTTCCCTACTGCTGTTAACAGTATACTATTAATAATAGATTATTATTTACTGTTCAAAATAATCTTTATTTATTTGATTAATAATATACTATTAGATTTTAATACTACTAATCTTTATTTTTAATTTATTATCATATTTTTATTTAAATAATTATATTTATTAATTATATTATATATTTTTTATATTTTAGTATTTTAGAGTGTCTCGCTTCACTCGGATGAGCCTAGCACCTCGGGCGTTTTGGGATCCTGGCACCTTTTGGGTCTATCGCTTTTTAAATCACTGGTGCCAATCCACTAAAGACCTACTGTTATGTTAAATTAACCTAAACTAAGCAGTCCAAATAAGAGGTTTGGGTATTGTGAATAAGCAGAGTATATGTCTTTTCATTAGACCCAATTCCTTTTGTTTAGGTTCTTCTGATGTTAAATTAAATTAAATGTTAATGATTTGCCCCTCTGATAATAATTTCTGTTTCCATCCTCATGGTAAGCACCCTAAATCTTCAAATGTGCAACTCAATTAAGATATTAGTTGTACCCTCAAGGCCTCAACAAATCCAGTGGCCAGATGTTCTTTTACCATGTTTACTAAAATTACTTATTGTGCTGCTTCCACAAGTTGAATAGACACTGTTTTTGCGCCACATCTATGCAACATTTGAATGTAGTTGCTCATGAATTGGCATTCCATTATCACGAAATTTTATCCACTTTTCTTTGGTCATGAATGATACATTATTGTAAGTCTAAATTTCACACAACAAAATACTATACAGTAGTTTATCAGCCACGCTATGAAAAAGAATAATATGGAGCATGAGGTACCAATCAATGTGATATTTGTGGAGTTATACGTGGGCAACCTTACTCAAACATATAACAAGCTTATTTCTATAATTTGAATCCTTGTAACCCAGGTTGTAATAGGACAACCTTGTTATTTTGTCAATGTAAGAATATAAATGTTTCTTTAGAAGTAGTTTAAGTTGGTAACTTCTAATTTTTTTCTTTGAACTCTGGCTATGATTCCACTGTATTATTTCATGCATAAGAGCGCCCAAAGATGATCATGAATAAGCAACAAAACACATGTGTTAGGTGGTTGTTGTATATGCAGTTAATGATCTCTTTATATCTCCTTTCCCTTTTAATGTGAGAAATAGATATGTGCATGCAACTGTGATAACTATGAGGCTAAAGCTAGAAGTTGATCATTTATGTGCTTGTAATGAAATTGATTCATATTATTACTTTATATACTTCCCTGCTGGCTGACTGGTATTGAAGTATGACTGATGTGGTACCAATCTAGCTATTTCTGGTCACTTTGATCAAGAACATGAGATAGCAGCACTCCCTACATAAGTCACAAAGAGAGACAGCCATAATTGAATTACCATAGCATGGTTTTAGTTTGGGGCTTTTGCTGTTTCATAGCATTCTTATGTGATCCCTAAGAAGGGACATAATAAGTCTGTAAGTGGAAATATAAATTGTCAAACAGTTCTGTTTTTTTTTGTGTATTCAAGCTTTCCCTTGATTTATTTTAAGTCTGAAAGTGGCAAATATAAATTTTCATAATGGTTCTTTTGTGTGTGTGCATATGCGTGCTTGCTCTTGATTGACTTCTACGATTTGCATTCTTGCATTTTACTTTTTGTGAAGCATAGTCTAACAATCTCCATTGAATGTTATGTCACTTTCTCAGGTATCGAAAGAGAAATTGGAGCGCTGCAATTGGAAGTATGTTCATATACTGCCATAATTGAAATATAACTTCTTTTCACTAATTGTTTCAGCTACAAGTAGCTTTTCATCTTGGGTTGGCATAAATTGTTGACTGTACCTTTGTCCTATTACCACTGGCAAAGTTGTTGATCCTAGTATTTGATTATCCGCAATCGAGATTGAATTTGCCTAACAAGTCTTGGGTGAGGCATGCATGCAATCAAGTTGACAAGATACTAAGTGCTAAGTTTAAATCTGGTTGTCAAAATTGGATGCCACTAGGAGTCAACCGGAGCTCTATTCCACACAGTGATTGCAAAAGGTGCTCGGGCGCTCGCCTAAGCGCTCGGGTGAGGCGAGGATTTAAAGAGGCACCGCCTGGGCGCTCGCCCGAGCCCAAGCGCTGGGCGCTTTGGGCGAGCGCCCAGGTTAAACCAGGCGAGGCGAACTAGGCTTTTAGCCTGGTTCGATCGAATTCACGTTCGAACCAACTAACGTATCGAGAATTGCTTCCTCAACCCTAATCCCACTCGCGAATCGCGATTATGTCGCCGCTCGCCGCTGCCGCCGCTCTCTGCCACTATCACCGCTGCCGTTGCTCTCTGTCGTTGTTGCTGCTCGCCGCTGCCGCTGCCGCTATCGCTGCTCGCCGCTACCACTGTCGCTGCTTGCCGTTGTCACTTTCGCTGCTCTCAGTAAGCAGCTTTCTCGAAGTCAGCCACCTCGCCTATCTACTGTTAATAGTATACAGTTAACTTATTGTTAACAATATACTATTAACAATAAGTTAATAGTAGTATATTGTATATTAACAGTATACTACAGTAGTTAATAATATACTGAACAATATACTGATAATAATATTTTTATTTATTAGATTAATAATATATTATTTTGATTTAAATTTTAATAATACAAATATTTATTTATTTGATATCATGTTTTTAGATTTTTTAATTTAATATCATTTTTTATTTAAATTAATTATATTTATTAATTTTTTTATTTTATATTTTAGCGCCTCGTTTCGCTCGAGCGAACGCCTAGGCGGGCGCCTAGCGCCTCGGGCGTTTTGGGACCTTGGCGCCTTCTGGCACCTAGCGCTTTTTAAATCACTGATTCCACAGCTATCTCTTGAGCAGTTGAATCCAAAAGATGCAAAATCCTGCAAAATTGTGTCGGGAGCGTGCTCGGCATAGCCCCACTGATGCTTAAGTTAGCTTAGGAGTTGGTGTTAGCAAAGTGCCGAGAGTGGTAAAGCTAAAGGCACTAACTAAATAAGAGTATTTTGTTGTGCCGCGAAACACACCTGAGCGAATCCTTTTATAGTGTGGCTTTGGGACCGTTATGCTCACAAACGTTAATTGATGTCGAGACGGTTTCAACGTATTTCCCGATCCAAGTGGAATTGTGTTGTGTCGAATCTGAGGAACATGCGATAGACACGATGTAGTCGGTAACGTCTAGTGAGTGTTGCCATGTTAGCCACTCATGGTGGAAGTGTCGGCCACTTAACACCAAGGTGTCAGCCGCTTGGCTCCATTGTGTTGCTTGCTTGGCATCGTGGTGCTAGTCATCTGGCACCATGGTGTTGGCCACTTAGCACAAAGGTGTCGACCATCTAATGCTGAGGTGTTGACCACATTATCATTTCTCTATCACCAAATAAGATTGATGTTAGTCAAAAATATTTTTTTCTGATAGTTTGCTTGAAGTCATAATCTTAAGTCTTAACCATAACCTTCCGCACAACTAAATAATTGATTCTCTATCAAAACATCAACTAGATGATGTTTCTTTACCTATCACATGATCAGTTTCATCTGAACCAACATTAGTGTTGAAACTAAGAGTACACTGCATCTCCTTTCAGTATCCAATCTGGTAGACACTCATGATACCACTGGCACAACTTCACCCAGAAAAGAAAACAGAATTTATCCAGGATCTGAATGAAACAATTATGCACAAAATGTCATTCTTTGGATTTAAATATGTGGAGAATTTACTATGTACGGCTGTATAGCTTAGAATATATTCAGATTGATATTAGATATCAGTAATATTTTGATATACAGAAGTGGCAATTCCATACAAACGAGTATGAAGTTCTAAAATATTCACCTTCCCCTTGCAAAGTTGTGAAGTTAATGTTACCTCAAAACATTAAAAATTGCTCAACCTTTTAGGTCATGGACTTGAAATGTCTTTAAACACAAAATTATCATATCCATGATAAGGCTATTTATAAGTATTTTCAAGCTTCAAGGGGCTCATATTGAAGTCTCAACTATGCAAGGATGTTAGGTAAACTGTACGTCATCAAAGGTTTTTTATGAAAAAAATTCCTTACCATTTACATGTGCATTATTTAATGACAAAGTGGAAATCGACTAAATGCATGCAATCATAAGACTTAAATCTGATTAAAGACCTATTTACCAATCCAGAAAGAGTCAATTTAGTATTTAAGATGTATTCTAATTATATTGAATCTGCATTTCTATCCTTTGGTGTAAGAAGATAGTCTTTATCAAACACCGAAATGCTATAGAATTCATTTCTTATTTTAGTTCCTTATACCAATTATATATCCTACGGCTTATTTGTTGTCGTTGTTGTTGTATACCAATCATATACCTTTAAAAATTACTTATTTTATTTGGAAAGCTTTTTTCTGTAGCTGCACAACACAATTTATGGAAAGCTGAAATGATTGATCTCACATAGTAATACTGAGTGAAAGAGAACATGGATCTTATGGATTGAGGTGTTGGTTCATGCTATGATGTGTCGTGGCATATACTATTCTGGTGCCTTAACACCTTCAGTGAACAGCATGTCCAATATATAGAATTTTACACAACTTTACACTTGCAATTTGAGGTCAGAATCATGCCTATGGCCAACTAACAGGTGCATGACATGTGGTGCCTCAATTCAAAGATTTGATTTCTGGTGGCAAGGTCTGTCAACCCCAGAATGGCTAATTTCAGGAAAATTTGCTGAGCCGGCATGTGCCTCCTGAATATAAACAATAAATAAAGAGAGAAAACATATTTGAATTACAAGCAGAATACTGGATACACTTACCTTTGCAGCACCTCTCCCTTTCTGCTAAATGTTGCCACTCTCATGTGAAAGCAGTGGTAACTCATCGGGCCAGCCAGCCGAATTGAGCACCTCATTTTCCTTTATTACATCTCTCCCTTCCACCTCTTTCTCTATTTCTCTGCCTCTCCTTTCTTTCTCTTCCCTCTTGTTTTGGCTGAAACAACTCAGAAGTTGACTCTGTAATTCTTGCCTTAATACATGGTATAGCTAACAATTAGCATTTTAGTGGAACATGGTCTGAAGTTTGAACAGTGTAAATTTGCAAGAATACATTAAATTTATCAGATCATAGTGAAGTTTTAAAATTCAGGGACTGTAGTATCATATTTTCTTATGATAATTGAGTCAAAGTTTCGCAAGGGACATAGTGTCAGAGTTCCAAACAGTTGATATCATAAATCATTTAAAGGGGCATATATCATGGAAATACTAGCATTGAACAACTTGGAAGTTTGCTATCTTGTAAGAGAACAATTCCAATAATGAAAACTAGAATTTAAAACAATGTTCAGTGTTACGAGAACTTGAGAAGAGATAGAGTGATGTTATTGCCCCATTCATAGTTTATCCCACTTAGTTGTTGGCACCATTCCACTTATTTCCAATATAATGGAAGATGTAGCAACTCCAGTTTTACCAGATGTACAACAGGTGATGGCACAAATGATGATTTATGGTCAAGGAGACATGTTGTATAGCAAGGTTATTGTGTGGGTTATTTGGTGTGGTGTTTATAGGTTGTAAATGTAAGCGGAAGGGATCATTAATGGATGAAAATTGTCTGGACTACTTGATAAATTGTTGCTATTGTGGGGGGTGTGCTTGTATAAAGATGTAAAATGACATATCATATATAGGAGAGAAGTTGGGAAAATAAGTAGGCAAGGGAACGAGAGAAGCATGGAAATGGTGGTTGGCTTGGGCTCACCCCAAGAGGAAATGGATGGCATCACAGGATTGGCACCGATCCAACTTTTCGAGTTATAGGCACACCTCTTTGTTTATAATGGTAAAATTGTGTACATGGACACTCCCCAAATTGTATTAACAGGAGTCTCAGCATTGACACCCTTTTTCAAATGTAAACATGAATCATGTATAATTTTATTGGAATATTGTTTTAAGCGTAATTGTCTTTATTGATTAAGGAAAAGCCAGGTCATGCTAGTCACTTAAAAGTCATTGGGAGCAAAATTTTAATATTTGTTATCTACAGCTTCCATTGTCAGAATATCTGATCACCAATAAATAATTATTGTATTAATTTTTCTTGTGTTTTATTGAGTTATAATCCTGCAAACTCTATTGTTGCTTCTAACTCTATAAACTACAGATTCGGCATGCACCGAAGGTGATGAAAAATTAGCATTTCAGACTTCTCTATATTTTCCAATATTGTTGACCATGAATGTCCTCACATTAGCTGGCATGATGGCAGGAAAAGAGGCTTGTTGCAGAGATAAAAAGGACTGCTAAAACTGGAAATGAGGTGACGTTACTTCTATCACAAGCTCTAAAACATGCATTATGCATCATCCTTACATTAGTGTGAAAGCATTTTCTTATGACAATCGGTATGATGATTGTATTACTTTAGCTACATACTAGTTGTTATCGTTTGCAGGCTGCGACTAAAATTTTAGCCCGTCAGCTTATCAGATTAAGGCAACAAATTTCAAATTTACAAGGTAGCCGAGCTCAGATGCGGGGTATAGCAACACACACACAAGTAAGCAAAAATTTATAGTCTCTGTAATTTGTTCATATTCTCTGTGTAGGAAACAATTATATTGCTATAAGTTTCTTGTTGACTTGTCAGGCGATGTATGCCACCACTTCAGTGGCTGCAGGCATGAAAGGTGCAACCAAGGCAATGGGAGCAATGAATAAGGTCTAGAAAAACCTCTACTATTTTCATGACATTTGTTGGAAATTTCATTGTGTTAATTGTTATACTTAAAATGTATTCACTATGATAACAAATGTATCAGTTAAGGGGCAAAAACAAATCTAGCAGTTGATATATTCTGTAGCATCTAGAAGGGCTTTTTTCTCAATTGTATGTTATGTGTTGTTTGCAGCAAATGGCACCTGCTAAGCAGATCAAGGTTATGCAAGAATTTCAAAGACAGTCGGCACAAATGGATATGACAGTAAGTTCATTTCCTGTTTTCGATTGAGATCCAAGACAGCTTGAATAATTTAATCAACTGCTATGTATGTCATTACTGCTGGAAGCATAGTTGTCATTATTAACATTACTCAAGTACGATACGAGACTCTCTTCTGTTCTGCTTTTGTCTAGAATTATTTCATCTTAGAAAATTTGCATGGTTAGAGAACTTTCTCTTCTATTCTGCTGTTGTCTAGAATTATTTCATCTTAGAAAATTTGCTGGTTAGAAACATCTTGCTGGTTTTCTTAAATTTACAGCGAATTCACACATTTGGAGTTAATATCCCACACCGTGAAGTTAAGCTAGCAAAATCTTGAATTTAACATATTAATGCCTCGAAACTTGTACATCTGTTATTTTAGTGTAATTGTGTCATTTTTTCCTATTTGCCAAAACTGTTTTTCGTCCTAATTTTAAGCATCTTCTTTTCTTTATGCAAGCATTTTGTTGTATTCAAAGTGGGCATTAATGTATTTTTTTATGTATTGTAAATTTGTTATACCCATTCTTGAAATCAGAGTGAGATGATGTCAGACTCGATCGATGATGTTTTGGACAACGATGAGGCTGAAGATGAAATTGAGGATCTGACTAGTCAGGTAATAATTACTTTGAGTCCTTTTCAGGAAGTTTATTTGAACATTTGCAATTACTTTGAGAAGCATCAAGTCGAAAAGATATTTGTATTCTGAATATGTCAGGCCATTAGTATCACTAATCACATACTTCCCAAATTTTGTTAATTCTTTTTTAGGTTCTGGATGAAATTGGTGTTGATGTTGCATCACAGGTTTGTACCTTCTCTGAGCTTGAACGTTATCCATCTGCAATGGTTTTTCCTTTCTTTAGTTGCGATTTTGATGTTGAAAGTTCCTTGTAGTTATCATCTGCTCCTAGAGGAAAAATTGCTGGAAAGAATGTTGGAAGTGCTGAGAGGTTTGACCTTCTTCCTTCTTTATTACCATTTTTCTCCAACAATATATGCTTATGTCAATTTAGTGCATCCATAAAGAAAACATGGTGATAAGTTAAAGGCTGAATCCCATTTAGTCAATGAAAATGTAGTAGACTTAGAGATTATTTCCACATCTCACTTGTTTTTGTTTGTGAAACACAAAAATTATCTATCCAGGGTTAGCATTACAGTAAGTTAATTTGGTGCAATCTCGCATATCTGATTAAAAGTAAAGTTCCACAGGTTTTTACATCCTTTTATGAATTTGAATATCACATGCACAATGTGAGTGCTTCTGACGAGACCAAGCTTTGGCCCTTGATGGCCATGAGAGGCTTCTACCAGTCCTTTTTGTCAACATTTAATGCTTGTTAGAAGTTGCCTGCTGCTTGGTACAGTTATGTTGCTTCACATTTACCTCTGTGCTAGTATTTACAACCACATAAAACTAAGCTTGGTTACTCATTTCATTCTGAGATTTGTGGGATGAAATAATGTCATATTACTAGCAAGATTTGAAACACAATTTTAATTTTATGTTGTTTCGACTGGGTATACGTTTGCTCGGTTGGAACTGAGACTGGTTTACTTCAAGATCTTAGCATCATGTCTTCTAATGCACCCCAAAATCTTGTTTTGCAGCTCGAAGGTTGATGAACTTGAGAAAAGATTGGCGGCCCTTAAAAACCCATGAATGATTACTCCATCCAGATTTCAGGTCTTGATTTCTTCCAGTCCAATTGATCTATAGTATTTTTTGTACAAAACCATGGCAAATGCACTTCAGATATTCTGTAAATATTATTACCTGGTTGCCAGAACTAAGGAGTGGTTTATTTGACAACTTTTACCCCAATTAAATGTGAAATCCATGTTTGAGGTCTGGTACTATACATAAAAATGTAGTTTTTATGATGCACTCTTAATGCTTATTTCAGTACTATTGTCAGTTTTTAAACAACTTGGGTGGTACAAATTAATTTAAGAAAGATATTTTCATCATCTACCATTATATTCCGTTATTGTTCATTAAAATGGCAATTATAGAATGTCTGTGATACTCTTTATTCATCTCCATATGATGGATCATATGGAGAAGATCGTGTGAACGTTATCCACTTTTATGAAAACATATGAATGTTGTGTCATCAAATTTGATGGGATAATCATGATGTATCCTCTTCCGCTGTATGCATATTTATATAAGATAATTTTTTATATAAAATATTTAAATTTTGGATATTTTTTAAATTGTACTCCTCTTTTTTTTTTCAAATAATAATTTTAATTTAAAATTTGAAAGTTTTTTGGTCAAATTATTTTGTCTTTTTTTGTTGAAGTTTTCAGTCGTTAAAATATCATAAACTCTATTAAAAAAAAATACTATAAGTAACATCATATTGTATCTCTTTAATTGTCATTGTTTGTAGATCGTTATAATATCATATTTTAGGTTTGTAGTTAGTTTAATTGAGATTAAAAATTTATTTAGATGTTTTCGACTAAGGTTTATAAAATTTTTATCGTGATGGTTAAAATAATTTAACAATCTATTTTTTATTTTTATATAGGTGATGTTATTCCTAAAGCATTCTAATTATCTATTTGAATCATAGTATATAATATATCAAATGGTTTCCAATATGTTTTGGCTCTATTTGACTCATTTACAGTGTTTTGAAGTAAGATTTATAGTATTATTATTATTATGATGGTTAATATATTATAATAGATAATATTATAGTATAATAGATGAAAAAAATATTGATAAATAATTTAAATATTGATCAAATTAGGGATACTATTTGGTAAAAAAAAAAAATATAAAATGAAAGATATCGACAGAAAATAGTGAAAATGTGAATATTTTTTAAAAAAACTCGCCACATTATATTTGGTTTGATGTATTTACTGATAGAGACCCCTCACGTGTGATGCACGCGACGCTATACCATCAAGAATGCTGCATTGCATCATTCTATGGTGACCCAAAACCATCCCATGAGCCGTCACTTTACGAAAAAAATGTTACAGCTACTTATGAGATGGCGGGATGCTTTCGCTTTGCAATCTGCTTAGCCTGCGTAAAACTTGGTTGGTGAAGGAATCCCATAACATTTTAGACGTATGCCGATAAGAGAACATAAAATGAGATGGATGGATGATTTCGTTCATTCTCATCAGTAAATGAGTTATTAATAATCAAATAAAATTTACAATTCTTAATATTTGATAAGTGAATACGTTCCATAATATTATTCCATATCAAAATGTATCGAATCTTCGATCCTCGATATAAATTGAAATATCATAATTTGGGGCATTGACGCATAGAATGCTAGCTACTACACGGTAGGAGGCAACAAGACATCAAGAAGAAGAAGAACCTTCCTGCCGTTGCCCACCGTCTTCCCAAACCTATCGAGCCACTCCACCTTCCCCACCTTTCTCTATAAATAACTGTTAAACTTGGTTGTTTTCTTCCTCGGTTAATCAAAAAAATCACCCGAACTCCGAAGTGCCTCCCTTCCGCCTCTCTTTCTGCCTCTTATTGCCCGTCCACCCATAAGTTCCCAAAAGAAGAATACCGCGAGATCTGGTGGGTTCCGAAATCCCTTTCCTGATTTCACCATCCCACCGACGCCATCTCCGCATAAGATGTGATCGAAGACTTATCTCCTGACATTTTTCGCTGATTTGGTGGCAGAATTTGGGGGGTGCCATGGCGGCATCCTCATCGTCGGTGGCCGAGGAGGAGGAGGCGTTCGAGCACACGCTGCTGGTGGTACGGGAGGTGTTGGTGTACAAGATCCCGCCGCGTAGCTCGAGCGGCGGGTACAAGTGCGGCGAGTGGCTGCAGTCCGACAAGATCTGGTCCGGCCGCCTCCGGGTGGTCTCTTGCGGAGACCGCTGCGAGATCCGGCTGGAGGACCCCGGCTCCGGGGAGCTCTTCGCTGCTTGCTTCGTCCGCCCCGGGCAGCGCGAGAACTCCGTCGAGACCGTGCTCGATTCCTCCCGCTACTTCGTGCTCAAGATCGAGGACGGCCAGGGCAAGCACGCCTTCATCGGCCTGGGGTTCAACGAGCGCAACGAGGCGTTTGACTTCAATGTGGCCCTCTCCGACCACGAGAAGTACCTGAGGAGGGAGCACGACAAGGAAACCAGCATCGACACTGATGAGAGCCACATCGAGATCCATCCCGCTGTCAATCATCGGTTGAAGGTATCCCTTCTGGTTTCTGTAGCACAATTTCTCCTACATGTATTATTCATAGCTATTACTACGCAGTATCCATCAAGCTTCGTCCTAATTATTAGAATATGACTTTTTCCAAGTTATTAGCACCGTTGACATTACAACCATTTCTCACAGGTATCGTTAGCAGATGCAGAACATGTCGCATTCGCATTTATTTTGATTAGGTCCGCTACAGTCACTTGGAAAGCAGAACTATCTATATCATTCTCATAAACTTTACCTGACTTTCTATCCGTGCATTTTGAGACCGGTGGCTGTTCATCTAACTATATTTTTTCCTTCCTTTTGTCCTCCCTGCTTGTTGTAAATTTCAAGGTATAATTGCCTCTGGTTCTTCACTTCTACTCTATTGTGATGTTGGGAAAGGCCTCTTTCGACAGTGTTCATTGGACCCTTGTTTCCACCTCTGAATGTCATAAACTAAAAATACTCAATTATGAAAATCATCACATATTGGTTTAAATATATAAATCATGTGTTTGTTCCAGTGTAATTTATTCGAGTCCAGATAAGAATGATATAGATAGTTCTTGTTTCCTCTACTCTTTGTGCTATACCTTTCTATGTTTGTTAAAATCAGAGGAAAAACTTGAATATTTCTCTAGAGGTCATTTACCTTTTATGTAAAATGGTTTAATTTAAGTGAAATGTATCTGTCCTCTAACTTGCAATTTTCCTACCGGGTGAGGTGTAATATATTGGTTAGTAATATTTTCAATGTAGGAACAGCCTGTTGACTACATGCTTCAATGGCACAAAAATGTGGAAGTTGTTTCTTTAATGTTAACTTCCATGTGTCGTGTTGTATAGAAGCATTTATCCAATCTAGATATTGCCACAAAGGGCAGGGATGATTGTCTATCAACAAATGCTTCGACTTTTCATCGTATTTGTTACTCTTGTTGCCAGTGATATTATGCCATAAGAGGATAATTAATGAGTAATTCTTGGCCTTTTGCATATAGTAGTATCATGGTGTTGGCTATAGTAGGATTGACTAAACTTTAGTATTTTCGGATGTAGTAGTTTGTTACGTCATTTATGTTACACTTGTAAATATTCTGTACATATTCTTTTACTTCAACTTTGGCTCTTCTTTGGTCATTTGTTCTTGACTTTGCACACCTTTCATGGTGTGTCTTTCATTAATCATTTGTTCACAATTGTTCAAGGATTTGTTTGTGCTGGAATAGTCTTATTCTGTACATATTCTTTTACTTCAACTTTGGCTCTTCTTTGGTCATTTGTTCTTGACTTTGCACACCTTTCATGGTGTGTCTTTTGTTAATCATTTGTTCACAATTGTTCAAGGACTTGTTTGTGCTGGAGTAGTCTTAATTTCTAAGGAGAAACAATGCATAAATTCGCAAAAAACAGTAATGTTGAATTTTTGATGTGCTTTGGTTCTTATGTAGATTGGCTTGGTGATCAACAACCACAAAATTGATTCATGAATGTACAACATTGAGAAAATTTTCACACTTGATGTTATGACTAGGATAAATTTGTTATATTTTCTTTATCGTTTTTATAACAAAAATGGTTAAGATCCATGTCGATGTGATCAAGAAAATGTATTAGTTGGTTGTAAATGACCTAATGCAACTAATCACTTTTTCTTTGGGACTTAGGAGTTAGGACTATAGGTGGGAAAAGATCCATAGTCGATCCTAAATACCTATTACAATTTGTTGTGGTTTTGGTTGTATAATTTAATAGTTGTTTGGAATGATGGGCATCATGGTATGGGTTCCAATAAAATATATTACTTATTTTTTATTCATGATATTTGAGGTAGAATGTTTTACCACTTTTGAATCATTATATACATGAATTTCCTCAATTGGATCACTTACTATCTTACATTTGGTTTTTGGTGAACTCAGCATCTAACAAGAAGTTGACACAGAGAATCTAAATCAGTAGGTTCTGTTAGTTCTTTAAAAAAATCACTTACAGAAATTGGAACAATTTAAGACTTCGGAAGCCTTTCATCTTATCATTTGGGAGTCACCAAATTTTCACTTGATGACATTTCAAATTTCACACTTCATTAGAGGATATGTAAGAATAAATGTTCTTATAGTTCTCTAAATTCTTTTAGTTCAAAATTTCTGAATAAAGATTCTGCATAAGCCTATATTTTGGAATCTAGTAGCCATCAATTTTTCTTGCAATATAATATCGCTCATCAATATTGTGACATCATCAACCAATCAAATCAAGAAAGCAAAATATGCTTAGGAGGCACTCTTTACTGTATTTATTTAATATTTGAGTCCTTGTGTATTTTTTGTCAATATAAAGTCATTCAAAAATAATGTTTTGGAGATTTTTTTATATTAAACAAAGTCAACAATTTAAAATAGACATTGATGAGACATAGGATGTTCTGCCATATTCGCTACTTCCATTGCTTTAATTTTTGAGATGTTTGTTAAAATAAATATGCATTAATTATGAGTTGACCCTTATCTTTTTTACATGGGTGTTTTTGTTATGTCGCTTAATTTTCGTATATAGTTATCTTTATAATACTTTTATAAAGGAAGAAAATTTCATTATAGCATAATATTATTCTTGCAATTTGTAAAAGAGTAGCAATCTATGAAGTGATTAATTAATGTCTTTATACATTAACTTTAATCCAATTCTTCTTTTGTCAAAAAATGATATTATATGAAGCTAATTAAAATTGGTTGCAAACAAAACCCATCTTTAGCATGAAAGTGAATGAAAAATGCCAAATTTGAGGGGTAAACCCCTACCTGAAATTCTCCTTTTCCATTAACTCTAGCAAAATTAGTCATCCATTGCAGCACTATTCTATTACATCTCCTTCACAATAAAAGGCTATTGATATCATCAACAGGCTTACATTTAGTAGCATGACAAATTCCATTTCTGAAAACAAAGCTTACTCCCCATTGTAATTCTGATTAGAAGAACCATCATCATGAGGTTTCTCCCATCAAAGAGAAATATGACATGGCTTAAAAATCTGGACACCATGGCATTAGGTGGATGGCTTGATTTTGAATAATCCAAAGACCACTTGTAAGAACCAATAGAGCATCATTCTCTGATGCAAATCTAAAAAGAAAAAAACTTCTCTCCATGTTAAGCATCCTATGGACTTGTTACACTTCTATAAGCTAGAAATAATAGTTGTAAAAATCTCCATCGACAAATGCCATCTAAGGAAACCAACCAATTAGGCTATAGGCCTGAGTACTTTGCCACTCAGCCAACTTATCATCATCAAATATTACGACAAGTGGACAGACCCCTAATCTTCTCAGGTTTAGAGCTTGAGTGAATACCAAACGTAGACTCAAGATGTTGACATGAGGCATTTTCACCCAAGTCACTGAAGTTGAAGGAGTTACGCCTGGTATCATACAGGGATCTTTACTCTTAGATGTCTAAATCTTCAGAGTCTTCTAAGAAGCATTCAATGTCACACTGGAAGTTGCATGAGAAGTATCAAAAAGTTGAACATGGAGCTTGAGGTGAGGAATGTTAGAAGACATGAGGACAAACCTAGATGAACTTGACACAAATGCCATTAACCTTAGCTACCAGTAGGGACTTGGATTCAAGAACTTGCTACTTAGACACTTGATGGCCTGATTTGGCATGTACTAGATTACATTAGCATAAATAAATTAACTCCAATAAGCCCATAAATTTGACTTGGAGGATTCCCACCTTTCGATCCAATGCCTGTTATGATCCGATTCAAATATGATCTCCTTGCGGAACCCATTTGTCCCTCTCTCAGCACACCTGACATCTACTCTCCTCGTATCTCTCTTTTTTCTTTCATTTTCATTCTCTTTTGCCTTTTTCTTCCCTCTTTTTTCTTTCTTCTCTTTGGTGATGCTCCACCATAGACACTCCCTTTCCTTTCCTTTCCTGTCTTTCTCTTCCCTCTTCCCTCTTTCGTTTTCTTTCTTGTCTTTCTCTTCCCTCTCAGTGATTTAAAAAACGCTAGGTGTCGAAAGGCGGCAGGGTCCCAAAACGCTCAAGGCACTAGGCGCTCGTCCGAGCGAAGCGAGGAGCTAAAATATAAAAAATATATAATACAATTAATAAATATAATTATTTAAATAGAAATATGATTTTATCTAAAGTGCAAACTACAATGTCACATTAACAAAAGTCTCAAAATTCAAAACAATAAAGTTTTACATCAAAGTCATTCATTATAATCAATATTATCGTTAATTTAAAAAAATCATCTTTATTAAGTTCATACTCTTTCTCTTGTCCTTCCTCTTTATCATAATATATTCATTCTTTATGTTTTCAACAATAGCAGGAGCCGAGCTTCATATTGTTACACTCTTTTTTTTTTCATCTGTCTTGTGTATGTTTGTAATTCTCCAACACTTGAAGCTCTTGTCACATCTCCCCATTTCAATCTATTATCTTCAAATACAAACTCGTCTTCGACATCTTGCAAGTTGACACTCCTTTCTCCCACCAACCACTCATTTGAATCATCAGTATCTTGTAATGAGATTGGATCAATTCAATTTCGTAAATTATGACAAGCTTTCTAAGCTTGATTATACTTTATATAAACAAGATCGTGTAATCGTTGATATTTTAACTGATTTCTTCTCTTTGAGTGAATTTGTCATGTCATATAATTTAAAAATATATTAATATATTTATTTAAATAAATAAATTAATTGAAGCCAAAATATTTAGTGATCCTTACATGTTCAAAGACACTATAGTTTCGCCCACAACCCGCATCATTACATGTCAAACTAACTATTTTGATAACAAATTGTTGCAAGTACGGAGTGGAACTTCTAAATAGACTCTACCATTCAGCTGTAAATTTTATGTTATTATTAGCAATAGCATAGTAACGTACTATAGATGAAATTAATTATATCAAATTATTAATACCTGGGGATGTAGTTGTCGTAGATCGAACTGCCATTGGAATTCTAAAAAGACCTTCGATATTTTTATATAGAGATAATTTACGAATAATCTTATTTTGCATCCCAAGGCCTGGAACTAATCTTGTAACACACTGATATAACCCATCTAAAACTTCATCAAACCCAACATATTTAATCTTATAAAAAAATTTCTGGATTCAAATAATATCCTACTGCATGTAAGGGACGATGAAGCTGACAATTCTATCTTTCATCAATGATTGTAAAAAATTTCTCATATTTTTCTTCATTTTCATTAAAAGATCTTTTAATCATCTTCTTTGTTTTATCCATAGCCTCATAAATATATCCCATTATAGGTATGTTTTCATTATCCACCAATCAAAGGACTCAAATAAGAGGGCTCATTATCTTTAATATATAAACTACATGCTTTCAAAAAGATGGCATTAAGATGATATCAGTGGCCCTCTTACCTTTAGCTTCTATTTTCCCATTTGCTTGTCACCCATTTCTCAGAGGTAAATATGTTTCTCAAGTTATGTTTTTAACAATGCATGCTCTGTAATGTCAAAAATGAAATAGTAAATCGGGTGACACCATATCTCATAAATTCTTTGTTGTTTATGAATTCTCTCATCATGTTTAAAGTCTCAGTATGATTATAGAGAAATCCAATAACAAATATTGCTCTTCCTAAAGCTTTTTTGATGTCAGAAATCTTTCCAATATCCTCCAATATTAAATTAATACAATGTGTCACACATCAAGTCTAATATAAGTATTGTCTTTTAATTTTAAATAATTTACCTGAGACAAATGATAACAAAAATGATAAGATTTAAGGGTTTGATACATTTAATTGAAGATAAGGTAATTAAAATATTAAAAAATTCAAAAGATGAATATTACCAGTTAATATATAGTTGCTTCCATTATCGGTTATGACTTGAACGACATTTTGTTCTCCAATTTCTTCTACGAATTTGTCAAGCAAATTATATATATTATCTCTAGATTTCACAAAAGATGAAACATCTAGTGACTTCACAAACATGATCTTTAAAGAAAAATTAAACATAATTATACTCTTGCGTCTCCTGTTGGTCCAAGCATCTGACATACTAGAGCAGCCCATGATTCTTTATGGCCCTTTAATAAGTTATTAGTATAATTCAACTCTTTTTTCAACAATGGAACTCACATCTCATAATAACTTGGAGGCTTTAATCTCGCACCATGTCTTCTTATAGATTCAGTCATCTTTTTAAAACTATCTAAACGAGTGGTACTAAGGGGAAGACTAGCCTGATAGAAGAAGCGAGCATTGTGTTGACTTGTTCTTCCTCTAATTTCTTTATCACAAACATCACTTATATTTGTTTGTCTTAATTTTGAGCCTCCTGCTTGCCCTTGTTGCTTCTGTGGTCCTTGAAACATATATAGATCCATCGGTCCCTTTTTACCCTTCTTAGTACCACTACTTCTTTTCCTCTTCTGTCATGTATATTTTTTTCACTTGGATTGACACTTTTAGAATAATCTTCATCATCCATGATATGTTCAACATTGTCCTCTGGTAAATTTTCATAAGATTCATTTTTTTGCATCTTCTTTTCATTCATATAAGCCAGTAACTCTTCTTTTACCTTAAGTGGACACTTCTTGCAAGCTTCTACATTTTTGAAATTTTCTACTAGATGTTGCTTTGCATGAAAAATACTACCTCTAGTAGTCCTATCACAGAAGATACAAGTAACCGCATTAGGATCTTTAGAATCATTTAGATAATTATTCTTTTATGCAAGATCTTTTTTTGATGTCATTGGAGAATCTATTTATCATGGAACCCTAACAATAATTTTAAATAAATAAATATTAGCATAATTAAAATCAAAATAATATATCATTAATCTAATAAATAAAAATATTGTTACCAGTATACTATTAACAATACAATATTAATATATTGTTAATACACTGTTAATTGCCTGTTAACAGTATATTGTTAATAGTATATTGTTAATGTATTGTAACAATATACTAAGTCAAGTCAATGTGAGAAGAGTAGAGACGAGGCTGCTAACCGAGAGCGGAAGCTGCTTATTGAGAGCAGCGGTAGTGGCAGCAGCAAACAGTGACAGTGTCGACAGCGACAACGGAGAGAGGCAGCGACAGTAGAGGGAAATGTCGTGGCGGAATCGCAAGTAAGGTTAGGGTTGAGGAAGTCATGAGTGGGAGGTGGGAAGCTGATATCGATGCGTTAGTTGGTTTGATTGAACCAACTAACGGGCCAAACTAGACCTAAAAACCTGGTTCAATTGTTAACCTCGACGCTCGTCCGATGCGCACGATGATTGGGCTCGAGTGAGTGCTAAGGCGGGCGCCTCTTTGAAGGGCGACGGCTTTTTGAAGCGCGCCGCCTGGACATTGAACGAGGCGCTCGGGCCTCACCTCCCCTCGCTCGAGCGCCTAGGTGAGCACCTTTTGAAATCACTGTTCCCTCTTCCCTCTTTCCGTTCCTTTCCTATCTTTCTCTTCCCTCTTCCCTCTTTCCTTCTTGTTCTCTTCCCTCTCCTTTGTGGGCAACCAACTTCCTATCATTCCCATCCTCTTTTCCGTTGTCTCTCCCTCTCTCTCTTCTCTTCTTTTTGCAGCTAGCACCTTTTGTTGTTGTGTTTTCTCACCTCTCCTCCATCCACAGTCCACAAAAGTTGTCACCATTATGCTGCCCACAATTCTTCTTTCCTCTTCTCTCCTGTCTATTCTACCCTTCACGTTCATCATCTCTTTTTCATCTTCTCTCCGCTTCCTCTCCTGGGGTGGTAATTAATTAATTTAACATGATAATTCAAATTACAAAGACAATCGTCAATATGCTAGAGGAACAATCATGAAGCATTAAAAGGAACTTTGAGTAGAAGCACAATTATTTAAAGGATCCAAAAGCTCTTTTAACTAATACTTTTTGTGACAAAATTACTAAAGGTGAAATATTTATGACAAAAATAAATTAAGATCATGTTATGATATAATCATATAAAACTTTTTTTTACATTGAAGTTTTTGTATTAATGATTATTTCCATCCTTTATTATTTTTTGTACCTTTTATAAGATAAGTATCTTGTTTTCCTCAGGCAAGCAACTAATGCCTTTGACAATGACAAACCTTGGCGCTTTACTTACACCTGACACTTTTGACAACACTCGTTGGTACTACTAAGATATCATAATCTCTCCCACTCATATCCTTAATTGTTGTATCAAGCTTGGTTTCATCTACAAGATATTTGCAAGTGATGCAAGATATTAGAACATCATCCACAATGCCTTGTCCCTTTTCAAGCATAGCTTCACCTAAAGCAGTTATGGTGAGCTTAAAAAGGCCCATACACCATAAGGAGTTAGCTTGTTGATAATGTTCATGATTTTGTTAAAGAGTGGCCCCATGAAAGCTTCACTTTGGCCAACTGCTAAATAAGGGCATTTTAGCTGATTTTTTTTTTCGTTCTACTAGTGTTGGACGTATTTTTTACTATATTTTGAACTTCTATTTCGGATCAAATACAAAGCCATATTTTTTGAGTTGTAAATTAAAGTTATATTTTGGTTAAAAAGGGGATGGAAGTCATAAGCTATCAGGAGTCATGGGATTGAAAATCTTCTTTTTATTTAATTTTATTGATTAATTTAGTTTGACTAAGTCTATTCTCATTCTTTGGGAGACATTCTTTCGCTGATTTGTCATGCTTCCTATGTGCAAACAACTTGTTAAGGCTATTTGTACTCATCTATTAGTGATGTATTGGAGTTTGACTTGAGCCACTTATTTTATCAAAGGCAATTATTGACGTACATATGTGAAGTATCATAATATCTTATATTATCCCAACCTGGAATTAAGGCTACGCTAACTTTTATCCTATCAAGTTCCATATGTGTAATCCCCATTTATGGATGGGTAGGGCTGTGCATAGAACATTCCACCACATCACCAGTTGATGGAAGTTTTTAGGGCAGGGAAATTTCTTAGAACTACAGGGGCATATAGGTTATTTGTGGTTTTGAAGGAATATATGCTATATGATATAGGATATTATGTCATTTTGAAGGGTTAGTGGGACTCTCAGCTATCGATTATGGTGAGCATCAATTTAATCTGCATTCATCCTGTATCTAAATTTCTTGCACTTTTTTGCTACATGACAAAAAATTCTCAATTTTTGACGTGCAAAATTTCTTATTATTTTGAAGTATCAATTGGCACTCACATGGTTAGGCACGTAATGGCCACCTCCTTAAAGATTCAATTTCTTCCACATGGTTAAGGCATTAACCACATAATGTTTTGTATAAATTATTTACAAATGAAGCTTGCCGAGAAATCATTGTATCATATTCTCCTTTTAATTTGGTTCTTATGGTTGCATGAAGTTCTATTGCAATTTTTTCTGCTGCTGCTACTATTGTTACCTTTATTTTATTGGTCTGTTCAATTTATTGGACATTTGGCTGCTGAGTTCATATATCATCCTCTTATCCTGGCCAAAAATTTCGAAAAATTCTTATAAATATTACTTTTAATATGTTTCCTGATATGACTTTGGATATGTAAAATATTTCTGATATTATTAGGAAGGCGAAACCATTCGAATAAAGGTGAAAAACAAACCTGCTAGTGGAGGTGGCATGCTTTCAACTGCTGGCTTGTCTGCTGGAGCCTCTAGCAAACATAAGGCAACAACATTTCTTTCACCTCCTCCTGGAGGTGCAGGAAAGTTAAGGTCTCCACTACCTCCCCCACCTAATGATTCTGCCACTGCTAGGATGAACTTAGGTCGCAATTCTGGACTGAACCCTCCCAAAGACTCTGCAAGGCGTCCTGGAGATTCTTTACAAGATCTTTCTGCTATTGAGGTAACCTTTACTTTCCTCTGAACTCTTCAGTGCTCTGGTACCTTTATTTGTAGAAGCAGTACATGATGGATTTAATCTAATGTGGTAGAATCTAAAAACATGGTCACTTGGAACACATTGTGAAATGATGCAGCTATACTTTGTTTCCAAACCTTGTGTTTTGACCCATTAGTATTCTCAGAAAGTCACTGGTAATTCAATTTATTGCCCCTTACCTGTTAGTGGATGTTGAATACCTGCAGTTCATTTTTTATGATTTATGGTCCAAGGGGCATCCTCCTGCTCCTATGCTCGTAGTTAAGTTTAAATTTTACATCTCTAGTCATAATAGTTCATGTGAATTATAAAATGTATCTCCTTGAATATATTATATTACTAGTGTTTTTATTGGTTATTTTTAGATATAGCTAAATTGCCTCCTTTTGGTGCTAGTTATGCTTAGTACCATTTGAATGTTTTTCAACTTACACCTATTCTTCAATAATGTTGGGATAAATAGAGAAGCCTGCCTTCGACGACTGGGTCAGGATCAACAAAGAGCGCAGCATCTGGGTGGGCGGCATTTTGAGCTTTTGAGAACATATTGGATATGGTCTTTATCTACAGCAGAGATACAAAATGTTTGAAATATGTATGAGTTATAAACTGTCCTTTTTTCTCAAATGTTGGAGGTTTTGCATCGCCCATAGTACTCAAATAATGATTACAGGAATTTGTCTTTAAGTTTTTAAGTCATGAGTTGAAAGCATTAGATCTATCATGTAAATGATCATGTGAACTATTCTTAGCATTTCCATAAATAACTATGGCGAGATGATATTATTTCAACACTGGTGTTCTTTTATGTTGCTTTGTATCTTCCTAAATAGATTTTCTACAATTATTGGTATCAAATATTCTAGCTATTTCTCATATCTGTACCATACTTATAGATCAATATCATTCTTAGTAATTTGATTACACTTTTCTTATCAAGAAAAGTGAATTAGGTGTCTGGTAACATTGGAGCTAAAATTACATAATTATATTCCAATTTTGTGATTGCAAGTGTAAAGCAGGTGCAATGGCCTCACAGATCCTGTCGTTGGTGGCAGCTTTAGCTGCATAGATATCAATACAGGTAAAATAAACGGGATGGTTGTTTCTGTTATTCATGGATATCACTGTTTTATTTCCCCTTTATCTGTTATGCTTGTGAAACAGTAAGCCAAAGAGGGTTTGTAAGTATATGTTTGAGTGTATTCTTGATTAGATGCAATCACATTTTACCTATTTAAGAACTCATCAGTGTCTTAAATTATTTGACTGTGGTTTCGATTTTTATGGAGGTCATGATAAACTGTGTAAGTGGGTGCTTCCAGACGTTTATGCTAATGTAATAATTTTTTAGGCTTTTCTACATGATTTATAGGTAAACATATGTTGGATTTTTGTGATTACAACATAGTCGTGAGTTAATTACATATTATCACATGTAACTAGTCATTTTTAGTATTTTAATCTTTACACTTTCAACAGTTATATTGAGATTTTTATATTTACAAAAAATATTGATACATCATTGATTTTGCTGATGGAAATATATACTTGTTCTGTCGTAAATTAAAGTGAGGCAAAGTTACTACGTGTTGAGTGGCAAGTCTTATGGTATTTCGATGAAGAGAAATAAGGTTAAATATTTTATTTTTTTAATTATAAGAATTTTAATATAATTTTTGAAAATATAAAAATTGAAATGTTAACTAATTGTAAGTGTTAATATGTAATTAATCGATATATCATCGTTGCAATGGTAATATGCATATGGTTATATTTTGGGGGCAGCATCTTGTTAAACTAGACATCCACATACATTCTAAATATATATTACCGTATAATATACTATTTTTTATTTGAAAAGAACTAATGCAAATATTTTTTTTAAATTATTCATCCTACTTCTATTTTTCATCTCGGTCATCCACTTTCTTTATCAATTCAGATAGTCGTATTATTAATATTTTAATTTTCTAAAATGGGGAGCCGCATCAATTCATTTAACAGTAAGAACTTCTATTACGTACCTATTGTTATTATTTGGCATTATTTTAAAAGAATTTTTGTATCTACCTTCGGAAATTATGCATTTACTCCTATTAGTTGATATATATATATATATATATATATATATATTCCGTGACAGCCCCTTGTGGTTACGAATTAGTACTAAGCATACTTGATAATGCTGAGTTAAAAAAATTTAATATCAAAGCTAACTTTAATATTTATATTTTATGGAGATTATCAATTAGTATTTCTAAAATCTATATTCTAATGAGTCAAAGGATGGTAAACTAATAGCAATTAACTAAGAACACACGTGTCATTTTAACGGTTACATTTATATATACTGAAAAGTGCAGTGGGGTACGGTCACCGTGGAGGTAGGACGAAGTGGCCGTTACTTGACTTCGAATGTAGCAGAAGCCGCGGTCTCCGCTCCTCCGCCCTCACCCTTCCTAATTAATTCTGGGGTTCCCATTAAACCATGCCCATTTCATCGGCCGATCTCTACGGCCGTAATCCCAGTTCCCCACCTCTGATCTTAGAGGAATTCCATTCCCTTCAACCCATCAGCTCCAATCCCTGTCTTCCCCCACTTCCTCCCTCATTGTTTCCTTCTCTCCACGCGGAATGTAGGGTGTTCTGCTCCTCTTCTTCGAATTTTTTTAGTTTTGGATTGAATATTTCGTTCCGGTGCTCCGAGGAATGTCGGTGTATTATGTCCAGTGAATTGAAGTGGTTGCGGACGCGGCTCTTGTTGGATCAGGTGTTGTTTCTGGATTTGTTGGATCCGGGCTTCTTTTTAGGGCTGGTGTTTTTGGTTTCATTTGTAGCTTTGAGATATTGGTTCGTTGAGGAGTAGTATTTTATCTCAAAACTAGACTACTGTTTCTTCTGATATTGTCATTGTTGTTAGAAGATGCTGAGATTGGATTGTTTGACAGCTTAAGGTCCCTTTTGATTGCAGAATGATATCAGCGTGAGGACTTGAAAGGATTCTTTAGTCTGTCAGTGCTCTATTCCGTAAGGTTTATTTATCTAGCATCTTGTCTAAGAATAGAAAGAGAACCGCATTGCAATTAGACAATTTGTAAGTATTGAGTTTTGTCCATTAACGATGACATATATAAAAGTATAGCTCTGGTCATTGCTCTTAGATGTAGGGTTGATAGGACCTTTATAGAGGTGCAAAGTGATCTTGGTTTTGTGGTACCAGAGATATTCTGAGTTGGTTTTCTTGCAGGCACTGATGGATTCGGCCAGAAGTTGGTTTCAGAAGTTTCAGCCAAGAGAGAAGGGTGTGACTAAGAAGACTGAAATGGGATTAGATGGACTGGATGATACTGAAGAATCACCATCAGATGCTACGAGGCAAAGGGTGGCTGCTGCCAAGCAATACATAGAAAATCATTACAAGGAACAGAAGAAAAATTTGCAGGAACGCAAGGAACGGTATGGCTGTAGAAAAACAATATTTTCTCCTTTGTTTTTTGCTTACTTTTTTTGTTGTATTAATAAAATGGAGCTAGACAATGTCTATCTCTTTTTCTTATCTGCCTTGAATATCTAGAATTTGTTGATTGTTTTTTGAGAAAAAATTAGTCAGGAGATAAAAAAAATTCTTGACCATCTTGGCATCAGAGGTGGTGATCAATAGTTGATATGTAAATTATTGACTTATAAACTATAGAGTCATAAAATTATTCTTATTTTCCATCCAGCAGTAGGAATCAAACTGTTGAATATCATCTCCTTTAGTATTCCCATAGAATGTCTAACAATGAACTGAATTCAATAACAAATAGTGAAACAAACAAAATATGTTCATTGGAACACATTTTCTTTTTAGATGTTAGTTTTATTTTATTTATGGGTGACCTCAGGGTCTTAAGTTGCAGTTGACTGCTATTGCAGCATTTACATTGATGTGAACCTTCCTATTAAGTGATGGTCAGAGGAATTCCATAGAGAGAATTCTAAATATTGTTCTAAATTATGTTTCCTTCAAGAATCCCATTATCCATTTAATTTTTTTTAGGTAAAAATTTGATAAACATCTTCTTCAGTGATGATTATCATATCATCACTAATTGAATGCTTCTAGACAAAGGACTCAATGATACTATATGAGTATATGTAGCCATGGTGTGGGTATATTAGGAAGCATTAGGGCTCCTATAGAACAAAATTGATCCCTGCTGGCACTTGTTTTTATAACATGTTGCAAGCAATACAACAGTCAATTTTGAGTCGAACCGTACATGATGTTATAAGTAACTCAACAATCCTTTACTAAGGCCAAAATAAAATTGCCATGTTTATGCCTATTGGCAATGGTGTCTTTGCTTAAGTTCCTCTCTTTCACAAACCCACCACTCGTGGAAGTTTCCTTCTGAACTTTTTATATTAATTGGCAGTATAAAAACTATTGCAATTTAATTGGCTTTAGATGTTCCAGCCTTCCAGGTTCTTTATATTGTCCATGTGTGCCGTATTACATATTTTCGCTTTTATGTTTAGAGGTATTATCAACTAGTTATTTCTAACAGTTTAAAGTTTCTCTATTTTGTTCATTTTCTTTTCATTATTTTTTGTTTCACATGTATGTACCTGTTTATTACATGCTGACAAAGATTTTCTTTCTGAAATATATGGTAACTATTACTCATATTGCTGTTACAGACGTTATAATTTGGAGAGGAAACTAGCAGATGCTGATGTTTCTGAAGAAGATCAGCACAATATTTTAAAGTATTTGGAGCAGAAGGAGACAGAATACATGCGCCTTCAAAGGCATAGAATGGGGGTTGATGATTTTGAATTACTTACAATGATAGGAAAAGGCGCTTTTGGGGAGGTATACTTTTCTACAAAGTGTACATGCTTTTAGGACTGCACTCAAATACTCATTCTTTGAAAAATAACTACCTTCAAAATACTTACATATCTCTTTATGTCTGATGATTTGAGAATGTCTTATTGCAGTTTAGCTGTAATATTTCATACAAGTAGATTTTATGTTGTATGGTGGAGTGAGACAGTTTTACATTATTAGATTTTTTTCATGTTTTTGCTTAGTTCTGCACATTTAATTTATTTTTGTAGGTAATGAATTTTCTGAATATTATGTGGATGCCATCTTTGTGCTTGCGGAATCATCCATATATGCCCATGGTCTTGTGCAGCTATACTTCAGTCCTAGAGTTTTATGATGTGTGTGATTTCTGGATGAATATGAGTGCTTTTCACTTTTGAAATGCTTTGTTGAAACACGAGGAGAGGTTTTCCCCTCACAGTTGGTTTCTCGAGGATGCTTCATGTTTTACTCCTTTTTCTATAATTGTAGTTGTGCCTGTAAAACTAGTATACTTTATTAGTGATTTTGACTAGCCAACCTATGGGCCACAATTATTTGGTGAACTAATAATATATATGTTTTATAAAGATTGATATTTCATGTTTATCTTCAATAATGAGTTTTTGGTAAATACATGGTTAGACTAAGATCTTTAAAGCTAGACATAAAAAGAATTCGCACAAGGTTAATGTCAATATGCATGAACTCACAACATTATAGCATCCACAAAATAACACATATTAACTATATTAAGTAATTGTGTAATGCAGAGACAAACTTTTATATGCCAAGAAAATGTTGTAAATTTTGGAATATGGAAATATATTTCAATTAAATTATGATCTTAAGGAGGACAAAACATAATAATATAACCTTCAACAAAAGATAAGTGAGGAATATGAATTTAAGGTTCAGATTTACATTTTCTTGGGAGAAAAATGAGATTTTTTTTTAAATGAGCCCTAAATTGCTTAAGATTGACCTTGGATTTGATAAAGATCGACCTTGGGGAGGAAGATTTGAGAGTATTTGTTGAAAAATGAGGAAAGAAAGGGCAGAATATTGCTTTAAAAAAGTGAGAGAGGGAGTGTTGTATAATTGGATCCATGAATTGAGTTGTATGCTTACCATCTGTTACACTCGGTTCCAATAGTTAAAACTAGGCCACACACTTGTAAGATAACAATAACCTACCTGGTGCGAATTGATATCAGGCATAAAATATTAGTAAGTGACTCAATGTATTAGTTCACATTAAACTAGAAAATACCAGCATGTACCGACCAGAATGCCTGGTTTTTTAATCCATTATCTCATGTTCATAGGTCCACAATTGGTCAATCATGCTTCCAAAATTATCAATAGTCATAATATATGTAAATCAATATCCTATTCTACAAGGATTGACTTACCGGTCCATACCGGTGTACCGACATACTGTCGGTACAGGTACGATATTTGTGTACCATCCGATATATTAAAATATAATATAATATTTTTATAATATAATATTATATAATATAATATTTTTATAATATAATATTATATTATATAATATTAATATATTAAAAATATTAAAAGAAAAGGGAAAGGGGCGACGTCGCCTCGATCTTTCTCCCCGCGCTGTCACGAACGGTTATTGCTCAACCGCAGCATCTTCGCTCGGCGAACCGTTCATGGCTTTTTCTTATTTGTACAGATGTTTGACAGCTTGTTTTGCCTTAAGTTTATATGTTTTTACTTAAGAAATGTGAGCGAAAGTAGTGTAGAAGGCTGCAGAACAATCGCTCGCTACGCGGAGACAAAACAGCCCCGTTTTTTGGTCTTTTTCGTGTGCTACGGCGACCACTCTGAGCGGTACAAAATGTCAGTCATTTCAGCACATTAGAACCCCTCCGGGTGGCACCGGGCTGGATGGGGTTTCGGGTATATGTCGGGCGTAGGCTTTCATCAACAATTGAACTTGTTTTGCGTCCGATACCTTGGGAACCGTTGTTTGTGAACTTGCAACCGTTCTTACAACCCTCTAAAGTCCTGTTTCGCTCTCTTTCTCCCTTTTCTCTGCTGCACTCGAGGTGTTCGACGAATTGCTTGTATAACTCTCCGCTTTGCGAGACGTCGGTACTTGTCCGTCGCTCGTTTCTAAGCTAATCAACTTCTTCTTTGCAGGTCCTACGGGACCGCACGAGGTTGCAAGTGGGCTAACCCTTTACGGATAGATAACGCTTTGGGCGTTTCATGACTTAGGGCAATCCCAGCTAAGTCCGGAACAATGGGCAGGGTTACTTCACGACTTAGGCAATTTCAGCTAAGTCTTCGGGGGTGTCGCTAGGGTGCCGCACGGCTTAGGCAAATTCAGCTAAGTCCGTGATAGTGTGGTATCAGAGCAGGCAAGCAATTCAAACGAACAGCGAAAAAGATTCGCAATCTCACCATGGTGAAACATCGTGGTGAATCGAGCAAGATGGGGCAAGCTGGACCTTTGCTCCAAGCAGCCGCAGGTGGGCTGCAAGTGCAAACTCGCTCGCAAACTGTGGGAGCCGCTCATGAGGAGCGCGACAGTGAACAAGACGAGCGTGAAGTTGGGTATTCTCCACGAGTGGAGGAGGCGCCATCTGGAGCACCAACCGGGAAAAAGAGCCACAATGAGAGACTTACAACGGCGGAAACCCGTCTTGATAATCTTGAAGCGAGCTTGGAGGAACTCTACCAAGGTCAACAATGGCTCCTTGGGGTAGAGAGCTCGCAAGAAGAAGCTGAATCTCAGATCGAGAAAGTTGAATCCCTGATCGATCAACTGACAGAGGACACCAAAGATTCCGTACGACATCTAGACGAAGTTGTGGCGGAACTCACGGCTAAGGTGATGGTGTTAACAAGGACTCTTGATGCGGGAAGGAATAATACCCACGCTGCACCACCACAAAACTTCAGGGCACCAGAACCGCATTGCTACGGGGGTGCTAGGGATGCCAAAGAGCTTGAAAACTTCTTGTTCGACATGGAACAGTATTTTCGTGCTACAAGGCTCGATTCTGAAGAGACCAAAGTTGCTATAGCAACAATGTATCTGAATGGGGATGCAGAACTTTAGTGGCGAACCCGTTGGGGGAAGAGATCCAGCAAGGCCGATGTCGAGTGGATACATGGGGAGACTTGAAGCGAGAGTTGAGAACTCAGTTCTTGCCCGAGAACACAGAGTTTGTCGCAAGAAGGAAACTGAGACAACTCCGCCAAAGTACTACAATCCGAGACTATGTGAAACAATTTTCAGCATTGATGCTGGATATACAGGACATGTCTGAAAAAGACAAGCTATTCAGCTTCCTCGATGGCTTGAAGTCATGAGCACAATAAGAACTACATCAGAGGAATGTCACTGACGTAGTCAGGGCAATTGCAGCCGCAGAAAGGCTAACTGACTTTGTTTCTTCAGAGGATTTGAGAAAGAAGAAACAATCTTCGGGAAATCGCCCAGCTAAATACTCTCGAGCGAAGGAGTCTGGGGGCTAACAAAAGAAGAAGAATTTTCACAAGAGACCGAGCTCGAAAGGTAAAGTCCCAAAGTCTGGTGGATGCTTCTTGTGTGGAGGACCGCACATGGTGAGGGAGTGTCCAGCAGGCACTCAATGCTTTAACTACATCAATACAGTCCCGTAAGTCAGACAAGGGTAAAGCTGTTGCCCTTAGTTCGAGCAGTTCTGAATCCAATAGCGACAGTGAGGCGTCGCAAGGACCCAGGATAGGAGCAATGCGTTTGTTGAATGCGTTGCGGGGTGAAGTGGGCAAGAACACAAAGGTAAAGCCACCGAAAGTAGGAAGCAGCGAGTTGATGTATGTGGACATCAAGCTTAATGGCCGTACAACCCGTGCAATGGTGGACACGAGCGCGACCCACAATTTATTGTCGATCGAGAAGCTAAGCGACTGGGACTGATCTTGGAGAAGAGCCCAAGTTGTATGAAGGCTGTGAACTCGGAGGCCAAGCGGATCTCCGGACAAGCAAAGGGGGTCCCCATCAAGATCGGAACATGGAGCGGGAGCACAAACTTGATGGCGGTGCCATTAGACGACTTCCAAGTGATTCTCGGAATGGAGTTTATGCACGCGGCGAAGTTGGTGCCAATGTCATTCTTGAACTTCCTATGTCTAATGGGAGGCGACGATCCCTGCGTGGTTCCAGTTTCTCGAGGAGGAACCAAGCACCCACAACAAATATCAGCTTTACAATTGAAGAAAGGGGTACGAAAAGGTGAATCAACCTTTGTAGCTGCTATGAAGCTAGAGACACTTGACGGGGAGGCCATTCAAGAACCTGCTGTTGTGGCGAACATCCCGAAAGAGTTCTCAGATGTGATGCCAATGGAGTTGCCGAGACCTCTACCACCACGTAGAGGCGTGGATCATCAGATTGAGCTGGAGCCAGGAGTTAAGCCTCCAACGAGACCACCATACCGCATGGCCCCTCCAGAGTTGGCAGAACTGAAAGCAGTTGGATGAAATGTTAAGCGGTGGTCTCATCCGCAATTCAAAAGCACCTTTCGGAGCTCCAGTCCTCTTCCAGAAGAAACAAGATGGGAGCCTCCGATTATGCATTGATTATCGAGCCCTCAACAAGATGACGGTGAAGAACAAGTATCCCATCCTGCTTATCGCGGACTTGTTCGATCAATTGGGCAAGGCAAAGTACTTCTCCAAACTCGACCTTCGGTCGGGGTATTGGCAGGTGCGCATTGCAGAAGGTGATGAGGCGAAGACTACTTGTGTGACCAGGTATAGCGCATTGCTTAAGCTTGCCCGCAGTAGGGGGACTTGGATCGATACTCATGGTAGTTGATCGGTTTTCGAAGTATGCAACATTCATTGTTAAACTCCTACATTGCTCAGCGGAGGAGGCGGCTAAGTTGATGATGAAGAATGTGGTGAAATATTGAGGAGTCCCACACAACATCATTAGTGATCGAGATTCTCGATTCTTGGGACGATTCTGGACCGAGTTGTTCAAGTTGTTGGGATCTAAATTATACTTCTCCACAAGCCTCCACCCCCAAACGGATGGCCAAACAGAAAGAATCAACTCGCTCATGGAGCAATATCTCCGGCACTACGTGAGTGCCAACCAACGAGATTGGGTGAAGCTGTTGGACATAGCCCAATTCTCCTACAACTTGCAGCGGAGCTCTGCATCCAACAAGAGCTCCTTCGAGGTTATTACGGGACAACAACCATCAACTCCTCACACCTTGGTTATTAGTTATACAGGGAGTAGCCCATCAGCCTATCACTTCGCAAAGGAATGACATCGCAATGCAGATATTGCGCAGGCTTACTCGGAGAAGGCGACTAAAAAGATGAAGAAGTGGACAGACTTGGAAAGGCGACCACAAGAGTTTAAAGTTGGTGACATGGTATTAGTGAAGCTCCAACCAGCATCACTCCAGTTCTTTAGGCACAAAGTGCACAAAGGATTGGTACGCAAGTATGAAGGGTCTTTCCCAATCATCAGCAAGGTAGGCAATGTCTCATACAAGTTGCAACTGCCAGTATGGTTCAGAATTCATAACGTCTTCCATGCGAGCAACTTGAAAGCCTACCACTCAGATCTGCAAGATGATTCTCGAAATGCTCCAACTCGACTACCCCCCACCAGAGCCTCTTACGAGAAGCGAGTTGAAACTATTCTAGCGGATCGCAAGATAAAGATACCCAACGGAGTGCAGCAAATTGAGAGTACTTGGTGAAGTGGCAAAAGCTTCTTCAAACAGAAGCCAGTTAGGAGCCAGAAGACGCCCTACGACATGAAGAAGCCCGCGTCGAAGCCTACCAACAAGCGTCGACGAGGGCATCGATAGTTTAAGTGGGGGAGAATGTCACGAACGGTCATTGCTCAACCGCAGCATCTTCGCTCGGCGAACCGTTCATGGCTTTTTCTTGTTTGTACAGATGTTTGGCAGCTTGTTTTGCCTTGAGTTTGTGTTTTTACCTAAGAAATGTGAGCGGAAGTAGTGTAGAAGGCTGCAGAACGATTGCTCGCTGTGCGGAGCCAAAACAGCCCCGTTTTTAGGTCATTGCTCAACCGCAGCATCTTCGCTCGGCGAACCGTTCATAGCTTTTTCTTGTTTGTACAGATGTTTGACAGCTTGTTTTGCCTTGAGTTTATGTGTTTTTACCTAAGAAATGTGAGCGAAAGTAGTGTAGAAGGCTGCAGAACGATCGCTCGCTACGCGAAGCCAAAACAGCCCCGTTTTTTGGTCTTTTTCGTGTGCTGCGGCGACCACTCTGAGCGATGCAAAATGTCAGCCATTTCAGCACCTTGGAACCCCCCGAGTGGCACCGGGCTGGATGGGGTTTCGGGTATATATTGGGCGTAGGCTTTCATCAACAATCGAACTTGTCTTGCGTCCGATACCTTGGGAACCGTCGTTTATGGACTTGCGACCGTTCTTACAACCCTCTAAAGTCCTGTTTCGCTCTCTTTCTCCCTTTTCTCTGCTGCACTCAAGGTGTTCGACGAATTGCTTGTATAACTTCCCGCTTTGCGAGCCGTCGGGACTTGTCCGTCGCTCGTTTCTAAGCTAATCAACTTCTTCTTTACAGGTCCTATGGGACTGCACGAGGTTGCAAGTGGGCTGACCCTTTGCGGACAGATAACGCTTTGGGCGTTTCATGACTTAGGCAATCTCAGCTAAGTCCATAATAGTGGGCAAGGTTGCTTCACGACTTAGGCAATTTCAGCTAAGTCTTCGAGAGTGCCGCTAGAGTGCCGCACGACTTAGGCAAATTCAGCTAAGTCCTTGACAGCGTGGGGAGACGTTTCGTCTCCTCGCACGAGAGGTGACGGTTGGGCGGCGACGGCGTGCGGGCGACCCGCGGGCAGCGATGGCGCACGGGCAAGGACAGCGGGTATTATTTCTTCTCCTCTTCTTTTTTCTTCTTTTCCTCTTCTTTTTCTTCCTCAATCGACCGCCGACGGTCGATTTCTCCCTCAATCGGCCGCCGACGGTCGATTTCTCCCTCAATCGGCCGCCGACGGTCGATTTCTCCCTCAATTGCCCGCCGACTGTCGATTTTTGGTGGTACCGCCCGATAGCAGGCGGTCTACGTACCGATAACCTGGCGGACCAGTATGGACCGCCCGTATCGCCTGGTACGGGTGGTACATATCGATCCGCCAGGTTACCGGTAGGTGGTACCACCCGGTATGGGCAGTACTTACCGGTCCGCCAGGTTACCGGTATGCGGACCACTCGCTACCGGGCGGTACCGCCAAAAATCGACCGTCGGCGATCGATTGAGGAAGAAAAAGAAGAGGAAAAGAAGAGGAGAAGAAATAATACCCGCCGTCCTTGCCTGCGTGCCATCGTCGCTCGCCCGTCGCCCGCGAGAAAGATCGAGGCGACATCGCCCCTTTCCCTTTTTTTAATATATTAATATTATATTATTACTATATTATAAAAATATTATATTATATTTTAATATATCAGCGGTATGCACAGTGCATACCGCCCGGTACCGGTGCTGTACCAATACCGACAATATGTTGGTACACCGGTATGGACCGGTAAGTCAATCCTTGTTATTTGTACTATAACATCATATACTTTTAAGGTTTTGAAGAAGAGGAGGCAATGAAGACATGATGGTGGTGGCAATGGAGAGGAGGGGAGACAACAGAGAAGAAAAGGAGGCAGCAGCTGTGGAGGAGGATGAGGAGGAAGATTTTCTCAATTCCTTCCATTCTTTCTTCTTTCCGTTAATCATTAGCCTTAGCTATGCAGTTATGATGTTTTGGCTTAATGGTACAGATAGATTGAACAAGTGCATTTCTCACTACCAAAAGACCAATGAAGTTGCAAAAATTGTAACTGTCGGCAACATCCTAAATAGATAAACACAAGGAATTCCTAGCTGGAGGTTAGCTAGACACTATCGATTAGGAGAAAAAGGACTTTCATATCGTTCATTCTTGAAAGGAACCCAAACTGGATCAAGGCCTCATCAGTTTATCAAGGACCTGGGTCGAGGGATGCAGTAGCGGATGGGAACACAGCAAATAACATGAGAGAGAGTGCACAAGATGAGATTATGTATTAAGGTTTATAATTTTCTTACTTTTAGCCTTTTAGGATTTTGAAAAAGGGACGGGTGGTAAGCCCACTATATGATATGGACTGTCCGAAATTGGACAATCTGTGTGTCGTTTCTTGCTTGGACCGGCAAGTATGATTTGGTACATACCATACCGGAAGAAATTGGGTTCCTTGATGTCATCTACCATAATGAATACAATGGTGCAGTAATTATAGAAAATGAATTAAAAATGAGTAATAAATGGCTGTTTGTTCTAGTTTTAGTACAAGCCCTTAAGACGTTGATGTTGTAGCTAAGTACTTTGTTTTAGTGTCCTGGTTTAGACATCAGACCAAGTTTGATTTAATTTATAGGCCTTTTGGACAAAGTGGATTTAGACTAAGATGTTAGTTGGATGGCTCAACCAACTTAAGTTAAATTGAATTAACCCAATTTTTTTTTTGTTGGTTCAGTAATTTTTCATTCATTCTAATGGATTATCAGGTTCACATTTGACTCAACTTAAAGAGATTGGACAATGGGTTTATGGTTTTGATCCTGGCTACTGCAAATTAGTATCATCAGGTTAGTCAGGCTAGGCTAAGACCACATTGGCTGGCTGGTCTGGCAAACTATGTTTTTGTTTCTGTTTCTAACTCATCTCATTTCACACTAATTGCAGTAGTGTCAAGCAGCCTATGATTGGTGGTCAATTCCCATCATGATAGAAAAGGAAAGAGATGTAGACCATTATGTTCGACATGCAACCTTGGACATCTGCAATTTTTAATGGTATTAGCATGAAAATGTAATAGAAATGGAGAGAAAGAAAGAAAGAAAGAAAGAGAGAGAGAGAGAGAATTAAAATAAGCATTAGCTCTTCATGGGTCATTTTGTTCAAGCTGGGCTATATTTGCTCAATAATTACTCATCACAAATTACACACGCACGAGTTGGTTTCGGGCATAAAAAGATTACTCATCACAAATTGAAAGGCATAATAACTATTAAGATAGCAGCAAACACTAAATACTTATTCTCTTTGACCAATATCATATGACGTTCATTGTAATTGTGTTGGTTTCAGGCATAAAAAAAATTACTCATCAGAAATTGAAAGGCATAAGAACCATCAAGATAACAGCAAGCACTAAATGCTTATATTCTTTGTCTAATATCATATTATATCCAATGTAATTGTGTACATGTATTTTCATGTAAGAATCATCGTGCAGGTCAGAGTCTGTAGGGAGAAAGTAACTGGTAATGTCTATGCAATGAAGAAGCTAAAGAAATCAGAGATGCTACGTCGAGGACAGGTTGAGCATGTTAAAGCTGAAAGGAATCTTCTAGCTGAGGTTGATAGCAATTGTATAGTGAAGCTATATTGTTCCTTCCAAGACGATGACTACCTGTATCTTATCATGGAATACCTACCTGGTGGGGATGTGATGACGTTGCTTATGCGGAAGGATATTCTGAATGAGGACGAGGCTAGATTCTATATTGGTGAAGCAGTTTTGGCTATTGAATCCATCCATATACACAATTATATTCATAGGTTTGTTGAATATGCATGGAAAAAGCCTTAGAATTGTCATCTTTTCTCATAAATCTAAAAGTTGTAACATTCTCTATTGTTTATCAGGGATATAAAGCCTGATAATCTATTACTCGACAAATTTGGTCACTTGAAGCTTTCAGATTTTGGATTATGTAAACCATTGCACTGCAGTAATTTTCCAAATTTACAAGAAAAAGATATTAGTAATGGAAGGAGCAGCAGTGGGTCTTCCCACTTTGATGAACGGTCATCTTTACCAAAGCGGACACAACAAGAACAGCTAGAGCACTGGCAAAGAAACAGAAGGACATTGGTGAGCTACTTATGTTGTGTATTTTTCTCAGGACAATTTTTCATGAGTTTATATTATTAATTTATTATATATATGCATGACCTAGGGTTACTAGTACTAGGCTAGAAATAGCCTACATAGGAGCAAAGCTGCTACTGCAGTAGTACAAACAGTTGCTGCTACAGTAGCAAATTGCTCTATGTATTACGTAGCAAATTGCTCTATGTAGGAGCAAAGTTGTTGCGATTGCAGTAGTCATACAATATTGCTAGCACCAAGCTATCTATCTATTGGGCCATTGAGGATGAGATGTCACTGACAAAAATATATCTGCTAAGTTCATTTTTACAAAAAAACATGGTATCAATTTTACCTTTTCATATGCAAATTTACTGATTAAATTCTGCTAAGTACATTTGTACAAGTTTGTGGTCATCTAGGGCCTGACTTTTCTTATGTTGCTGCCGGATATGTTCAGGCTTACTCTACTGTTGGTACACCTGATTATATTGCTCCAGAAGTCCTACTGAAGAAAGGTTATGGGATGGAATGTGATTGGTATGACTTAGTTTTCTAGCATTTTGTACCAGTCCATAATCCATCAGATCATTGAGTTCTATGTTCTGTAAATATGTCATCTTTTCATAGGTGGTCACTGGGAGCCATCATGTATGAAATGCTTGTAGGTTATCCTCCATTTTATTCTGACGAACCTATGGCAACATGCAGGAAGGTAGATGCTTATTTCCTGGACCTCTGTCGCAATACGAATATCATTCTGCATGCTGGTCATGGAAAATTACTGTTTTAAAGTCAAATGTGTACATCTTATTTTTTTTGTTTTCTCAACATATATAGATGTAACTTGATAGTTGTAGTAGATTTCAGAATTTATTTAAGAGTTGATGGTTCACATAATCCTAAATTAATTATGGCATGGAAGAATTATCTTTTGTAGTTATGTATCTTTTGTTGATTACTAATTATTTATCATTTATGGATGTTCTCTTACCTAGGCAAGTTATTGTTTAGAACTTCCATAAGTGCCATTAGCTAAATTGAGCTAGTCTTGGTCACTAGTTTCTATTTTATCTGCAGCTTTTAACATTGACAGTCTATATTGCTTTCCGAGTTGCTGTCTTTTACCGAAAAACAATTTGTAAAGCTTCTTTGCAACTAGGAACTTGTTACTAATATGTCATTGTTATCACATGTTCTTTTCATATTAATTTTTCCCATTTTGATTAATTAATCAGATAGTTAACTGGCGAACACACCTGAAGTTTCCTGATGAAGCAAAGCTATCCGCTGAAGCAAAAGATCTTATTAGTAAGCTATTGTGCAATGTTGAACAACGGCTTGGTACGAAGGGTGCTGATGAAATAAAGGTTATCTCTATGCTTTTTATTTTCCAAGTTCTAAACAAGTTTAGATGAATCGGTAGCTAGAAGCATATAGTCATGGAACTTCTACTACATCAGGCTCACCCTTGGTTTAAGGGCGTTGAATGGGACAATCTATATCGAATGGAGGCTGCATTTATACCTGAAGTGAAGGATGAGTTGGATACTCAAAACTTTGAGAAGTTTGAAGAGGTATGATTGATTGTCAAAATTCTTTTAATTGTTTATTTTATAGATATACTATGCACACCTTTCCATGTCAATGTCTTGCAGTCTGGTGATCAAGTTAAGAGTTCATCTAAATCAGGCCCTTGGAGAAAGGTACCCAACCACCCATGGCTCCTTGTATCTTTTAGTTCGAAATACTGAATTTTTGTACATGACTATTAGATTCCCAATAAGCTTGAATCTTTGTTGCATCATTAACTTTTTCTCTCTTATCGTTTACATGCTTGTAATACTCACATTCAGATGCATACTCATTAAATTCTACATATGACTGCATGTTTTGCCCTCAAAACAAATTTGGGCATCTCCATATTGTAGATATCTTTTCTTACATGTATGCTTGTATTTATATATTATATATTTATCCCTTACTAGAGTTTGACATACATTTTCATGTGTATTTCTATACATGAAAGTTGTTAATCCTTGTATATAATTAAGCAGACAAAATTCTGATGAATATTGGTATTAATATCATTGCATTTCCTACTTTTTGAGATTTCTGGAATAGAATTTTGCATACCAGGCTTGGCATTTTTGAATGCTTGTATTGTTGGCATTGGATATCAGTACAAGCACGTGTGTGACCACATTTTATCAGGATCATTCTTGAACTGTTGTGATCAGCATATCACTCTTGTGATAATACTTACCTTGTTGGTATACTCTTCTGACATGTTGATGGCAATAAACACTGCAACAAATGTATTGCTTATTACATACTGGTCAAACCTATTACCTGGTTTCTGCTGATGGGATTGTTGTTGGGTTCTGGTTTTGTACTAGTGGAAAAGATAGCTGCGCTATATTAACATAATCTTTTGTTCCCATTTTTCTTTTACTGAGAAATTATGACTCTGTTAGTCTCTCATTGACACTCAATGCATGAAGCCTAGGGTCTCTTATAGAAGTTTTCAGTTTTTCATAGCAAATCAGATCCTGCTGTCCACCAGATCCTGCCTAGGGCCTCCTAGGGCACTGGATGAAACTTTGACTAATGGCAATAATGCTTTCTAGCTTCTTGCTAGTTAACACATTATCACCATTAGACAAGTTAGTAAGAAAAGCTTAATATTGTTTCTATGGTGCATTTAAGAACCTAATAGGTGTCGGAGTAGGTCTAGAAATCTTTTATCTCATTTTGATTGGCCTGAATCATACGTGTTCAGTTTCTCAGCAAGGGGTGAAGCAGGTCAAATATCAGCAAAAGTTATTTCGTATCAGCTTGGTGATCATGACCAATACGAGCTGATCCTAGTGTTTCTTGATGGAGTTTATCATTCTTCTATTATTCTTATTGATCCCAGACTCCCAGAGTCGATAATGTTTGCTCAAATGCTAATTCTGAGGTATGTAGGGTAAAAGAGTTCTGGATATGTAGTCTAGGAAACTTAAGCAATGGCACAAGCCCGTTGAAGGCTTGGAGATCAATTATATAGGATAAGTCATGACCTTGCTATATACACAGTTCTAAGTATAGTCAAACTAAGACATGAAAGCATTTCTTCAGTTGTTACATGGTGCTTTCAACAATTTGAAGCCTATACGGAGAAACAGAAAAATTCTTTTTGGGCGATAGACTTTTCATGGCACAATTCATTCTTATAGAGGTTAACTACCATGGTTAAGAAGAAATCAATTGAATGAGGCATTACTCCAAATCATATGATGATATATAATCTAGACTTCCTTTATGTCAGCTCTGTTATGTGTATCAGATATTTCAAATCTGATCTGATATATTAGTTATACATTTGGGTAAAGCCGCTCTAATCTGGTAGGTAGGGCATGAGAGTGATGAACGTGAAGAATTTACATAATGATGTGCTTGATTGATACATGCAGAACCTGCTCCTTGTAGCAGTGGAGTGTACACTTGGAAGAGTTCACTGATTATGATATTGTTCTGAGTGCAAATTTTTCTTTGTAATATTTGCTTTGACAATTTTCAAGCAATTCCTTGATGGCTTTCTTGTTTTCACTTGCAGATGCTTTCATCCAAGGATTTGAATTTCATGGGCTACACATATAAGAACTTTGAAATAGTTAATGATCATGTAGTGCCTGGAATAGGTATAACATTAATCATATTTTCCTTACTTTTTGGTACAAAGTAATCATTTCCTTTGGTGCCTATTATCACCTATCTTAACCCCCTGGGAAGATGCTTTTCTCTGTTCAATTCTCCTTACAATTTTCTATTGTGATGTGAATCGTGCACTATAAATGTTTTTTAACAATCATTTTGAAACACAAGTGACAAGGGACGAAGTATATGTGCAGTTGGGAATCCTCACAAAAGCATGGAGGAATGTAACTGATATGTAGAAGTTTATATTCTATTCCTTTAACCGGACATCATGTTTGCTCAAGCAAGCATGGTGCCATTCTTGATGAGATACAGCAGATCTTTTCCAGAGACAAGGGCTATTTGGCTTCAGCATGCCTTTCAAATAGGGGGAACAATGTAACGTAATAGAATCCTATCACATAAAATGGTCAAATGTGAGTGATGGTTTTGGGGTGGACTGAGTCTGTCATTTTATGGTTTTTAGAATGGAAAATATAGGTAATTATACCTTGAACTGACTCCAAGTTGTTACAAACTTGACCTATGATGCTATGTGAAATGCACAATTTTGATCAAGGCTATTTGAGCCCTTATACCTTCTGGTTTTATCTCTCTTATATTATGTTTTTTTTTCTTTCTTTGAGGAAGCTTGACATGTCTTTACTGATTCATGTGTTGGGAAACATGATGAATCATTTGCATTTTCATTGTCTCATGCCAAATAAGTACATCTGATCCATCCACCATTCAGGTGAGGGCCACTCTTCTCCAAACATGTGGTTAGCAAAATAGCTATTAACTTCTTCTTACCAATTTAATAATGGCATTTTACTATGCAGGAAGTGAAGAAGATAATTGTCAGGATCTTAAAAAAGTGGAAGGTTACACTTTAGGCTAAAAGAGAGGAAGATTTCCAATAATTAGAATAGTATGGTATTTCTGCAGTTCGGTGTATCAGGATTATTGAAATTAATTATAGTTGCAAATAATCTGTGTGGTCATTTTTAGCTAACACATAGTACTTCTTTATCTTCTCATCATGGAGTTGTAGCTCTTTTAGCATAGACCTAAATCATCATTTTACTAGGATACTCTGTTAGGCTGCCATATGTTTTCTTTTAGCATAGATCAGAGAGTTCCTGTTGTCTTGTATTTAGCTCTACGAGATAGTTCCTTACTGGAATATATCTTGTTAGGAAAATTCCTTTTAAAGTTAATAAGCAACATATTTGTGTTTATACATATAAATACGTTATGAAAGTTTCTGACCAGTCATCTCATTTCCTTATCAGCTGAATTGAAGAAGAAGGACAAATTGAAGAGGCCAAGTATCAAATCACTTTTTGGTAATCGTCTTTTCCCTTGCTTCCTTCCAATTGTTTGTTTAGACAAAGAAAGTCACTTCTTATTTGGCTTTTTCAAGAGATGTTATCTGTATTCCAGGAAAAGTTGATGATTATACAAGTGCCTTTATAGTTAGAACTTCCTTACACCACCATCTGCAGCATCATACATGATAATTCATACTTTCATGGTTATATACCTTTTAAGAAACATTTAGATATACAAAACTACATATCTAAGGCTCTTTTTGAAGTCCAAGATGATGAGAGAAATATTAGGCGTAAAGAGAATGGCCCATATTTGAAACTTAAGAATTTCGCCTTGCACATTTTAATATCATGGTGCAGATCTTTGCTGTAACAAAGTAACTTCACCTGAGAGAACAAAAAAAAGATGATGGATACTATTTTGCTTTTTAACATGTTTACTGGCATTTAGAGAAGAAAACCTGGAATTGTTGTTTCTACTAAAGTTTGTGCCATAAGGGATATTTTGGATTACATGAATGTGCATAAGGCTTCTCATCTTATAAATGAAACGATTATTATTAGGGTTAGAGAAACCTGTCATCTGTTATGATCCATTTGGACAAACTGCAGTGGAGTTAGGTTTTAGAAACTGGAAAATCTGAGGTTCATAGTTGAAGAAGGTCAAATATCTTTGTAGTAAATATAAAGAAGTCTTTATTTTCCTCCTCTCTATTTGGAGGACTTAATCTCTCTTTCTTATATGACGAGTCTGTGGCTTATGATTTCCATGACATGTATAAACGGGAACAAACAGCTGGTGAATACTCAAGTCTAAATTTAACTCTAGTTTCTACCAGTGTTTCAGACATATAAGCCATTAGAAGATATTACAGAGAAAAAGTGTTACATTGAACAATATATGTTGATTGCCATGCACAACTACTACATATAAGCCATAGGCAAATATCACAAAGATAAGTCTTACATTGAAATATATATATTGATTGTCATGCACAATTACTACATTGAACAATCCCGCTATTCAGAATTCTTGAAGTAATAATTTTGGTCCATTTACAGAATCTATCATCATATACTGAATAGTGCAAATATAGGGCTTAATATTTTTTAACTAAAACTTCTTTAATTTGTAGCAAATATTAGTCACCTTAAAGAGATTTTCTGACTATGTATTGCTTATTAACTCACTAAAGGAGCTTTATCCACTTATCTGGTACCTATCAACTAAATGTACATGTTTCATCCTCAGAGGCAGAAGACCAGCTTGATGAATCCATTCAAAGGGGCTTTGACGATGCTTTATCCAGCCAACTAGAACTCTCAAGAAGTCACGGATCATCTTCTCCGTAAATGTCAGCAATTATGGAAGCTCATCTTTTACACAAATCACATTGATCCTCAAATGCATTGTGATCGAAATCTAGCAATCAAGTGCTTCCAAGCATCATAATTCTCTCAGGTGCAACTGCTGCTTAATCAGAAATTGCTGCATGCAGCAAGTTCTTAGGCCGAAGCAGGAATATTTATAAGTGAGAGAGTGAATTCTACTGCTTCGAAGAGATTGTTCATGACTGGTCCAGGCTCTTCGTGATCTCCTTTTTCTTGTAAAGAATTGTTTTTGTTATTTTTTCATCCAGTTCGGCTGCTTCTTTTTGTAATTTTCAATGGTCTATTTATTTTTCCAAAATTGTTCTCCTTCCATTCAAACATATATATCATGTCACTCGACGCTCACAGGATTCAAACTTATGACCCTTGAACTGTGCATATTGCATCTTAACCATCGAGATATCTCATCAGAGATTGATGGTCTGTATTTGATTCAGAAAAAAATTGTACAGAACTGGTTATGGTATGTGGAAACTGTTCTCAATAATTTTGTTCTGACAAAGTGGATGGTCATTTTTTCTTGTTTTTGACAGTATCACACACACACACACACACACACACACACATATATATATATATATATATATATATATAAACATGGCCACAAATCCACTTCAAGACCTTACTAATTCTCGGCAAGTCTTTCGGTTATCCCCGACAATCTTCCAGCGAGTCTCGGTCTTCTTCTGGAGAATTTCCTTGTGTCATACTGGTAATCTCCCGATACCCTCGGCGAGCTCCCGATGCACTCCAGGTGAGTTTCCAATCGCATCGATCGAACCCCAACCTGATGCTTTGACTTGACTCTGGCCAAACCTCTTATTATAATAATTTCTCCGTCGTAGTTAATCTTGCATCAAGAAACTCTAATAACCTTGTTAGATCAAACACTTATCAATTGATTTCATCATCAGAAATCGAGATTCAACACTACTGACCTCGGCAAAATTGGCCGAGCAACTGGCCTCGGTAAGATTGTCTGACTGACCTAGTTGCCGACCTCGGTAGGATTGGCTAAGCAACTGGCCTCGATAAGATTGTCTCTGACTGACCGAGCTACCGACCTCAGCAAAATAAGCCGAGAGAGTCAACTCGGGCACAAATGTGCCTACCTGGTTGAGAAGGTCAACTCGGGCTCAAGTGTGGTTAACACCCTTGCCTGTTGATTGTTGCACGTGAGAGAGGCATGATCATGCAAGCAGTCCATGTGGACTATTGAATTGAAAATTTTATTTTTTTGATCCAATGGTTGCTGAGTTGAAACCTATGGCTTGCCCACTTGGATTGTTGGGCTGTTCCACGTCACTTAGGGCTGTCATGGCATCTGTGTATTTAATGTGGTTCACAAATTCCCTAGGCAGAGTCATTGCGGTGCCTCGGGGAGGCGAGCTGTCGCCTGAAGACCTTATAATTCCCCTCTTCGACTATTGAGGAGTCTCACTTTACTTGCTCTCATTCCCCAGCTTCATTTCTTCAACCTCCTCGTATCTCCCCTTCCTCGATTGCTCGATCTCTTCAGTCAATTACTGGTTGATCAGGTCAGGATGGCCTCCTCGGATTCGTCTAGTGACGTTAGGTCTGTTCCTTTCGTGAGGTCGGGAGGAACCAATCCGGGAAGCCCTGAGGCCAATACCTTGGGATCATCGTCGGGGGTCCATCCCCGATAGACACCAAGTCCCAAAGGGATCTCGAAGTCATGAAAGCATGTTATGATTTCGATACAACCATTTCCGAAGGGTCACTTGTTGCAATCCAGAAACACTATAGCATTTCGGAAGAGTACGCATTACGTGCTCTATTGCCCGAGCAGCGACCTTACAACCTAGGTTCCTTCAAGCTAAGCATCTCAGTCGATGCCCTAGAAGTTTGTCTTCACTTCCCTCTCTCCCCCCCCCCCCCCCCCCCCCTATCAAGGAGTACCTTGGGTGGTGAATAATTTCTCCAAGTCAGGTAGCGCCCAACTCGTGGCATTACTTAATCGCGTTCTTTGTGGAATGTCAAAGGGCGGGCATTATCCCATCCCGTAACTTGGAAACCTCAGCGGGAGCATCACATGCGCAGTGAAAATCAAAACAAAAATTGGTTTCCCATGCAGATCAAATTGTCATGCAAAAGATTGAGGTCACGAGAAAGCCGCAAAAACTGATAAATCTGCGTCATGTGATAGATTGATTACCTAGGGAGATCATATATTCCTATATTTCTAGATTCAGATGGAGAGGATGAAGGAAGTCAAGCGTCTTCCTCACTAGCGGTATCCACATGATGGATCTTTGCAGCAAAACTCCTCCAATCTGATCTCGTAACTCTTGCGCAGAGGGAGGGAGAAGAATAGGAGGTGGAGGCTAAAGTTGTAGCCCATCAATCATGAGTCTCCCCTCCTATTTATGGATAGCCACCAAAAAATCATAGGGCTCCTGCTTTAGTGGGTATTGAATCTCCATCCAATTACCCACTAACCTTGTATTATTAAATCTTTATCAAATAATCTCCTTATGCCTCTAATTGAGCCTTAAGTAAGGAGCCCATCAGCATAGGGTCTCATCTAATGAGAATAGGGGATAATTGGATCTTCATCTAATCCTCTATCCATTGAGGCATCCACCATATGTGTGTCACCCTCTAGGCTTAATACCGAGCTAGCCGTGAGTCGCTCCTATCAGAACTCCTTCTAATATAGTGAATTATTATCTCTAGAGTAATTCACTTGATTCATCGACTATGGACGTACTAAACCATTATACCATAGTCCCCAGACGGTACAAGGGGATCAATTCCATCAGACATGTTTATCCATAATTAATGTATATCTATAATACCTCATCCAACTCATATCCCAAAGACCGTATATTGGACATGGTACTGTCAGGTCACATATGAAATCTGTCATAGTCTCACTCTAATCGGAGTCTCTTGGAGAACTCTTTCTCTCTCAATCCAAAAGACCCTGGCCAGAGATTTGTTTGAGCAAGCATATATGAGATATTCCTCTCATGATACTGAGAGTGGATGATCCTCTATTGATACTCAATTGCCTTCATAAAGTTGGTTACCAATCCCGATAACCAGCTGTATCAGATCTGGAACTTTCTAAACCTGTAAATTCGGCGTCAAAGAAAGGAGTACTCATACAAGACATCCTTGATGTCTCTAGTCAAAGGACTAGATACAAATTGAGACTATGGAATCGCTATCTGACATTAGGTATCATTAACCATACAACATTCCATAAACGGATCAATCAGTAAACTCATTCTCCAATGAGCACTTGTACTATATCCTTAGTGTCTCTATACAAGTGACTATAAGACCAGCCGCCTCTATCATATGAACTGGTATATAGTACACTAGTCTGTCTCTCTCGAGTAACCTATGGTCGGGATTATTTAGGATTTGTGTTTAAAGGTGAATCGATCTCATTATCGTGATCTCATCATGATCTGATTCTCATTGTATTGAACCAATGATATCACAATATATATGTAACAGATAATATAATGTGAGAATATGTAAATAATAATCATAAGAAAAAAGATCGTATAGTGTGTCACACGTGTCATCACTCACGTGATTGGCTTACAGGGCACCTATAACCAGCAATCTCCCACTTGACCTATAAAGCCAATCATCTATGTGTCTGATACCCATCAGACCCCTGTGATGCTCAAATACAATCTTAACCGGCGACTTCGTCGGTGGATCTGCAATGTTATCTTTGGATGTAACTCTCTCCATTGCTATATTTTTTCGAGTCATAATCGCCCTAGTCAGATGAAACCTCCTCAAAATAATTCTGATAGACCAAGGTTCCCTTGCTAGAGCTTTCGCCCTATTGCTATCGCAGTATATGGGAATCAACTCCATACTACTTGGTATAATTCCTAAATCCCTGATGAACTTCTTCATCCACACCCCTTCCTTTGCTGCTTATGCTGCAGCAATGTATTCCACCTCTGTAGTCGAGTCAGCAGTAGTATCTTGCTTGGAACTCTTCCAGCTTACTGCTCCTCCATTCAGGGTAAAAACATACCCAGAGTTTGACATGCTATCATCAATGTCAACTTGGAAACTCGAGTCTGTATAGCCCTCAACCTGGAGGCTACCTTCTCCATATACCCGTAAAAGATCCTTAGTCCTTCTCAAGTACTTAAGGATATACTTTACTGCCTTCCATTGTTTTAAACTTGGATCCGCCTGATACCTGCTCGTGACACTCAAAACATGTGCTATATCAGGCTTGGTACATAGTATAACATACATGATAGACCCTATCGTTAAGGCATAATGTATCTTATCTATGTCTGTCCTTTCTTCAGGAGTCTTTGGGGACATACTCCTAGAAAGTGATATCTCATGTCTCATCGGTATGAGACCTCTCTTGAAATTCTCCATGTCAAATCTTTTGACAATGAAGTCTATATACCTAGACTGGGACAAGTCAAACATCCTCTTATATCTATCTCTATAGATCCGGATCCCCAAAATATATTATGTTTCCCCTAAGTCTTTCATGGAGAAGTTTCTGGATAGCGAAGTCTTTACTGTGAAGAGCATTCCTACATCATTTACAATGATTAGGATGTCATCACATACAATACCAAGAAGGTGATAGCACTCCCACTTACCTTCCTGTACATACAAGGCTCATCTTCGTTCTTAACGTAGTCATAAGATATGATCGTCTCATCAAATCTTATGTTCTGACTTCGAGAAGCTTGCTTTAGTCCATAAATCGACTTGAGCAACCTGCACACTTTATCTGGACTCTCTCTGGATACGAATCCCTCTGACTGTATCATTTACACCTCCTCCTCGAGGTTATTATTGAGGAATATCGTTTTGACATCCATTTGTCAGATCTCATAGTCATAGTGTGTTGTAATGACTAAAAATTCTTTAATGGACTTAAGCATAGTTATAGGTGAAAAGGTTTCATCATAGTCAACTCCTTATCTTTGACGATATCCTTTAGCTACTAATCTTGCCTTATAGTCTCCATCTTTCCATCTACTTCGATCTTCTTTTTGAAGATCCACTTGCACTCGATGGGTATTATACCCTCAGGTGCATCCACAAGGTTCCAAACCTTATTAGAGTACATGGAATCCATCTCAGAATTCATGGCTTCTTGCCACTTCCAAGATTTTATACTCATAATAGCCTCATCGTAGGCCTGAGGATCAATATCTTGAGAGTCCTCTCCACTGATATATCCCACATATCTTTCAGGAGAGTGAGATACTCTGCTAGACCTGCGTAAAGTTGGAACTTGTATACTAGGTACCTGAATAGACTCGGGCTCTGGAATAGTGCTTGAGCTAGGTTCTCCAACCTTACTAAACTCTATCTCACTCTCACTGTTTCTACCAAGAATATGTTCATTCTCAAGGAACATAGCTCTCTTGGCACTAAAGACCTTTCGGTCCCCGGGATGATAGAAATAATACCCATAAGTTTTCTTAGGGTATCCCACGAATGTGCACCATTCTATTCTTGATTCCAACTTATTGAGGTTGTGTCTTTTAACGTGGGCAGGATAGCTCCAAATCTTAACCATCTTAAGATCGGGCTTCTTTCCTTTCTATATCTCATATGGTATAGATACCATCGACTTTAATAAAATTATGTTCAGAAGGTAAGCTACGGTCTCTAGGGCGTATCCCCATAATGAGATGGGTAGGTCAGTGAAACTCATCATAGATCACACCATGTCTAATAGTGTGTGATTCCTTCTTTATGATACACAATTGAGCTGAGGTGTATAAGGAGGTGTCTATTGAGATAGAATCTCATTATCCTTGAGGAAATGGGTGAACTCCGTACTCAAGTACTCTCCTCCTCGATCTGATCGAAGAGTCTTAATACACTTTCTAATCTAGTTCTCGACTTTATTCTTATATTCCCTAAATTTCTCAAAGGTCTCAGACTTGTACTTCATCAAATATACATGTCCATACCTAGAGAAATCAAAGGTGACTGTAATGAAGTATGAGTAACCACCTATAGCTTGAGTCGACATGGGACCATATACATCACTATGTACGAATTCCAATAACTTAGTGGCTCTCTCTCCAATTCCACTAAAAGGTGAGTTGGTCATCTTCCCATGAAGGCAAGGTTCGTAAGTTGCATATGACTCATAGTCAAATGAATCTAAGTATCCATCTTTTGACAACTTTTGAATCATTCCATCATGTATATGACCTAGCCTATAATGTCATAGGTATGCATTATTCACCTCATCTCTTTTCCTCTTAAACGTATTTATATTCATGATGTATGAAGAAGTGTCTAACATATATAAGCCATTTATAAGGGTCCCTCTAGTGATTATCTCATCATCTATAATTATTGAACAACTATTGTTCTTAAAACTAATTTATATTCATTAATTGTCAAACAATATATGGAAATAATATTTTTTATAATGGAAGGGACAACATAGCATGCATTTAATGCAATAATAGCTCCACCAAGCAGATGTAGGATGATCTCTCCAACATCAATTGCAGCAACTCTTGCTCCATTGCCCATCTTGAGATATATCTAACCTCTAACTAATCTCCTAGGTCTTGTCAGAACCTGTAATGAATTACAGATATGATAAGCACTCCCGGTATTCAATACCCATGTGTTATTATGAAAATCTGACAAGTGAAGACTGATCATAAATATACCTGAAACTTCTCTAAGCTTTTGTTTTACCTTCTCTGCAAGGTAGTTCTTACAGTTCCTCTTCCAACACCCATCTTGGCTATAGTGGAAGTACTGTCATTTGTCCTTTATCGGGTCTTTCTTGGCAACCTTTTCCTTACCCAGTCTTCCTTTGCCCTTGCCCTTCTTAAGGATCTTGCTGGTCTTCCTTTGCCCTTGCCCTTCTTAAGGATCTTGTTGGCCTTCCTTTTCTTTTTGATCTCACTAATATAGAGAACTGGCTTCTCCTTCTTGATGGCACTCTCAACTTCCCTCAACATAGTGAGGAGCTTAGGGAGAGTCACCTTAAACTTACTCATGCTAAAATTCATGTTGAAGTGAGAAAAGGAATCTGGTAGGGACTGAAGTATAAGATCAACGCACATGTTATCCTCTAGGACTATTCTTAGACCTGTGAGTTTCTCGATCCATTCTATTATCTTTAGGACATGGTTCTCAACTGATATATCTTTTGTCATCCTGGCTTGGAAGAGACTCTTAGATATCTCATATCTTTGAGTTCTTCCCTATTTCTCAAATAGCTGGCAGATGAAGAAGGATAGAATCTGCATCCATGCTCTCATGTTACCTCTGTAACTCAGGAGTTATGGAGGCCAGCATATAACATTTGCTAATATGGAATCATTTATATACTTCACATAGCAAACGATCTCATCCTCGCTTGCCCCTTCTTCCGTAGTGGCCATAATTGTATCAAGGATGTATGCGATTTTCTCCGTCGTGAGAACAATTCTCAAATTACGGAGCTAATCTGTATAGTTTGGACCAGTGATGCGGTTGGCATCAAGTATGTCACGTAGAGGGTTTATAAGCGACATGTTTTTGACAAACAAGATATAACATAAATAAATAACATACAAATTTTACATAAATTACTAATTAAGATATGGACTTCTATCTTAATATACTCCCACTATTTTCCTAACGAATCATGTGATACCCTCGACAAGTGAGAGGGAAGTCTCCGACAGACTCCTAGTGGGGATCGGGATCCAATTGACATCTTAGTGCAACCTCGAGGGACTCGACCAATTACACTAAGCCCAAAAGGTAGGCAACTCTTGCCAATCACAACTCATTGTGATTTTTGTTATGTTCGGCCTATGAATCATCATAGTCTCGAGAGACTCGACCAACTATGATATTCAGTTAAGTCATCACCATCGTTACAAGATGAGTCTGATTTGATGATATGCCCTCGAGGGACTCGACCAAGCATACCATGTCTTCAGGTCACCGGTGATATCTTTATATCGTCGGTAAGAACTCGATCACGTAGATAGGCGAGCCTCGATGGACTCGACAAACTCAACATATGTCATGATTCAATTTCTTCTTATAACGATAGAAGATCACGTGGGTCAATCTTATTGCCTCACGCTTACCTACTTAATATTATCGTAGGAGGGGTTTTTGTTTCATATCGGTCTCCTAATATGTCGTGCCACATACATACATATTTAATATATATCTACATCGTATGTATATATATATATATATAGTAGGTGTATAACACATCACATATGCAAGCTACACCGGATGATCATAAGTCGTCACCTAATATGATTAAGCCCGAGCCAATGAGCATAATCACTCACAATACGATCTATGTGTGCATCGGGGCATCTCCATGTCTTGTGATCATTGATCTCGTCATCATTGGTTCCGTCGAATCATTGCATCATCATGCGTTGTGATCTCTCGCCACGGCATCGTGGGTTCTGGTGTCACCTCAACGCACCCGTCACGCCTCTCCATGTAATTACAATAATCACAAGCACGTAGACCCGACAATAAACGAGAAAAATAGAGGCTCGCAAGCTCCAATAATAATAATAATCATAATCATAATTACACTCATCACAACACATGACTCATTATTATCCATCAACATCATACATCACATATACATCACATCATATGTAGGATTACTAGATATAAATAATAATTAATTAAACTATTTAATTAATTATTTTTTTAGAAATTAGGACATGCTCAAAATTTTTAGAATTGTCAATGGTATTTTCAGAATTCTAGATGAGAGGACAGTCCTCGAAATTTTTAGAATTATTAAGGGCATTTAAGAAATTCTATAAAATAAGAGAGAGTTAGAATTTCTCAAATTCTAAGGGGCATAACATCTTTTTCTTAAAAAAATTATTAGGAAACCTCAGCGGGTGCATCACATGCGTAGCGAAAATCAAAACAAAAATTGGTTTCCCATGTAGGTCAAATCGTCATGCAAAAGATTGGGATAGCGAGAAAAATCGTAAAAATCAGAAAACCACGATGTATGAGAGATTGATTTTACCTAGGGAGATCGTATATCCCTGTATTCCAGATCCGAATATAGAAGATGAAGGAGGTTAAGCATCCTCCTCTCTAGCGGTATCCACACGATGGATCTCTGCAGCGAAACTCCTCCAATCTGATCTCGTAACTCTTGCGGGGAGGGAGGGAGGAGAATAGGAGGGGTGGCTAAAGCTGTAGCATATCAACCCCTCCTATTTATGAAGAGCCACCAAAAAAACCTAAGGTGCCTTCCTTGGTGGGTATTGGATCTTCATCCAATTACCCACTAACCTTGTATTATTGGATCTCTATCCAATAATCTCTTTAGGCCTCTAATTGGGCCTTAATCAAGGAGTCCATCAATATAAGGTCTCATCTAATGAGAATATGGGTCAATTGGATCTTTATCCAATCCTCTATTCACTGAAGCATCAACCATATGTGTGTGACCCTCTAGGCCCGAAACTGAGTTGGCCATGAGTCACTCACATCAGAACTCCTTCTGATATAGTGAATTATTATCCTCATAATAATTCACTCGACTCATCGACTATGAACGTACTAGGCCACTACGTCATAGGCCCCAGATGGTACAGGGAGATCGAATCCATCAGACCTATCTGTCCACAGTTATCGTGTATCTATAATCCCTCATCCAACTCATATCCCATAGACCGTATATTGGATATTGTACTATCAGGTCACATACAAAATTCATCATAATCTCGCTCTAATCGGATTCCCGGAGAACTCAATCCGAATGACCCTGGCTAAGGATTTGTTTGAGCAAACATATATGAGATATTCCTCTCATGATACCAAGAGTGGATGATCCTCTATTGACACTCAATTACCTTCGTAAGGTTGGCTACCAATCCCAATAACTGGCTGCAAGCGACAGCCCCTTACAGGTGCCCTATTGCCCCTATGGGCGAGCGCTTGTGGGCATCCAGCCGCCCCCTTGCAGGGAGCCTTGGCCACAGTCGGTTGCCCCTGCAACTGGCCTGGCCATGGCCGGCCACCCCTGCAAGGGCTCTAGTCATGGCTGGTTGCCCCTCCATGTTGCGTTCAGTGCAAAAACACAACAAGAATGCGTAGAAAGATTATACGTGATTCAATCTCATCACACGCAGTTTAAAACTAATCTTTCGTACGAGAACCTTGGCTCTGATATCATTGTTGGGAAACTTCAACGGGAGCCTCACATGTGCAGCGAAAATCAAAATAAAAATTAATTTTCCACGTAAATCAAATCATCATACAAAAGATTAGGGCAGCGAAAAAGCCACAAAAACTGATAAAACTATGTCATGTGATAGATTGATTACCTAAGGAGATCGTATATCCCTGTATTTCTATATCCGGATGGAGAGGATGCTTCCTCTATAGCGATATCCACATGATGGATCTCTGCAGCTAAACTCCTCCAATCTGATCTTGTAACTCTTGCGTAGAGGGAGGGAGGAGAATAGGAGGGAAAGGCTAAAGCTGCAGCCCATCAACCATGAGTCTCCCCTCCTATTTATAGATAGCCACTAAAAAAACCCTAGGGCTCCTATCTTAATGGGTATTGGATCTCCATCTAATTACCCACTGACCTTGCATTATTGGATCTCCATCCAATAATCTCCTTAGGCCTCTAATTGAGCCTTAAGCAAGGAGCACATCAGTATAGGGTCTCATCTAATGAGAATAGAGGCTAATTGGATCTCCATCAAATCCTCTATTTGATGAAGCATATACCATATGTGTGTGATCCTTTAGGCCCGATACCAAGTTGGCATTGAGTCGCTCCCATCAGAACTCCTTCTGATATAGTGAATTATTATCTCTATAATAATTCACTCGACTCATCGACTATAGATGTACTATGCTGCTATTTCATAGTCCGAGACGGTACAGAAGGATCAAATCCATCAGACTTGTCTGTTCACAATTATCGTGTATCCATAATCCCTCATCCAACTCATATCCCATAGACCGTATATTGGATATTATACTATCAGGTCACATACAGAATTGATCATAATCTCGCTCTAATCGGATTCCCGGAGAACTCAATCCGAATGACCCTGGCTAAGGATTTGTTTGAGCAAACATATATGAGATATTCCTCTCATGATACCAAGAGTGGATGATCCTCTATTGACACTCAATTGCCTTAGTAAGGTTGGCTACCAATCCCAATAACTAGCTATAACAGATCTTGAACTTTTCAAACCTATAAGTCTGGCGTCAAAGAAAGGAGTACTCATACAAGATATCTTTTGTGTCTCAAGTCAAATGACTAGATACACAACTGGGACTATGGAATCGTTGTCTGACATTAGGTATCATTAACCATATAATATTCCATAAGCGAATCAATTAGTGAACTCATTCTCTAATTAGTGAACTCATTCTCCAATGAGCACCTATACTATATCCTTAGTGTCTCTACACAAGTGACTATGAGACCAATCGCCTCTATCATATGGACGGGTATATAGTACACCGGCCTGTCCGGTTATCTCGATGCCCCTCCCTCTCGAGTAACATATGGCCGAGATTATTCAGGATCTGTGTTTAAATGTGAATCGATCTCATTATCATGATCTCATCACGATTCGATTCTCATTGCACAAAACCAAGGACATCACAATATATATATGTAATACATAATATAATGTGAGAATATGTCAATAATAATCATAAGCAAAAAGATCGCACAATGTGTCACATGTGTCATCACTCACGTGATTGGCTTGCAGGGCACTTATAACCAGCAGGGGGTTTAGGGTCAACTGGTTGGTTCATCCAATCAGCAATGTGCCCCCTTACATATCCGAGGAAGAGTCCACCCTGATCAATAGACTGAAGGGGATCCTTTCCTTTTCCCAGGAAATCCGGGATATGATCGAGCTGTGGCTGGTCAAGGCAGGTCTCAATCCCGCTCCTCGAGGTATAGTTTACTTTTGACGATGTTTGTTGTCTTGACCATGATGCTGTCAACATTCTAACTTGTGGTTAGAGTGCAAGCGCAATGGATTTGGCATCTCTCATGTGGTATGTTGAAGGTGTCTGCCAAGAAGTCTACCCCAGCAGCTCGGGCAAACTCTTCTCCGCCTGAAGTCGAAGAGGTTCATACAGAGACTACACCGAGGATGTCCCCAACTCCGACCCCGAAGAGACCAGCCAAGAAGTGAACGCTACAACAGGAAGACTCCGCTCGAGTGCAGAAACAAGTTAAGATAGCTATGGGGAAACATAAGTCCCATCGCGGCGAAGGAAGTTCTCTGGCGTCGTCCAAAGATAAGGGGCTGGTTGCGTTAAGGGGAGAGTCCACGCCCCCCACTTACCGCGAGCCGAAGTCCATGAAGGAACTTTGTAGGACAACGGTCCACAAAGATGATGAGGGGTATTACGCCCTGTGGATGATCGACCTGCCCCCAAGAGATTCGGACTCCGGAACGCGGGCCCGATGGCCAAACCTGAAGAGTTCACCACATGTTTGGGATGACTCTCGGGCGACGTCAGAGTTTGGAAGGGGAGTCCTGCATCCCAACTAGCGAAGGAGCTAGACGCACTACCATATGAGGTGCTTATGGCTCAAGCTGCGAAACAAATTATGTTAGTAAGTCTTATCTCAATTCCTTGGTTGAACTCCCCGAGCTCCACTGACCACTTAAGCATCCGACCTGTAATGTTGAATTTCAAGAGGATCTGGAACAGTGGTTGATTGGTGATTACCTTAATGGAGTGCACCTAGAAGTATGGAATTAACTTTCTTGCTGCCATCATTAAAGCCAAGGCCAACCTTTCAATTGGAGGATACTGCTCCTCGAGGCCGTTCAAGATGTGGTTGGAGTAATACACCAGCCTCTCTCCCTGTCTATCGACCTTGACCAAGACATAGCTAACAAACAATTCCAACGTTGTAAGGTACAGGCCGAGGGGCTCTCCCGGGGTGACCGATGCGAGTTGTGGTAGATGGGAGGGATGCGCCTTCAATTGCTGAAATGCTTCCTCACACTGTGAAGTCCAGTTAAAATCCTTTGCCCTTTTCAAGGCTTGAAAAAAGGGCTGGCTCTTATCTCCTACTCGGGAGATGAACCGACTTAGTGCTACCAACCTCCTAATGAGTTGTTATACCTCTTTGACCATTCGGGAGGATTGCATTTGCAGATGGACTCCACCTTCTCTAGGTTCACATAAATCCCTCGGTGGTGAATAATGAACCCAAGGAACTTTACCGAGGTGAAGCTGAAAGCACACTTGCTCGGATTGAGGCGCATCCAAAATTTCCTTACAATCTGGAACGTTTCGACTAGGTCCGAGAGATGAGCATTAGCTTTTCGTCTTTTAACTATCATGTGTTGGGAAACCCCAGCGGGTGCATCACATACACAGTGGAAATCAAAATAAAAAATCGATTTCCCATGCAGATCAAATCATCGTGCAAAAGATTGGGGTCATGAGAAAAATGCAAAAACCGATAAAATCACGATGTGAGAGAGATTGATTTTACCTAGGGAGATCGTATATCCCTGTATTCCATATCCGGATGGAGAAAATGAAGGAGGTCAAGCGTCATCCTCTCTAGCGGTATCCACAAAATGGATCTCTGCAGCGAAACTCCTCCAATCTGATCTTGCAACTCTTGCTCAGGGGAGAGAGGAGAATAAGAGGTGGTGGCTAAAGCTGCAGCCTATCAACCATGAGTCTCCCCTCCTATTTATAGAGAGCTACCAAAACCCTAGAGCTCCTTCCTTAGTGGGTATTAGATCTTCATCCAATAACCCACTAACCTTGTATTATTGGATCTCTATCCAATAATCTTCTTAGGCCTATAATTGGGCCTTAATCAAGGAGCTCATCAACATAGGATCTCATCTAATGAGAATAGGGGCTAATTGGATCTTCATCCAATCCTCTATTCGCTGAAGCATCCGTCATATGTGTGTGATCTTCTAGGCCCGATACCGAGCTGGCCGTGAGTCACTCCCATCAGAACTCCTTCGGATATAGTGAATTATTATCCCCATAATAATTCACTCGACTCATCGACTATGGACGTACTAGGCCACTACGCCATTGTCCCCAGACGGTACAGGGGGGATCAAATCCATCGGACTTGTTTGTCCATAGTTACCATGTATCTATAATCTCTCATCCAAATAATATCTCAGAGACTGTATATTGGACATGGTACTATCATGTCACATATGGAATCAGTTTGTCTTACTCTAATCAGATTCTACCAGGGAACTCATTCTCTCTCAATCCGAATGGCTCTGGCCAGGGATTTGTCTGAGCAAGCACATATGATATATTCCTCTCATGATACTGAGAGTGGATGATCCTCTATTGACACTCAATTGACTTTGTAAGGTTGGCTACCGATCCCGATAACCAATTGTACCATATCTTAAACTTTCCAAACCTGTAAGTCTGGTATCAAAGAAAAGAGTACTCATATAAGGCATCCTTGGTGTCTCAAGTCTAAGGACCAGATACACAACTGAGACTATGAAATCGCTGTCTGACATTAGGTATCATTAACCATACAGCATTCCATAAGTGGATCAATCAGTGAACTCATTCTCCAATGAGCACCTATATTATATCCTTAGTGTCTTCATACAAGTGGCTAGGAGACCAACCGCCTCCATCATATGGACGAGTATATAGTACATCGATCTGTCCGATTATCTCAATGTCCCTCTTGAGTAACCTATGACCGAGATTATTTAGAATCTGTGTTTAGAGGTGAATTGATCTCATTATCGTGATCTCATCATGATCCGACTCCTATTGCACAGAATGAAGGACATCACAATATATATGTAACAGATAATGTGAGAATATGTCAATATTAATCATAAGCAAAAAGATCATACAGTGTGTCACACGTGTCATCACTCACGTGATTGGCTTGTAGAGCACTTGTAATCAGCAATCTTTTACTTGACCAAAAGCTAATCACCTATGTGTTTGATCCCCATCAGACACCTATGATGCTCAAATACAATCTGAGCTAGCGGCTTTGTCAGTGAATCTGCAATGTTATCTTCGGATGGAACTCTTTCCATTGCTATATCTTTTCGGATCATGATCACTCTAATCAGATGGAACCTCTTCAGAATAATTCTGATGAGACTTGGGTTCTCTTGCTAGAGTTATCGCTCTGTCGCTATCACAATATATGAGAGTCAGCTCCACGCTGCTTGGTATGACTCCCAAATCCTTGATGAACTTCTTCATTCACACCCCTTTGTCTTGCTGCTTCTACTATAGTAATGTATTCTGCCTCTGTGGTCGAGTCAGCAGTAATATATTACTTGGAACTCTTCCAGCTTACTGCTCCTCCATTCATGGTGAAAATATATCTTGAATTTGACTTGCTATCATTAATATCGGACTGAAAACTCGAGTCTGGGTAGCCCTCAACCTAGAGGCTACCTCCTCCGTATACCAGTAAAAGATCTTTGGTCCTTCTCAAGTACTTAAGGATACACTTTACTGCCTTCCAGTGTTCTAAACTTGGATCTGCCTGATACATGCTTGTGACACTCAGAGCATGTGCTATATCAGGCCTGGTACATAGCATCGCATACATGATAGACCCTATCACTGAGGCAGAAGGTATCTTATCTATGTCTACATTTTTCAGAAGTCTTTGGGGACATACTCCTAGAAAGTGATATTCTATATCTCATCAGTATAAGATCTCTCTTGGAATTCTCCATGCCAAACCTTTTGACAATGGAGTCTATGTACCTAGACTGGGACAAGCCAAGCATCCCTTTGGATCTATCTCTATAGATCTCGATCCCCAAAATATAAGATGCTTCCCCTAAGTCTTTCATGGAGAAGTTTTTGGATAGCCAAGCTTTTACTGTTGAGAGCATTCCTACATCATTTCTAATGATTAGGATGTCATCCACATATAGCACTAAGAAGGTGATAGCTCTCTCACTTATCTTCTTGTACACACAAGGCTCATATTCATTCTTAACGAAGTCATAAGATATGATTATCTCATCAAATCTTATGTTCCAATATTAGGAAGCTTGCTTCAATCCATAAATGGATCTAAGCAACCTGCACACTTTATCTGGACTATCTTTGGATACGAATCCCTCTGGTTGTATCATATACACCTCCTCCTCGAGGTTACTATTGAGGAATATCGTTTTGACATCCATTTACTATATCTCATAGTCATAGTATGCTGCAATGACCAAAATAATTCTAATGGACTTAAGCATGGCTACAAGTGAAAAGGTTTCGTCATAGTCAACTCCTTGTCTTTGACAATATCCTTTAACTACCAGCCTTGCTTTATAGGTCTCTACCTTTTCATCCACTCCGATCTTCTTCTTGAAGATCCATTTGTAGTTGATGGGTATAATACCCTCATGTGCATCAACAAGGTTTCAAACTTTGTTAGAGTACATGGAATCCATCTCAGAATTCATGACTTCTTGTCACTTCCTAGAGTCTATACTCATAATAGTCTCCTCGTAGGTTTGAGGATCAACATCCTGAGAGTCATCTCCACTGATATGTCCCACATATCTTTCAGGAGAATGAGATACTCTACTAGACCTACAAAAGTTAAAATTTGTGTGTTAGGTACCTAAACAGACTCGGGCTCTGAAATGGTGCTCGAGCTAGGTTCTCCAACCTCACTCAATTCTATCTCACTCCCACTATTTTCACCAAGAATGTGTTCCTTGTCAAAGAACACAGCTCGCTTGGCAACAAAGACATTTCGGTCCTCGGGATGATAGAAATAATACTCCAAAGTCTCCTTAGGGTATCCCACGAACCTGCACCGCTTCGTCCTTGATTCCAACTTGTCGAGGTTGTGTCTTCTAACGTGGGTAGGACAGCCCCAAATCTTAACCACCTTAAGATCAGACTTCTTTCCTCTCTATATCTCATATGCTATAAACACTACCAACTTTGATGGAACTCTGTTCAGAAGGTAAGCTGCGATCTTTAGGGTGTACCCCTAGAATGAGACGGGTAGGTCAACGAAATTCATCATGGACCGCACCATGTCTAACAGCGTGCGATTTCTCCTTTCTGATACACCATTGAGCTGAGGTATATAAGGAGGTGTCCACTGGGATAGAATCTCATTGTCCCTAAGGAAATGGGTAAACTTCACACTCAAGTTTTCTCCTCCTCAATCTGATTGAAGAGTCTTAATACTCTTTCTAATTTGGTTTTCTATCTCATTCTTATATTTCTTGAATTTCTTGAAGGCCTAAGATTTGTACTTCATTAAGTACACGTGTCCATACCTAGAGAAATCATCAGTGAATGTAATGAAGTATGAGTAACCACCTATAGCCTGAGTCGACATGAGACCACATACATCACTATGTATGAGTTCCAATAACTCGGTGGCTCTCTCTCCAGTTCCACAAAAGGAGAGTTGGTCATCTTCCCACGAAGGCAAGGTTCACAAGTTGCATATGTCTCATAGTCAAATGGATCTAAGTATCCATCTTTCAGTAACTTTTTGAATCCTTCCCTTATGTATATGATCTAGCCTATAATGTCATAGGTATGCATTATTCACCTTATCTATTTTCCTCTTAGACATATTTATATTCATGATATGTGGAGAAGTGTCTAATATATATAAGCCATTTAATAAAGGTCCCTCTAGTGATGATCTCCACATCCATAATTATTGAACAACTATTATTATTAAAAATTAATTTATATTCATTAATTATAAAAAAAAGATAAAAATTATATTTTTGATAATAAATGAAATAAAATAGCATCTATCTAATACAATAATAGCTCCAAATGACAGATATAGGAGGATCTCTCCAACATCAACACTTTTAATGATTAATGGCATGCACAGAACATAAGCTAAACGGAAACTATTCATCCAACTGAACAATTACCGAAGTAGCAACAACCAGTCAATCAACAGATTGCATTGGATTAGATGATCCTCCTACCTACCAATGATTAATTAATTATTGCTCACATGATATTATATCAGGAGGAGATCAGAGAAGGAAGATGTCACATTCAGTTCTTTGTCATTCCACTTCTTACACCCTTCCAAGATTGCTTCAGCGATGCCTCTTCTGGTGCAACTCTAAGCCCCTTCTTTTTAATGAAAACAGAGCAATCAAGCATGTGATGATGACTTCAGTGCATGGGTCATATCTCAATAAGAAATTTTGAAATAGGAAACTTTCTCTAATAATAGTTTGGTAGCTCTCTGAAAAGACTTCATAATTTAGTTTTCCTCTTTGAATGTTCTCACTTCTTCGTATTAGGTACTTTACTTGGTTAACTATATGATGCAAAACCCCAATTTTCTTAAAGTTTAAAGTAGATGCTAATGTCAGTTCTTCTGGATGAATTCCACTACTGGTTGGAACTGATACAAGGGAATCCATACAATTATAATAAAATAATGTCTATCGTTATCATGAAGTGAAATAAATTGCACTAAAGTAGTCCTAATTAATATAGGCTTTAAGATAGCCATAGCTCTAATAAAATCTTGGAACTAAATATATTGTCATATTTATTAATCAAGAATATTAGGTCCAATGTAAAATATCAATATAAGATGGCCCTATGCTTAGGTGTTTTGAAAAAAGTTCTTGGTTGCACTAAGTTGAGTTTGTTTATGTTAAATCAATTAGCTTGTCAACTATCTATTATATCCAAAAGGATGATTTTTTTTTTAATATAGTTTATAACTACTTTTTGACCAACAACAATAATCTAATTAGGCTATGAAAATGAAAAGGATTTTTTTTTTTTTTTCACTTGAGATAAAATTTTTAATTGATTGAGATTTCCATTTTTGTTTCCATTCATTGTCCAGTATGTTGGTAAATAAAAATCCTAAACACTACCATGGATTGAGACTATTTCTCTTGCATTTAAATCCAATCTTACTTAAGTTTATTAAGTTGGTCCAAAATTGACAATAATATTAAAGGATGATTGATGTTATATTAGTTACTATTGCATCTTTAGGTACTTCCCCTTAGAAAAATAAAAAAAAGGCAAAATTATATATCTCCAATTAAAATTAAGTCTAGCATAAATATCGTTACAAATATTAAAAACTTATAGATCTAATATTATGGTTAATTGTTGTCAATTGTTTATAAGTATAATACAAGTTGAAATTCAAATTGACTCATCAGTGCCTTTTTAAATATATTGAGATCAAATAATTGGTGATAGTAATAAAAGGTATTTTAGATTTTTAAAATTATGGCTATCTTATAGATTCAATTACGACTAAGAAGCATTATTAGGTTACTTATCAATGATGGAAAGCTTGATGTTTTGTTTAAATTTTTAAAGATATCAATTAGCTGAATTGGAAAATATCTTGATTAAACAAAAAAAGTAAAGAACTTAGTGAAGCAAAACCTTAGTTTGACATCGATAGGAGGCAATTAATCTGCCCTACATTATCAATATAAACGTCATGAACATATGCCAACGTACAATGCATGTGATCCAACGTTGAAATGTGGCTTCAACTTGCATTCACAATTACAGAGTTCTCCATGTGCATCCAACCTACCGATCCTTTCATTAGACTGTAACAATATATTTTATGATCTTAACCAATGTTCATCTTCATCTTGAATCGATGAACTCATCGCGTGAACATGCATCAAGATCAGGTAGGAAGGAATTGGTCTAAATCACTACAATTAGGGCATATCTATGACATGCTCACTAGAATAGCGGGTCTATTTGACCCACCATATTATATTTCCAGTAGATACGGGTTGGATTCGGATCAAATGAGGTAATCTCTCAGTATAACTCTTTCACCACTATCTTTTTTTTTCGTATCTATCAATCGAGTCTAATATAGATTCAGGCATGTGAGTATTTTCACATATAAATCTAAGATGGATGGGATGGTTATTTGAGCTTGAGTTGACAAAATTCATGAGATTATTGTTTATGGTTCAACGATAAAATTTTCAGCATGAATTCTTAAGATATAATAATAATATTCATCATAATATCAATAAGAAAAAGAAAATACACAGATTATAACCCCTAACCTGTTTATGAGAGGGAAAATTTTAATTTTGAATAAGTTAATGGGTCACTCGTCCTTTCCTTCCGTAAAGCAGTAAATTAAGTTAGAAGAACCCTTCAAATTAAATAATATTGGGCTGCCCTCCCCATTAATAATATTGGGCTGAACACACACACACACACACACACAAAATTAAAAAAAAATAAAAATCCATAGCTATTAAATAATTCAAATTAAAAATCTGAAGTAGTCTTAATATTCTTATCATTAATAATTATTTCAAAGGTCAGGGCATTTTATAAATTCAACTTTATGCCTCTGTTTTAATGCTTAGTCGATAGAGATAAACTAAGAACATATACACAAGTTTTCAATGTTTTATATAATATATAAGTTAAATTTGAAGTCAGAGAACAGAGAGAAAGAGAGAGAGAGAGAGAGAGATTTACCGGTCATGGATAGAACGAGTAGTAGTAGAAGCGATGCTGTGAAGCCACCACCTGCATCTGTTCCCTCCGTTTCCCGGCTCTCTTTCTTCCCTTCTTTCCTCGCGTGCTCTGTCAAAAAGGGCAGAGGAAGAAGGTAAAAGCAGAGAATCCCTCCCACTGCTGCTGAGAAGACCTCCATCCATCCATTCTGAAGCAACAGAAAAAGGAAGACCGACCAAGTGAAGTGAAAGGGAGTAGGAACGCATGCAGGCCGCCGTCTGCTGCCATCTTTTCTGGAATGGTGGAGTCCGGTTTGGTCGTTACCACCGCACCCCCTTCCCGCTGTTTAGCTCGCAACAGCTCCGCTACACCTCCCCCTCTCGTATCATATATAAAGACTTGTCCTTGTCCCCAACCCCAATGACGAGCATGAATCAAGAAGAATAGAGAAGGCCCAATGAATGGATAGAGAAGGGGGAGAGGGGGCCGCCGAGATGATGATGACAATGCGCCAGGTGATGAAGAAGAAGAAGAAGAAGAAGATGGCCGGCGGCGTCGAGAAAAAGGAAGGCAAGGGGGAGCAGGAAGCGGACGAGCCGAGCATCCACACCGACAAGCTTAGCTACGAGATGTTCTCCGTCATGGATGACAAATTCCTCTTCGGCTGCGACGACCACGAGCTCTGGGTCCCAAAGGTGCCTCCTTTGCCCTCCCCCGCCAAGAGCCAGAGGGGCAAGGTCTGCGTTCTCTGCATCGACGGTGGCGGCGGCGGTGGGATGCGCAGCATCCTGTCGGGGAAGGCCCTTGCGTACCTTGAGCAGGCCATCAGGTCCAGGTCCGGCAACACCGACGCTCGGATTTCCGATTACTTCGACGTCGCAGCCGGTACCGGCGTCGGAGGCATCTTCGCTGCCATGCTCTTCGCTACCCGCGACGGCGCCCGCCCGATCTTCCACGCCGACGATACCTGGCGTTTACTAGCCGACCATGGCAAAATCCTCTTCGGAAAGGATTCGCCTTATGCCTGCTCGTCCTCTCGCAGCTTCTTCCGCCGCATCTTCCGAGGCGGGGAAGGAGGGGGAGCCGCTGCGGCGGCGACAGCAGCGATGGAGAAGGTCATGAAGGAGGCGTTCGGGGAGAGATTGACGCTGCGCGACACGGTAAAACCGGTGCTTATCCCATGCTACGACCTGCGCAGCTCCGCGCCGCTCGTGTTTTCGCGCGCAGACGCGTTGGAGAGCGAGAGCTTCGACTTCCGGCTATGGGAGGCGTGCCGGGCGACGTGTGCGGAGCCGGGCCGGTTCGAGCCAGCGGAGATACGGTCAGTGGACCGCGCCACCGCCTGCGTCGGCATCGACGGTGGTCTAGCGATGAGCAACCCGGCGGCAGCGGCCATCACCCACGTCCTCCACAACAAGAAGGAGTTCCCCTTCGTCCGAGGCGTCGAGGACCTCATGGTCCTCTCCCTCGGCTGCGGTGCCTCCTCCGTTCCGGAACTGGAGCGGTTGCGGCGGTGGAGCGGCAAGGAGTGGGCCCGGCCCGTCGCCCGGATCGCTGCCGACAGCGCGGCCGACCTGGTGGACCAAGCCGTGGCGCTCGCCTTCGGTCAGTGCAGGAGCTCCAACTACGTGCGCGTTCAGGTACTCTCTTCCGACACCCCGTGCGCCATACAATGGCTGTGGGGATGCCCTGTTCTGCCTTGATCCCTTAATGGTAGAACACAAGCGTTCTCTCTCCTCTACATCGATGCGTGTTTGCTTGGGTGGGGAAGGGAAAGGAGGCGGCAGTGGAGGTGGACTTGTTGTCGACTGTCAAAAGTAGAAGCGGCTGTCGGCGGACGCACTGCCACCATTTCTGCTTTGCTTACAGGGTCAGGGTGGTGGCGGAGGCAGTGGGCAGAGCACAACCTGCTGCGTTGTTGCTGTGGCATCGGCTTTACGTGGACGTCTCCCAACATCACCAACAGGGCTCGCCCCTGTCTCAGTCCCCTCCTCAGCCATTCCACTGCCCTTTGTTTCTTGCTTTAGCTTATTAGAGGGTTTCGTTCATGCTTTGAGGTAAACATGGCAGGCAAACCCTTCAAGAATGGGGAGAGGTGGAGAGGACGGGGACTGCGATCCAAGCCCTGCAAATGTGAAGGTATTGTTGGAGGCAGCTGAAGAGATGCTGAAGCAGCAGAACGTGGAGTCGGTGCTGTTTAGTGGCAGGAGGATCGGAGAGCGAACCAACATGGAAAGGCTGGATTGGTTTGCAGGGGAGCTCGAGCTGGAGCACCGCCGGCGGAGCTGCAGAGTAGCTCCCACCGTCGCACTCAAGCAAGCAGCTTCCACGTCCACCCAGACTTCGACTAAAGCTCCGAGTAAGAACTAATCATCGTCTTCTTCTTCTTCTTCTTCTTCTTCTTCTTCTTCTGCCATTGTTGTGTTGTTATGCGGTGTTTACCTGACGATTGATAGAGTGGCTCCTCCTTACTAAAAAGTATTTTGAATTGATACAAATATTTTGAATGTAAGAGAAACTGCGTTCACATCAAGAAAAATAATACTTCAAGAAAGTGTTTTGAATCGATAGCAATCTTCCTTGTGAGTTTAGGATGATTCTTTCTTCACTTCGTCACTCACACATGAATCTCTTTACTGACACATACAAGAAAAAAATAATAATTGCTTTCTTCAAGAAGTTTGTGTCAAGAGCCATCCATGTTCATCAATTCGAGTGGTGTAGGATTGCATGGGCTCTGAATGAAGAACACGAAGACAGGGATGCAATCATGGTGCTCAGCCGTAGTATGTGCCTACAAACCTTCCTTCTGAACAATCAAAAACTTTGGATCATCTGCTGTTTCAAATTTGGTTTTATTGGTGAAATTTGGTGAGATTGAAAAAGTAATTCACAATTTCATCAGATTTAGATCAATAAGCACGGTGGAGCTATTTATCACACAAAGTTGTTGCTGCTAAGAACTCATAAGCATTGCTTGTAAAGTTTTTTTTTTAAGTCACTAATTCATATCAAAGGCCACGATCCTGGTTGGAGAGTGTGGCACCTCTAATAGTTAATCTTGAGGGAATTTATGTAGGAATTCTAGTGCTATTTTCTGAATGAATTTATTCTCCTTAACATAAATTCTATGAACAGATCAAAAGTTTGTTGATCATCTAACAATCAAAGAATATAAATATTTATTATTACCTCGACTGAGAGGAGAAAATGCTTATTGGACTCTCCTTTCTTTGAGAAGAATAATAAGATAATAAGATTGAACTTGATTATCAACATGATTACTATAAACGTATTAAAATATCTACACATTGCTAAGCATGATATATCATAGTGCCTAAAGTATTAAATATATAGTTTGTTTGACATGAACAAGGTGTTATGAAATTATTGTTCTTTATTCTCTGTCAATGACATACTTGGCCAAAAGATGGTCCTTTTAATTTTTTTCCCATTGAAAAAGTTAACGCATGGGAGAATTGAATTGATAGAAAAAGAGTGGTGAAACATCAGTTTTCTCGTTTTCTTTTTTTGATTTATGTGACAATGGAAGATTAATGTTAGAGAAGGACGGAATCAAGCATACACAAAAGGAGTGAAAAATAAATAAGCCCAAGTCTAAAATTTGAGGCACATTTAGGAAAAAGAAACTTGATGTCCAGATAGAATTATAGACATATTGTCATTATTATTCTAAGACAATAAGTGATGGAAAGGCGACCTAGAGTAGTTTTCATAGGAAAATATGATACCAGAGTAAATATTGTGATTCCATATAATCAACCAAGTTGCAATTCCCAACAAATAGGGAGTCCAAATCCATTTGTCATCTTTGGACTCGATAGAGATATGAATCCTATGGACAAGGTCAATTAAATTTGGATGAAATATATCTATCATTCTTTGTTGATAATGAGATTGAAAACATAAGATAGATGGTTTATAGCGTTAATGTTGAAGAAGAAAGGCCCTTAGGAGAGAGAAATATTGCTAATCCAGGGTGTAGTTGTGCCAAAGCTGGACTTATCATTTTGAATTATAGAACTAATGTCTTTCCAAGTGTAGAAAGACTTTTAGCAGTTAAACTTCTGCAAGGTTGTGGTCTGCCATACTTGGCCATGAACAATAGAGTGTGATCAGAGTTGAGTATAGGGTAGAGAACAATAAGGGTAGGGTCTCAAAGCTTAAGACCCCTTTGAGATTTAGAAGAGGTGATGTTGGTTCTTTTGCTTGGACCAGAATCTTCCTAGTAAAAACTCCTAGAGAGGTTAGTGATTTTATAGATAATCTTATCAGGAAGCCAAGTGTTAATCATAGAATGGAGTTGATCAACTTATGAAAGCATATTAACTTGCTAGTTTTGAATTTTAAAAAATAATCTTATTAATTATTTTTGTCTTGATAAGGTTTAGGGAACAACCATGAGAGGTAAAGTTCTCCAAGAATGAAATTTATTAGTTTTCTTCTTTAATACTAAGAAGATTAGATATAGGATGGCGAGTGTGTTGACATTGCATTGCTTGGAGATATAGATTTCAAAACTTGAAGATGTTGATAAAGAGACCTAAAAAAAAAAAAAATAGAGATTCAAAATTGAGGATAATGATATATAAGATTTCTCATTAGCTCTAGTTGATATGATGAGCACATCATTGGCCAACGTAAGATGGGAGATACAAACTCTTTTTAATGTTAAAATAGGTGAGTTTTTTCTTAAAAATAAAATTATCAAAAAGAGAGAAATAAATTTGTTAAACAATGATCAAAAGGGTAATGGGCGAGGGGTTCTAATACCTTTGAAACTCAAGAATTAGTTTGAGGAATCTCCATTGATGATACATGAGGTGCAAGGAGAGGTGAAAAATAAGAGTGTGGAAAATTCATTCTTGTAAGAACCTCAAGCATGGTAAATAGTGTCAAAGAATTTTTAAAGATGTAGTCTGATTAGGATGAGATTATTCTTTCCTTTACAATTGTATATAGTGTGTACATGCTCATGAGTAATCACAATGTTATATTGAATAAATCATCCAAAGATAAAGACCGACTACTCATGATTGATTAGATTGATGAGCATGAATTTATAATAGTTTATAAAAAAAATTTAAAAAGAAGTTTACAGATAATATTATAAGGCATAATCAATCTGCAATTAGAGATCTTTGATGGATTGATTTTTTTTTATTTAAATAAAGACTATATTAGTTTGGAATTTCTTGAAAGCTTTGTGAATAGAATTTTTATGGATGTTGTAAGATGAGATGTAAAATTCTTTAATAAATTTAGCAGCCTAGGCTCTTATTACCCTGACCCATGAAATTGAGAGCATATAGATTTATTTCATGGTAAGAGAATTTTTTGATTAAGAGTCCCTATTTATAGAAAGGTATATGAGGGGAGGAAGAACAAGAGGACTAGTTAACTATTAACATCTCAATAATGATTGATATACTAGAGAGAGAACTATCAATATCTTATGTTATCAATATCATTAAGGATTTGGGCATCCTCGATAAGATTAATAGCATTGATAAAAAAAATTTATATTCTTATCACCCTAATCAATTAAAATGGATTAGGATTTGGTCTACCATTTTTGTGGTGTATTTGAAGATTGAGAGTAATTTATACAAGGACCAAAGCTTTAAGCAGTCTTTGGGGCAAAGGGGATCATGGTTTTCTTAAGTTCAAGAGATGTAGTTTTGGCAACGATGGATTGGAGATTTTGCATAAGGTTATTGATGTAAGAACAATTACACTTTCATAGATCATGTTAAATAAAGGGTGTGAAGATTACATTATAGTGATTACTCTAATAATTATAGACGAGGGTAAAGATTTAAAGATATTCTAGCCAAAATAGCTTAAATTTAAAAGAGTGTGATGCCTATTCTGAGATGTGAGAGTACGATGGAAGAAAATAACTAAGGGATAATAATATGAAGCGATGCAAGAGACGTGCTAGATAATGACATCATCAGTAATTATTAGCCAAAGCATAATCAAGCTAGGCAAAAATAATAGAATTATCAAAATGATTATAAACACCATATAACAAAAAAAAAACTTTAATATCATAAGTCCATACTGAAAAGACAATTTTAATAATTAAGAATAAAAAAAAAATTAAAAAGAGCCACCACTAAGTTTGTCTTCAAGATAAAAACAGAAAATTAAGATTGCCACATAAAAGCCAAGAGATGCTGTCAAGATCAAGTTATGTGAGTTACATTCATATATCATTTTGAATAAAATAGATGATATTGGTATAAACCATAAAGGGGACTTATCTATAAAACATAGACATCGGGGGATTTTGCTTACGGGTACCATTTTAACAATATCAAATCTCCAAACCATCACTATACCATATGATTTATCTTGGGTTAGGTAAAAAGTCTTATTCCTAGGTTTTGGCTAAATTGTTTGATCTTTCTTCTCCAAAGGGCAACAATATGAATGATGTATGAACATATAAGATGATTGATAAGGTATTCGATCTAAGATTTTTTGTTAGCATAGTGATAATTCCAAGATATGGTATTCGTTGATATTAGGAATATACAGTATAAAATAAAAAAAAATAAACCAAAGCAAATTTGGTGTTAATGATACTACTCCTATCTCTCGAATCAAGAAAGTGTTTTCCGTTGATCCTCTTCTTAGTTTACTTTTATGTTTTAAAGTAAAATAGTATAGGATAGGACTATTATTTCATCTAATTCCCATCCGAATTGTAACACATGATTTGTTTAGTGAACTTGAACTTATATGTTATTCCTTCCATCTCTACTAATAAATATGTATCCAAATAGATTAGTATCATTTTTACATACATCAGTATATGAAATAAACCAATCTATTCTGAAATGTTAGAAGACAACACTGGCCATAGTAACATAATTAGAGAATCTAATTTTACTTTATGTTAACATCAATCTTGGTTGTCATTCTGGCCTAACGCTAACAGGGTCCCAAAAAAAAAAAAAAAGTATAAAAAAGACATGATGAACCCCCATGCCTCAGTATTTTTTGTGTGTGTTGATCTCGTGAGCACAGGTTGTAATGACCTTTTTGGGTTGATAGATTTATTTTTATGGTGATAAATTATCCGATGGTCCATTAATCGCAAGAGACAATTCATGCTTAACATATTAACATTGAGTGATGCAAGGAACTCTAGTATAACTAACATATTAGAAAATTGATTTAGTCATGTCATGGTCAATTTAGTCTGAATTTGAGATATACCTAACTTATAAGACAACTCCTATCTTGTATGAACAATTATAATAAATGGACAAATATATGATATCACAAGGCAAGAGATTCGACTCCTAAAAAAGCTCTATTAAGTATGCTTAATCCTCTTTTAGACAACAAATGGTCAGTCCACTCTTGTCAAAAGAAAATATATGACCTACTTATTCTCTTTGGGCAAAATAATATATTCTTAAGCAAAAGATATCTAACCCACTCTTGCATAGCAAATGAATATCCAACTTACTTTGATTGAGGAAAAAAAAGAAGACACAGTCTATTCAAGTAAAAATGCTTGACTTACTCTTATGCAAAAAAATATCTATAATCCACTTTTTTTTTTAGACAAAATATATGTAACCTAGTCTTAAAGAAAAATGTTTGGCCTACTATGATAAGTAAAAGAAAGATGCTTGATCTCTAACCTATTGTGATAGAGGTTGGTCTACTTGATTAGTCAATCAATCCATCCCGAGGAAGCAAAGAGGTTAGCATGCTAATTGGACGAGACATCAAAATATTTAAAGTGCTCCTATGGCTTGATACAACAACCAAATATAGTGTTTGATACATTTTAATTGGATAAAATATCTTCTTGTACATAATGCATTTGATTAAGATATCGATATGTTCTAATTAGACAAAATATCATCCTACATGGCTTCAATCATTTTATAATTATCAAAGCGTTCAATGAGGTATAATCGTATAAAATATCCCCATGTATAATGCATCCATTTTGGATGAAGATATTATGAGCTCCTTTTATTCATGAATTTAATGTATACTTATCCCTAGTCAATCAAAATTAACACCAAAATTATTATTGATTAGTCTTTCAAATCTTTATTTAAAAATAAATTATTTTTTTGCTAATTCTAAGCACGATAAAAAATGATTTAGAAAAATGAACAGATCGGATCATCTCTGCCTAAAATTGAGGATCAAAATTAACACCAAAATCATACTATCAAAACATCATATCATGTCCCAAACGACAAGGAAAAAAAAAAAAAAGAGTAGACTTGATGCGGCTGTGGAACTCCTTTTTTCGCCCGTGTCCGCTCTCGCTTAACGAACTTCTTACATTTGTCCCTCTCTGATAAGCTCAACATTTTTTGTCCTCTTTTAACTTTTATCTCGTGTAAACGAGGGAATACGAAGTGGTCGTTTCATTCCTTTCTTATCACGTGCATTACACGTGGGTCAGTTCTGTTGTGTCCGCCTCCCTGACCATTAAAATGGTCGACTCGAGCCTCGGTGAAGACGCTGCAAGAGATCATCGATGCCTTTCTTCCACCTCTCGATCCGCTGCCCCGCTCTTTTACTGTTTCCACTCTGCGATTCCTCGGCTGGCCATTTCGAGAAGTTCCACCAGCTCCACTCCGGATCGCTTAACACGCGAGGTCGAGGAGGGTCCAGACTTCTGTAACCGTGCCCTAACTTTGAAGTCTAGGCCGAGGTCTTCGGAGGTGTTATCGCGGAGATGGACGTGGAGCTGGAGCCGCGAACGAAAGCCTTGGCGTACAAGATTAAGGCGACGTCCCGCGAATCTCCAGCCCAGAAGGCGGCCAACGTCTTTGACCCGGACCTCCGCACTCACTGGTCCACCGGCACTAACACGAAGGAGTGGATCCTACTCGAGCTTGACGTACTCCTCTCTTCTTTTCCTTTCTTGCTCGCATAGAAGAGAAACAATCCCTTGAACTTGATGTGGCCTTTTCTTTGGGTCTAATTTGTCTTGATATTTTGAGTCCTTCGAGGAGATATGCACTATCGTTCAATAATGAAACGGAGGAAGTGGCTACAGCTGTAGGTTCCAGGAGCATCACTGTTTGTCCAAATTAATCGCTGATTATCTTGCTTTCCGGACTTCCTCAATGCCCATTCTCTTCATTACTATCTGCAGATGGGGCAATATTGGTGCTATTCATAGTGGTTGAATGAATTAGAGTTTCCTTTTTCCCATATTCTGGATGAGGCCTACATCTGTAAGAGAGATTTCTAGAGCATGTCTGATATTTATCCATTGATGTGGTTTCATTGCATGCGTATGTAGTATCATCTTGTCACGGACTTAGCTGAATTTGCCTAAGTCGTCGGTACTCTTGTGACAAACTTAAAGACTTAGTTGGAATTGCTTAAGCCGTGAAGCAACCTTGTCCAATGTTTCAGACTTAGCTGGGATTGCCTAAGTCATGAAACGCCAGCGTTATTCGTCCGCAAAGGGTTAGCCCACTTATAACCTCGTGTCGGTCCCGAAAGACCTGCAAAAGAGAAGTTGATTAACTTGAAAGTGAGCGACGGACAAGTCCCGACGTCTCGTGAAGAGGGAAGCTTTATAAGCAATTCGTCGAACATCTTGAGTACAACAGAGAAAAAAGAGAAAAGAGCGAAATAGGACTTTAGAGGGCTGTATGAACGGTCGCAAGTCCACAAACGACGGTTTCCAAGGTGTCGGACGCAAGACAAGTTCAACTTTTGATGAATGCTCACGCTCGACATATAACCGAAGCCCCATCCAGCCTTGTGGCACCCGGGTGTTCTAGGGTGTTGAGATGGCTGACATTTCGTGCTGCTCAGAGCGGTCGCTGCAGCACGCGAAAACGCCCCAAAACGGAGTTGTTTTGGGCAGTTTTGGCTCCACGCAGTGAGTGGTCGTTCTGCAACGTTACAGACTATTTTCGCTCACATTTCTTAGGCAAAATCACATAAAATCAAGGCAAAACAGGCTGTCAAACATTTGTACAAGAAAGCAAAAGCGACGAACGGTTCGCTGAGCCAAAATGTTATGGTTGAGCGATGACCGTTCGTGACAATCTGGTGTGAGAACAAGCGCTCTATGTATGATACTTAGGAACTGTAGTGAGTGAGTTTCTCATTTCTCCTTTCTCTTCCACTATTTTCCTAGAAAGGAGAAAAACTTTTACCCATGTGCTTGTCTTGCGTCACTTTTTGCACAGGATTTATGATTGTTTTTCTTCAGTATATAGTCATTTTTTCCTCAAATTCTGTGCTTGGATCCCTGTTTGAACAAGCGTCTGATGTCACTATCCTGCAATGATTGCTGTATCTCTTAACCTTTCAAGGTTGGATGAGTAGATCTTTTTCTGTATTTGATTTTGTTAAGAACCATTTCTTGACTTGAAAAGTGTCATCATGTTTTTTCTTGTGATTTTTATCCAAGTCTTGTTTAGTCTTTCCCCTTATGGTAATTCAAACTCATTTCTTCTTATTAGTGCACTTTATGATATGACTGTATCTTACCAAAAATTTGGTCACATTGTAATTCTTGCTATTCAATAACACCATCTCAACATCCTCATCTTATTTATTTATTTATTCGTTTTGCCTTGCCGTTTAACTTGGTATTTGTCTCACTCCTTCCACTGGCACAATTCCAAAGCATAATCAGTTACAAAAATATATGACTGTCATTTTGCTAGATAGATGCCAACTTTTTGAAGTGTCGGCAGCATGCACTTAAATCTTCTATGCTCTCCTATCTTTTGTCTATGCCTTGAAATCCACTTCAATATATTAATCAGATCCATTGTTTTTACCAAGGTTTGCAATTTCGACATTTATCGCCTGGTACGGGTGGTACATACCGGACCGCCAGGTTGTCGGTACGCGGACCGCCCACTATCGGGCGGTTCCGCCAAAAATCGATCGTCGGCAGTCGATTTCGACCGTCGGCGATCGATTGAAGGGAGAAATCGACCGTCGACGGTCTATTGAGGGAGAAATCGACCGTCGGCGGTCGATTGAGCGAGAAAAAGGGAAGAAGAAGAAGAGGAAAAAGAAGAAAAAAAAAGAAAAGAGGAGAAAAAGAATACCTATCGCCCGCGCGCGGTCCTCACCCGTGCACCGTCGCTGCCCGCGGGTCGTCGGCGCCCGCGGGTCGCGGGCACTTTTTCTCCCACGCGGGGAGAAAGATCGAGGCGACGTCGCCCCTTTTTCTCTTTTTTTTTAAATATTTTTAATATATTAATATTATATTATAGTATAAAATATTTATATTATATTTAATATATCGAGCGGTATGCACAGTACCAGTACCGAGATGAACTCGGTACATCGGTATGGACCGGTAAGTCAAACCTTGGTTTTTACAACTGATCCTCTTAAGAGCTCTTTGTGTCCTTGTTTTTCCATTATAATCCATGTTAGAAGTTAATTTTCCCATCGAACAGATTCTTTTCTTAGGCATTCACACAATTTTTTCATAAAGTTGCATTTAATATAGCAATCAGATCCATTGTCTTTACAACTGAACCTTCCAAGAGCCTTTGTTTCCTTGTTTTTCTATTAAAATCCATGTTAGATGATAACTTTCCCATTGAAAATATCTGTTTCTTAGGCATTCACACAATTTTATCATAAAATTGGATATCTAACATAGATGATATGTTGTAAGTGTCTTAGCATTCCTTTTTGTGCCATTTTAAGGATTTTTCTCGGATTCAAAAGAAAATTTTGTGGTATTTCTTGTCCAAACTATAAATTTGGTTGACCTATCGATGTATGTGTTACATTTTCCAAGCTTTATTTATATTACAACTTGAAATCACCAGAAATATACAAGGAACCTGACAACTAGGGTTCTCAATTTCGATGTGTATCGCTCGGTACGGGCGGTATGTACCGATCTGAGAGGATACTAGTATGCAAATCACCCTCTACCGGGTAGTACCAGTGTTTTGATTGGTATCGAGGCGTATCGACCGATACTGCCCCAGATTTCAATCGTTATAAAGGCATACCGATCGGTGTGCCCTGTCGTGATAGGTGGAGGTATTTTTAAGATTTTAGGGTGTACTGTTGGTATGCTCTAGCGTACAGATAGTACATACTGGTACATCCAATATCAAGTACAGTTTGGTATGCTAGTATTGGATCGGTGTTCAAAACCCTACTGACAACCATATGTTTTAAATCAAACTAGAAAAAGCACAATATATAAAGATACTTGAGTTTGAATGTCATTCTTTCTAAGCTACAAGATTATGCCTTCTATATCTTGCAACTCTATCTGGTTCTTCTTGTCAAGCACTACTTGAAATTGTTTCAAGCTAGATTGAGTAATTGCTCAGGATATTTTGGAGCACATTTGAACAAGCCATTATTATCATGTGGTTGTAATTGTTATGGTTACTTAATCATCTTAACCTTCTCAAACTGGTTGTTTTTTGTTGACTTAAATTCTCTTGTCAAATGTTTTCATGATTCCTTTGGTGTAAGGTCATGTTCGCATGCCGATAAAAAGCTAAATGGTGCAATAGCCTTTTTGTTTTCTTTGGAATAGTTTTGTTACTTTTGGAAATTTTAAATTTCTATGCAATTTACCAAAATTTTTCAAGAAGAACAAAGGAAATTTATCTAGAAATGAAATTTGAACTAATATATGTTTCCTTAATTGAGATGTTTTAAGAGAAAATAAATGAGTTCCAATTAAATATATTGCTAATGAGAAAGGTAATCTCGTAGCAAAAATGGGAGTTAAGATTTCTTAAAAATAGTGATTGTATAACTGACATGGTTATTTTTTATATAAGAAATTGGAATTTATTTGTTTGCATTTTTCTTCTTTCTTCTACGTGGGATAGAAAAGGAAAGGTTTTACTAACTACATGGCTGAATGAATGAAATTTTTATGGTGTGAGGTCATATTTTTAATAGTGTGATCCATTGTACATACATGAGATGTTTGGAGGTGTTGTTTTTATTCTTACAAGTGAATACCAAATTCAGAATGATCCAAGGATTTCTCTTTTGATTTTTTTTTGTCTCAATCACTTAATCTGTTCCATTTTCTATTTCATAATTATTAATTTCTATGAAGGTTTGCAATCTCGTACACTAACGGTGTATCGATCAGCTGTTAGTACGGCACATACCGAGTTGTACCGAGCATACCAACACATGGTGCACTAAGGTACCCGAGTTGTACTGAGCATACTAGTCCTCTATCGGATCGGTATATACCGAGTGTACCAAGCGGTACGATATGGTATTGCAAACCCTAAATTCTATAAAACGGAAAAATTGTTTTTCTTTGCTTCAATTGCTCTCCAAATTTCTGGCCTATGCCATATTTGGTATAGTACCATTTTTATCCTACATCAGATTTGGTATTTAATAAATTCTCCTATTGCCTTTATTGGGTATCGACTATTGATGGTAGCATTAGCTTGAGGACATACTTATCACAGTTGTTTCTTATATTTTCCACGTGATTCGACAGGTTTGTAAGTAGTTCCAATCTTTCAGATTTGATAAGCTCAACCTAGTCTTTGAATTTTTTATGACTTCGTAAAAACAAGCAACATATTGGTGCTAAATTGGACAAACTTCTTTCTTCTTTTCTTGTCCTGTGGGATTCTCATAGATTTTTTTTTAATTTTTTTATCTAGTATCAGTTTGCTCTCTTATTCATATTATTAGGATTTTTACCTGCAGGAACCTTGCCTACTCTCACATATAAGAATCTATAATAAATCTGTTCTTGAATGGGAAATCAGTGTTGGATTGCGTTTTAAGGTATGATACTATACTTATTTCAGTTTTGAAGCTTCTTTTTAATTCATGGCGAATTAAAATGATGATATATGTAAAATCTTAGCCTGCTTGTTGTTCCTTTATGGTAAAATGATGATATTATAAAGTTGTTTCCATATCACTTATTCATTTCACTTTAAAGTTATTGGTAAAATCAATTAATGTTTGTGTTTTTTGTCACTTTATTCATATTATATGAATTACTTCTGTGACAAGTATTAAAGGTCGTATTAGCTGCTCTTTCCCTTATCCAGATTTAGCTAAGATCAAAATCTGGTCTAAAAAAAAAGTCAGCTGGTACAGTTGAATACCCATTTTGTGAGAATTTCCAATTATTAACCTCAGGATAGGATTAACTTGTCACAATTGACATGCTGGCTGCCTTTTCAAGCTTGTGCTCATGATATTCTGCTTAAGTTTATATAAATTATCATTGGAGGTTTCATTATAAACAAGGTTCATCGTACCGCTCGGTAGTATTAATCCAATAGGGGATTGACATGGGCGGTAAATATCAGTATGTTAGTGTTTCACCGTATCATGTGTTGGTATATCAATATGGCTTAGTATGTACCATATTGATAGTCAGTTAGTATCAAGGTTCGCAATTTCGACCTGCACCGCCCGGTACGGGCGGTACATAACAGTCCACCAGGTTATCGGAATGTGAACCGCCCGCTACCGGGCGGTACCCGCTAAAAATCGACCGTCGGCGGTTGATTTTGGCTGTCGATGGCCGATTGAGGGAGAAATTGACCGTCGACGGTCGATTGAGGAAAAAAAAGGGAAGAAAAAGAAGAGGAAAAGAAGAAAAAAAAGGAGAAGAAATAATACTGCGTCGTCCTCGCCCGCGCACCGTCGCCGCTCGTGGGTCGCATGCGTGCCGTCGCTGATCGCCCGTCGCCCGCGTGCCATTGCCGCCCACGGGTCACTTGCGCGCTGTCGCCGCCCGCTCGTCGCCCACGCCCCGTCGTCGCCCGCAGGTCGCCTGCGTGCCATCGCCGTCCGCCCGCCGCCCGCGCGAGGAGACGAAACGTCTCCCTGCGCGGGGAGAAAGATCGAGGCGACGTCGCCCCTTTCTCTTTTTTATAAATATTTTAATATATTAATATTATATTATATAATATTATATATAAAAAATATTAAATTATATTTTAATATATCGGGCGGTATGCATTATGTGTACCGCCCAGTACCGTTATCGTACCAGTACCGACAATATGTTAGTACACCGGTATGGACCGGTATTTCAATCCTTGGATACCGATACAGACCAGTAAAGCAAATCATGATTATAAATATAAATATAAATTAACGTTTTTCATTTCGAGCTATACCGCTCGGTACGGGAGGTACGTACTGGTCCGACAGGATACCGGTACGTGGATCGCCCGCTACCGGGCGATACCGTCGAATCCAGAGTCTCCCCACGCAGACATGAGGTGACGCCTCGTCTCCCCGCGCGAGACGAGGCGAGGCCTCCTTCCCCGCGTCGGAACGAGGTGACGCCTACTTCCCCGCTTGGAACGAGGCGACGCCTCGTCTCCCCACGCGGGACGAGGGAACAAGGGACGAGGCGACGCCTCCCTTCGCGGGAGAACGAGGTGACGCCTCTTCTCCTCGCGCGAGAGAACGACGCCACGAGAGACACCTCGTTCTCTCGTGGCGTTGTTCTCCCGCGAGAAGAGGCGATGCAGTTTAGTTTTTTAATATATATTAATATAATATAATATAATATAATATAATATAATATAATATTATATATCGACCGGTATGCACTGTGCTTATCGCTCGGTATCAGGTATCGTACCAGTACCGAGATAAACTCAGTACGTCGGTACGGACCGGTAAGTCGAACTTTGATATAAATAAATACAAATATAAATAAAAATAAATATCAGTAAATAAAAAATATATAATATAATATAATATAACTTGTTTTGTTGTGTTGGTCCTTTGTGTTGAATTTGGTGAATGATAATAGATATCTACCAGTCGGGTGATTGATAGAACCCTAGGGTTCTATCGTGGAGGAAGAGGGTAGAAAAGGAGGATAAACGATCTCTTCGAGGGGATCGGGCCTTCTGGATCACTTCGAGGGGATCTACCTCCTAGGGTTTTGCCTTTTGGCTAAAACTAATACTTCATTCCTTGATTGATCTCATGAAAGAGTTTACAGCCTTATTTATAGGGCTCTCCCAAGAATCCCGCTAATCTTCGACTCTTAACTAACTTGATAAACTTCTAACTGAAAATAATAACTGATTCCATCTTAACCGAAGATAAAAACCAACCTTAACCAACTCATAACTGACTCGATTGGGCTCACCCGACTCATAACTGACTTCAACTGGACAGACTAATATGACTCAACTCGATTTAATCATGAATGGATGGACCCGAGTTAGCTAGGGTCTTAACAGACCTGCCCACTTTAAATCAACCTTGCCCTTAAGGCTGAGCAGTATCAGATTTCGGGAGCACTTCAATATTTGTCACGCATCACGACTCTTTGATCGATTAAATTGGGTCTCCACTTGGGTAAGCAATGGTTTGGTCTTCTTGTGCAGTGTCATTGTAGTCTTCTGGAAAATCCTTTTCATCTGATGGCTAATGGTAGTATCATGTCTTCTTTTGAGGATCGTCACTTTGAAGTCTTCTTGGGGCATCAAAAAGAAATCGACAAATAGTTGTTTTACCTTTGAGCACCTTTTATCATAAATTAGGATTTGCCCATTAGCAATTTTATCTTCAGATTTATCATAAATAGTTGACAGTTGACAATTTGATCGGACTCCACATTATCAATTTTTTATTCCTCAGTTGGTTTAATCGTCAGAAGTTTGTCACAGCCTTCATATTCGGGTTACACATTGTCATTTTTTATTTCCTCCTTAATTGGCTCAACTGTCAGAAGCTGCTATTGTTTGCGATTGTCTATGTTGACCACATTAAAGTCCTGTCTATTGAAGCTTTTGTTTCGACGAGTGCCCATAATGATTTTTCCTTCATGCTTACTGGCGAATGATATGGCTGCTATCATGGTGCGAGGATGGCGAGCTTTAACTTCGCACTGAATCTCGGGATCAAGTCCCTCAAAAAATTTTCTCACCAACTGTATCTCGGACCAATCTCGGGTTTGGTTCGACAAGCACTCAAATATGCTCTGGTACTCATGTATTGTGGAAGTCTGGCGAATTTTGGCAAGTTGTCCATTAATGTTCTTGTATTCTGATGGTCCGAAGCGAATTATGAGCTCTCTCTTGAATTGTCCCCACGAAGGGACTCTGTGATAGGTCTCGTACAAATCATACCACTGTATTGCATCACATTCGAGTTGTGTGGAAGCTATATCCACCATGGATTCTTCCGAAGTCCTGTGAAAACGAAAAAAATTTTCAACACGTGAGATCCAACCGATTGGGTCTTCATCTTCCCATCTAGGAAACTCTTTGTCTTGCCCTTGATCATATTTTCCAGATCTATTCCCTTTGAGATTGAAACTTTCAGTATGCTGAGATTTGTTGGGGTTCTTCGATAAACTTCTTTGAAATTCGCGAAGGAGTTTTTGCCATCTATTTTCTATGCGGGTCTCAAATACTTTAAACCTTGCGTCTAATGCATCATCCATGGCATCGTATTAGTTGTCTGTAAAGGAAGTGGGATGGCTGTTGTTGAGGCTGTGAATTAGATGCAAATGGCAGTTAAGGGGGTTGGAGAGGGAGCAGAAGGCAGCAGCCGATAACGCTGTGGAAATACTGCGGCAAAGGGTTGTCCGTTAGGTGGTAGCAACCAAATGTTGGAGAAGGCGGCTGCAGAGGATGAAGGGGGTGGTTACTATGGTCGCGGTTGATGTGGGGCAGGGGAGAGGGCGCTGGATCTGGCGAGTGGTTGGCGGGCGGCGAGGGCTACAGCTGATGTCGTTGCCGGTGGAGAAGAGTGGTTGGCGGCAGCGGTTGAGGAGGAGAGCAAGGCAACAGTGAAGGTCGGCTGGAAGAGGCTAGACATCGGTAGAGGGAGGAGAGGAAGGTAGCAGCGGCAAGGGTAGTGCGCTACCGAGGGCTGGACGACGGTAGATAAGGGGATGGCAGTGGCTGGGAGCGGCTGCTGTAGAGGAGGGGTGGCAGCGGCTGTGTGGCAGCGACAAGGGCTGTGACGGTGGCTGTGCATGGCTGAGGAAGGATAGCGACGACCGATGGGAGGACGCTGCGGGCGTGTCGACGTTTGGGGCAGCTGTTGCGGCAAGGGAGATGGGGATATTGTGGCTGACGGCAGCAGCAGGGAGGAAGAAGGGGTGGGCAACAACGAGTAGCAACGACGGCAGGGAAGGGCAACGATGCAGCAGAGGAGGAGGCAACGATGGTGGATGGGCTACAGGCGATAGAGGGTTGGAGACGGCGACAATGGTAGAGGGTGTTGCGGCTGGCTGCAGCCTTCGGTCGCGCGATGGGGAAGAAGAAGGGGGCAGCGGGGTCCGACGAGGGCTGCTGGGGCCGTCGTCGACGCGGTTGGTCAGCGGTTAGCAGCGACGACAGGGTGCCGAGGGCTAGAGAGGGAGGATGCAGTGGCATCAGCGTGAGGAGCGCCTAGCGGTGGTTGCGGCTGAGAGCAAGGGAGGCAGCGGTTGAGGTGGCGCTGGGGGAGAAATGGAGATGGTGGCCGGCGACAGGAGCAGGGGAGGAAGAAGGGGTGCGGCTATGGCCCATCTTCTTCTTCTCTTTTTTTTTTTTTTATCTCTCTCTTTTCCTTTTTTTTTTTGGCTGCAGCAAAGATGATTGCAACAAGGTGACAGATGCAATGGTGATGACGACGATGGTGTGGATAATGAACGGTAGCAGCGGAGGTGCCGAGGAACACTGCTCTGATACCAAATGATATAACCCTAGGGTTCTATCGTGGAGGAAGAGGGTAGAAAAGGGGGATAAACGATCTCTTCGAGAGGATCGGGCCTCGTAGATCACTTTGAGGGGATCTACCTCCTAGGGTTTTGTCTTTTGGCTAAAACTAATACTTCATTCCTTGATTGATCTCGTGAAAGAGTTTACAGCTTTATTTATAGGGCTCTGCCAAGAATCCTGCTAATATTCGACTCTTAACTAACTTGATAAACTTCTAATTGAAAATAATAACTGACTCCATCCTAATCGAAGATAAAAATCAACCTTAACCAACTCATAACTGACTCGATTGGGCTCACCCGACTCATAACATATTCAACTGGACAGACTAACATGACTCAACTCGATTTAATCATGAATGGATGGACCCGACTTAGCTAGGGTCCTAACAGTGATATGTGACTCGCTCCACTGTCTTAAATGTGAACTTCTACCACAATATGATTTCAAATATTGTATGCACTAATATAGCCACTTGTTTAAGAGTTAAATTCATATTACATTTGTTATTGCCAAACTATTTTATGATGAAATATATAGTTGCCCTGTTGTCCTTTGGTAACAGTTTCTCTAGATATTTGCCAAACTATAATTTAGTTGCATGGGATTAAGGAAACATTGACCAAGATTACAATCAAAGCCAAATGAGCTATATACATATTCCCTTGACATTATAAGAAGCCCTGTGTAATTATGGGTAATCAGCTTTTGGAAGATATATTAGTAAATTGTATGACATATATGAACCCGATTAAAATGAGCTTAAAGTGCAGGACTGTCTTAAAGCTAGACATACTAATGGAGAACAGAAAATGCATAATAAAAGAGACTGGGTCATGATATTATATTCTTTATCGATGATCAAGTTCATCCAACATTTGATATCTTGACTATTTGGTAGAAGGTGGCAAGATGTTTTTTAACCAATTGTCCTAGAAAAATGATGGGTGTTCCATCAACCAAAGAAAAGGACAGTTTCTCCTTTACATCAGATTTTGTACCAGAGGTTGAGGTCACTATGCTTTTCCTTGCTTGAATCTGCATCCAGTAAGTCTATTATCATGAAAATTTGAATAATATTATTATTCAAGCATTCAATTTTCATTAATATATATGTCAATCCAGAGGTTACAGTGATGCTAAATTAAATCTTGCATGAGTCACTAGATTTTTACCTTGCTGGAGTGCAGTTGTGGTATTGCTTTTTTATTTATGCATGTAAACAATTTTCTGACTTGTTATATATGCTTTACTAAACATGTTAATATACACTATAAAGTTGATTTTGGTTCGTACTTTCAGCCTGAGGCATTTCTAAAAGTTCGTCCACGTTGTGAAGCTCCAAGAAGAGAGATGGTTTATCCTATGAATTACACACCATGCCGGTATGTGAGGATATCTTGCTTGCGTGGAAACCCAATAGCTATATTTTTTATTCAGGTATCCCCAAATTATTATCTTCATCAATTCAATTATCTGGTCTAATTTGATGGTACTCACTAGACCAGAATTGATTCCTCGGGATCAGAAAAATGAATATCTAGTTAGCTTTTTAACACTTTATACCAAATACTCTGAAATGATTCAGTTGTGCTATGCATGATGTTTATGTCTGGAACCAAGGGCATAACCTTCATTAATATATATAGAGAATTCTGGAATAATTTTAGTTCCTTTGCGCCTTTATCACCTGTATAAGTCAGTATGTTCAACAAGTGTCAACACAGATTTCTATTTTCTACTGTCATTTTATTGCTTATTCTAGTTATTGTTTTACGCCTTTGAAGGAAATGAATCTTCTAGGTTGCCTACATGGATTGCTGGCATCTGATTGTTTATTCTAGTCAAAGTTCTATGCCTTTGAAGAAATAGAATCTTCTGAATATTCTCTTTTTAAATTCATTGCATTTTGCTGCTTTTATGTTGTTACGTATTTTTTCTCGATATTCTGTTGGTTACATATTGTACTCGAATCATTAATGTCAGCTTATGGGGGTTACTGTTACTGGATTGGAACCTGAGCTTCAACCTATTGCTAATTACTTGATACCACATATTATATCACACAAGCAAGATGGTCATGATATGCATCTTCAGGTAAATTCTATGTTTTTATGATATTTATTTTCAATTTTTCATTATATTTCTGCCCTTATTTTATGCCAAACTCTAATTCCAAATTGTTGATAGCTGCTTCAAGATGTGGCAAAGAACCTGCTGGTTTTTCTTCCCCAACTGGAGGTGCAATAATGGCTACTTTCTTCTTAGTGTGTTCCACTGCATTGTTCATCGTCTTCTGTTTAGCATTGTCTTTTTCGTGATGGTCAGACAGTTCTCATTTCACCCATTGCAGACTGATCTTACCAATTTTCCCGATGCTGCAGAGACTAACATTCGTTTTTTTGCAATGCTTGCTGGTCCATTCTATCCAGTTCTGCGTCTTTCTAATGAAAGGTGAAAATTCAACTATTATTTGAAATTGTGTTGAGTACTAATGGAAAGCCTTTTGCTAATTATGCTCAGAGGCACTACTTGCTAAGGAATATGCCATAACTATGAAATTTTGAGGCAATTTTTTTAAATTGCTTCACATGAAGCTTGAAGGTCCCAAATTCCAATTGCAAAACAATTTTATAGATCCATAAATGGCTAGTTTCTACTTTCTAGATTTCTAGATACTAGAACTGATCAACTATGCAACTACATCTACTTAAGTTTTTCCCATGATGTGTTCTGTCATAGTGTTCTGGCAGTTGCCAAAGCATGGGGCTTTCATTTTGTTGCATTGTTGGAGAACCGTATAGCGAGTATAGCAAATGTGAACAATTTCAGAGATTATATTAAGATTTAAGATTTCCATGCTGCTTTGTGCTTGCGTGTACTGAAAAATAACCAGCATTGTACATTGTGCATGACCAATCCTAATTTAGGATCCACAGGCCCCAAGAGAGCCTGCAATAGTGCAGGCATAATATGGTATATGCACACTGTTATGATGCAAGCCAGGGTTGAGAATGTGGCTTGAATATATTTGTCTGCCAAGCATGTTTCTTATCCAAGGGCTCAATAGATTTAGAGTGATAATGAGACAATGCATCTTGATAAATTAATCAGTGAATTGATGTGAATTTGTTAGGCTGTTAGGTGATATGATATGTTCTTGTTTTCTCTTTTTCTGCTGCCTTGGTAGCTTTCCATAATTGTTTATCAGTTATTCATTGACCAGCAGTCATTGGCCAACAGGTTACTGCTGCTCAGGGATATCATCTGCTTGTTTGTGACAAATTACTCATTGGTGGAGAACTGTGCATTTGGTGTTAATGCATTTGGGACGCTACAGGAGAGTTGTTAGCCTTGTCATAGGATAATGATATAAAAAAAGAAGTATGTTATTAATTATGCATGTGATGTAGGACAATCTACATGGAAGACTCTTGGAACAAAGTTCTTTTCTAGGATTTGATAGTTGTTGAATGGATAAAATATATATGTTGAGAGGAAAGAAGTAAACAAAATATAGAAAAAGTTAATTAGTGGACTTGTTGTGGCCCAAGAAGAAACTCCCTAGAATGTAAGTCACATCTCCACACCATGTTTTGCATGTGAATGATTTATACCATCGAAAAAGAAATGCGGCCTCCCACCACTCATACATAATGTGGGAAAATAGCTTCCATTTATTCATTCATTGATTTGTTCACATCTCACTTACAATTCCTTTCCTTTTTTGTAGAACCCTCGCAAAGGAAAATAAAAATGAAAAATTAGAATAAAGCAAAATTTCGATATTCAATTAATCATTAATCTTTCTTTCTTAGAAGAAAATAACTTTCCTTATTTGATTTGGAGAATAACCTATCCGTTTGATGATAAATCCGATTGATAAAGATTAATATATTTACATCTTTGTACTAATTTTCAATCAATAAGAATCTTTCTTATGGAGATGAAATTTTCAATTAAACTTAATGTTTTTTTTTTAATTTTTTTTTTAGAATCTTCAAGCCTATGGTTGCCTCTTTCCTTCTGGTTGACTTTGTTCTTTTTTCTTCTTGGACATCTTAGTAACTAATACTAGGATTGTCATAGATGTTGCGATTTGCCAACTTATACAAATTTGTGAGAGACACTCTAAACTAGTTAAAATAATTAAAGAGAAAAATAAATTCAAATTTTCTCGCATTAGCTTGTGAGGTCAGATGTGGATTTGTTACCATTACTAAAGTGGGTTTAGTCCTCTTACCCTCATGATTGTCAGACCCAAAAGGGATGCTAACTCGGCCAAGCCTTTTGGGTCAGTAGTTCATTGGTTGAACCAATGGATCAAGTGATTGGACTGCAGGTTTGATATAAAAATATATTTATATTGCATAACTGAAAAAAATATAATGTATAAAAGAGAGATATATAATAATTAAATTATATAACAAAAATATAGTTACAAAGTTTCATTTGTTATAGAATAAAAATTACGAATTTGGATGAACGAAAGGCTAAAATTTAAAGTCCAATAAGTTGCCTGATAGGAAAAAACAGGTCATTATGTGATTTGTTGTGCTAAAAGAAGAAAAATAAAAAATTGTAAAAGAAAGCAAAGAGGACTTTGACGTTAAAAGGGACAAGAGTGATGAGAAAGAAATTAAGGACGAAATAAAGAGAATAAGAATGGGCAACAAGAAAAAGAACAAGAGAAAAAAGAAAAGATAGAACAGAGAATAATGAGGTGGCAAGTGAAATAGGGGTTGGATAAATTTGCTTTGAGAAAGCATCTAATTTTTTACTTTTTAAAAATGCCCTAAAAAAAGTAAGTATAAGTATCTATATTCAAGAATAATGTGGTTAACATTAATAAGAAATGGTCCAATCAACAAACCATACTGGCCAAGGGTCTGATTCTCGATCTTTCTAGTCTGGTTTTAGTAACTATGTTTGAACTCTTGTTCTTCATGGTTTTAATTGTTGTGATATATTCATCATGCTGTATTGGTCCAAAATCATACTTATGTTACTGACACAATCACCATACAAAGTCAAAATGTTGTTTTTGTAATGTTAAGAAAGTTAGGGGGTCTGCCTTGCAATTATAATAAGTTGCCACATGGAAACATCCTTCATGCTTGGGGTGGATATTCATGTACACCATCCGCTAAGATTGTTAAGAAGAAAAAAAAGAAAAAAAGAAGGCTAAGCTAATATAGCTGATGGCATGGAAAATTTGGTTGATTCAAGATGCAACAAAACTGATACCAAACAAACATCTTGCAGAATAAGAAAGAATAAAGATAATTAAGGATCAGCTGATCACATTTGTTATAGCGTGAGCCTTGACTCTAATTGCTGTTGGGATACCCAAAGATTATCGTTCTCTTTTAGTAACAATTGTTTCATCTATGTTAGATACTGGCCATCTGTATTATGTGAACATCGCACATGAAATTGTTATGCATCTTTGTTCACTGGTTCTCATCTAATGTTCCTTTTTCTGTTGATATGTAGGAAAGCTTCAAGTGTGTTGCCTTTTTCTTCTGATTTAGATGCATCCAAGAGCAACCCATCTTCTACTTTAACTGTTTCGTCAAACTTTGAGGTAGGTGCATTTATATTTGATTTTTTATCTTTATTGAAATAAAATTAGTCAGTGCTTACCTTTGCTCATATGGTTGACACTTGTAGATATCTATTGTTTCTAACTGTTGCTGCTTCGAAATCTTGCTGCTTGATTGAACCCTAAGTGCCAAAAATATCCCAATACTATGATATGGACTATTCGAATGCAAAAATAATTGTTTTCAGAAATAATAGTCCCAATATCATAGGCAATAGTCTGTGAATATTCATGGTGGTGCATGGTTGACGTCGCGATTACTCATCATGCTTATGTTGTGTCGAGACCAAGGTTTGCAATTTCGACCTGTACCGTCCGGTATGGGCGGTACATACCGGTCCGCTAGGTTGCCGGTATGCGGACCGCCCACTACCGGGCAGTACCGCTAAAAATCGACTGTCGATGGTGTCGTCAACGGCCGATTGACGGAGAAATCGACTGTCGGCGATTGATTTCGGCCGTCGGCGGTCGATTGATGGAGAAATCGGGTCGATTGAGGGAGAAAAAGGGAAGAAGAAGAAGAGGAAAAGAAGAAAAAAAAAAGAGGAGATGAAGAAAACCTAGCGTCGTCTTCGCACGCGCACCGTCACCGCCCTCGCCCGCGGGTCGCCTGCGCATCGTCCGTCCGGTGAGCACCCTCGTCTGCTTTTTCTCCCGCGCGAGGAGACGGAACGCCTCCCCACGCGGGGAGAAAGATCGAGGCGATGTCACCCCTTTTCTTTTCTTTTTTAAATATATTTAATATATTAATATTAATATTATATTATAAAAATATTATATTATATTTTAATATACCGGGTGGTATGTACTGTGTGTACCGCCCAGTACTGGTACCATACTGGTACCAACAATATATCGGTGCACCGGTACGGACCGGTAAGTCAAACCTTGGTCGAGACCGTTAGGTCTCAAGGCCATCAGCTATGGCAGCCGACTACTAGTGCAGTCAGAAGTTCACTTGCCTAAGGCCTCAATAAAAGAACTGAGTGGTGATGATTGCTTTAGTTTCTTACCCTGAAAAGGCACAACAATATTTTAGTTGACACTTGTAGATATCTATTGTTTCTAACTGTTGCTGCTTCGAAATCTTGCTGCTTGATTGAACCCTAAGTGCCAAAAATATCCCAATACTATGCTATGGACTATTCGAATGCAAAAATAATTGTTTTCAGAAATAATAGTCCCAATATCATAGGCAATAGTCTGTGAATATTCATGGTGGTGCATGGTTGACGTCGCGATTACTCATCATGCTTATGTTGTGTCGAGACCATTAGGTCTAAAGGCCATCAGCTATGGCAGATGACTACTATTACAGTCAGAAGTTCACTTGCCTAACCGTGGCCTCAATAAAAGAACTGAATGGTGATGATTGCTTTAGTTTCTTACCCTGAAAAGGCACAACAATATTTTAGGGAAGAAAATTCATCACAGGATCCCATAACGTTGTGAAGGGTCCATAAAATAATTCAAAGAAGATGTGTCTAAAAGGCCTTTGTAGTTAGAATTGTGGTTAATTTTGGTCCAGTACTGGTTTTAGTAAAATACCAGATTGGTATGGTGTGAGTGTAGCAAGCAGTACACCAACAATAACTAAAAGTCTAAAAGTTTAAATACCGACCATGATCTACCATTGATTTCAGTAATCTACCAGATTGGTATGGTAACGGTTGTCAGGCGTTATACCAACTTGGACCACCTGGTATCAGGAAAAGAACACTAACAGATTAAATACCAACCAGTTTCGTACCATATGGTTCAATACCGGTCCTTGCTTGGATAGTTGCTTACTGACCGGTTTCTGTAACCATGGTTGGAATTAATCACATTCTTGATACCTGGTACGGCTATATGGGATTTGTGACAACTAGCACTGCTAGAGTTGAGTGGCTTGAATAACAAATGAACTTCTGTATTCTGTCCTAATTCATCTTTTTATGGCAAGTACCTCATGAAGCTTTTTGAACTCTAGTAATAGTTCTGTGCAATGTTAAAGTATCTTCCTTCTAGGCTTCTAATCCTTTAGTTAGGATTTAAAGAGACAAGAACCTTCTACTCGATTTGAGTTACAGTAAGACTATGGTCAGGATATCAAGATTGGAACATGGCAGGTAAGGATGAGCTGAAAATCCATGCAAATAACATGCACAAAAAATTTGCTGGTCATATTTGAGTTGTGTTTACCTGCACTTTTTATTCAATACTTGTATCTTTAGTGATCTACCTTGGCCACATCTTGTTGTAAAAAAATCTCTACAGTTAAGGCAGTTCTTCATCATGCATCAGAAGTGCCTTTTTTCTCAGAGATCTTTCATAGATGATTTGACTTCGCAATGAGATACAGAATGATACACTCCAAGATGGTTGTGGTGAATGCATAAGATTCTTCCTATAAATATTAAACTATTTGAGATAACAGATTCTTGAGTTGATATTCCATCGTTGCTGATCTCTTGAAGATGGTTCAGCATCAATGATTACTTGAAGAGAACCCAACCTTGGTGCCACTTGACCTCTCAGATCGCCCTGAAGATCAATGGGTTTGCTTGATTTTGTTATCATCATTGTTCTGGTTAAAGGACAATCATCATCAGGATGAGCTGGAAGTTTGTGACATTGTGGTGTTGGTGCACACTTCACAGAATTGGTGCATTTTTACACATTGAAGCTAATAATTCTTAGCTTGTTTTGTGTGTTCAGGAACAAAAATGTGATCGTGAGCTACTCTTGGAAAAGTTGTTGCCTATGTGAAGATGTACGATGGACTTATTGTAGAATGTAGACTCTATTGCAAATATGATATTAGATCACAAGAGTGCATTTTGATGTATGTTTGAGCCTGAAGTGGGGTTGACAGCAACAATTTGCTCCACAAAACCTCTTTACTGTTTTTTTTAATGGAAGTTGGCTGCCAGATGTTGCTTTCTTGTAATCGAAAATGACAAAGCCCGACTTTATAGGATTTACCTAACATTAGTATCTCTGAACTGTGGATAACTACTACATGGACAAGGATTACATCTACTGTCTTGTAGGTGTATTATGATTGGAGTCTTGTAGTTTTGAAGCAATAAACTACCATCACTTTTAAGTCTTCATCCCTTTTTAGCTGAATGAGATCAAGAGTGTTGTGTAACCACACCAGACTCTTTTTAAAGTTATTACGCTTCGGGTTTTTCTCCTTAAGGTTTAGTAGCAGAGGTTCTTGATGTTTTTGTTAATCATTTGAGATACGATTTGAGCCAAAAGCCAAGATAAACCAATATGGAGTCAAATTGTAGTCTGGAGATGATAATTAAATTAAATAATCTATTTTTCTTATATAGATTTTCTACATTGTTGGAATTAAGGTTTTAATTGTTGTGATTTTCATATTGGCTTAAAAAAATTATGCTGATATGATTTTAAAAACCCAGTAAAAAGGATGTTGGACATTATGTGTATAAACACATTTTGACAATGTATTTCTTGGCTGTGCCAGTTAGGTAGTGCTTTCTAGGACAAACCAGTTTGAACTTATGAGAACCTGATCAATTTTGGTCCAAGGCAACATGAAATCAATGGTTTAACACATCGGTTGGTTTAGGGTTCCAAGCTTTTCTGAAGTGGAGGATATCACTTCTTTTCAGAGGGGAGATAAGGAGAGAAAGACAGGAGAGCTGTTGTGATTCTTGTAGGAGGTAAGCATTTTATATTCTATCATCTCACACCTTCTTTTTCTTTTTTTAGTAATGCTGGTATTTGTCTTGGCATTGTGGTGATTTTTTCATGTGGATGATATGTATCATACCAGATTGCTAGCTGAAACAGGGGTTGCTAGGTGGACTTAGATCATATACTGCAAATGCTAATGGTTTTTTCCTTTTTACCAAAAATTACATACTTTATCTGTATGTTCTGAAAAGATAAATACTATTGTCACTAAAGTTATAGACACGTCTTTGCAATATGTGCAGGCACAACCAAGAAGATCACGCAGTCCACCCTTCCCTGAACTTGCTTCCAGTTCTATAGCATTTCGATCTGATGCTGTCATTATTCTGTTAAGGAAGGCATATAAAGAGTCTCATTTGGGAATTGTTTGTCGGAGAGTATGTATTTGTTGTCTTTAATCTTTTCTGTGGTAATAGCTAGTACTGAGTTCTCTAAGATTCGAGATATTTATGTGTTGGCCTTTTTGCTTCTTAGGCTTCAATAGCACTGCACAGACTTGTAGAAGCAAATAATTTCCTAGGGGAGTCATCATGTACTGATGACTTGGGTCTGTCTTCAATATCTGATGAAATTGTTAAAACTGAAGTAACCAGTCATATGCAACCTGCTGATTACTCGAGCTTGTTTGGGGAAGAATTCAAATTACCTGAAGATTATTGGGATGCTTCTTATTTGAATGTCTTGGATATATCTGCAGTGGAAGAAGGCATTCTCCATGTCTTATTTGGATGTGCTTCACAAGTATGGTCAAAGTGGTCACCAACTATATGATGTTTTTTAAACTAATTATCCTGTCGTTTTCCTATTGGAATAACTTTTAGCCACCAGGAGTCTGCTTCTGGATTAAAATTGTCGAGTGCTTACATTGTTTTATAATGAATATACAGCCTCACCTGTGCTGCAAATTGGCTGACAGTAATTCAAATTTTTGGTCCCTATTACCACTTATACAAGCACTGCTTCCAGGTGAAAGATCTTCTGTTTTAGCACCTTTGAGTGGTTTATTTATTAATTAATTTGGTTGGATTCTGATTCTCTTTCATTTGATAGCACTTCGTCCTCCAATTAGCCTCCCAGATCAAGTTGATGATAGTTTTTCACAGTGGAAACATCCTTCTGTCCAGCATGCTCTCTCTCAGGTTCAGCAGTGATGCATCTGGGTGATATATGTTACATGCATTTGTATCTTTATCAAAAGTCTCAACAATTCACATTAATCTGTTGTTGCAGATCATAACAATATCATCATCATCAGTATATCATCCTCTTCTTCATGCTTGTGCGGGCTATCTGTCTTCATTCTTGTCATCTCATGTTAGTTGGTTTCATACCAAGTTTAATTATTAATAGACAACGTACTTTTTGGCTTTCTATCTAAGCAAGCATTTATTTTTCAATCATCAGGCAAAGGCAGCATGTGTATTGATTGATTTATGCTCTGGACCATTATCACCATGGATATCTACAATTACTGCAAAGGTTTCATCTTTTCTCATAATAAGCCTACATATTAAGTCAACGACTTGTATTTTATTACTGCCTCGACCCTTTTTCAGGTTGATCTTGCAATTGAACTTCTGGAGGACCTCTTGGGTGTTATTCAAGTACTCCCTTCATTCTTCTTGTTTTTATTATTGTTATGAAGGCTTAATTCTTTATTATAATGAATGCTTGTTTGGTTGGTTGGTTATAAAGTCATGGATACAAGTGCAGGATACTGATACGATGGATATGGGCATGGATCAATGTATAATGTTAACTAATTTATGTGACAAAATTTGGTATTTATTTAATGTTAGAATAGGTAGATGTATATATAACATGATTCATGGTAACTAACCTATTCATCATGAAAATATATAAACAATGTTTGGTCAATTATCTGATGTAAGCAATTAAAAGTTTAAAACTATCCATATTTAATGAATACTTTGTCATTGCTTGGTGCGGGTATGACCATTTTTGTGGTCAATACATTGTGATTTGTTGTGGATGGTCAAATTATCAGTCACTAATTTTCTCTTGAAATAATCTTCTCATTCTGAGAAAAATGTTATTTGATTTGAATTCTATAGTCTTGGCATAACAAAGACTTCGAATGTCAGAGGCAATTTGTTTTGCTATGGTATAATTGAACAGTCATTAAAAAAATAAAATATAAACATTTTGTTTGGGATCATATCTTCTTTGTATTATGTATAAATCTTGTTTGGTATGACATTTCCGCTTTTTGTTCTTTTAAAGTACGGACTTTTTCTGTTGTGTTAGGGAATGAAAAAGTTATTTACTTCCATTGATTTTTAAAACCACTTTTCAGTTGGTTTTGTTACCATCTGATGGCCCCTGCTAGAGTATCTCTTAATGGTCCTGTAATTGTTCCCATCCTTCTATTCTATAATTTTCCAATTGTTAAAGTTGTGATTGTTAACGTCCTTCTATAAAATGAAGAAAAACTAAAAGTGAAATAAACATTTTTATAAAGCTAAAAAATAGAACTAACACCAAATTGGCTGTTGAATTGGATCATAGAGTCAAACGTAAAAGGTGTTGGCGTCATTATGCAGTCTCACCATTTGATGATGTATGGTAATATTTCAAGTTTGCCAGCAGTGGTTGATGACTGTCGAACTATGTCATGCCATTATAATACTAGCATGAAGTTTTGTTTTATGCCAAGGATGTCCCTGAACACACCAACAAGCACAAGGCTTGTTCCGGCCAAGGCTCGCTGTATAGGTCCGTAGCGGTGTATTGGTATCTGATCGGTATGGTACGGTACCCGGTATCGAGCGGTATGCACAGTGTGTACCACTCGGTACATTAAAATATAATATAATATATATATAGTATTATATAATATAATATTAAATTAAAAAAAAAAAAAATTGAGGCATAGCCTAGCCTCGCGGGAGAAAGGAGACACTGCCTTGTCCCCGAGCTGGACGCCTCGTCTTCCAACGGGAGAACGAGGCGCTGTCTCGTCCCCGCGCGGGAAGACTAGGCGGCGCCTCGTCCCTGAGCTGTAAGACGAAGCGGCTGCCTCGTCCCTGCTTGGGAAGACGAGGCAGCGCCTCGCCCTCATCCCCATGCGGGAAGACAAGGCGATGCCTCGTCTCTCCCACGAGGCGAGGCGATGCCTTGTTTTATTTTCTAATTTTAATATATATTTATATTATATTATATAATATTATAAAATATAATATTATATATTTAATCTGTACCATTCAGTACGGGGCGGTCCGCGTACTGGCTCCTTGTCGGACCAGTATGAACCACCCATACCGGGCGGTACAGGGTGGCACGACAAACCTTGGTTCCGGCCGTATGCTTAAACTGTGGTGATCGGATCCATCCTGATGAACTAAAAAAGAAACTTTCTGTGACCTATCATAGATGTTATTTTGTGATCCATCTATTACCTTAATGTGAAGATTCCAACAGTACCAGTCATTTCTACACTTGAATAAAACCCTGATCTCTTGAATTTGATCCTGATCATGATATCATTTATTGTGAAACTGAAACTTTTGTCCATTGGATTGGAGTTTTCCTTTATTTTAGATATCAAATTAGGAACCTACTGTTTGAGTGTTCTGATGATACAACTCTGACACAGCTTTGTACAGAGTTCTTTGGAGTGCTGTGCTCAACTCTTATGGGACTTTTATGGACCAATATATAACTACTGTGATGGCTTGGATAACTATATATTTCTTAAAGGGCAGCAGATTATTTTTTATGACATGTTTCTTAGATGCCAATATACACTTAAAATGTTTTTCTATATTTTCGTGAAATTTGGTCATATTAATTTTTCATCTCCTTTCTTACATCCTACTCTGTTTTGCCGGTCACCTCCCTCTTTTCTTGAAAATGGGAGCTTGGTTCACTAATTGGAATGTCCAGGATACACCTTGACTCTGTGATTTCACAGAACTTATTTTACCAAGGTCACAGAAAAAGATAATAAGTTGCATCACATATTATAATTTATAGACTGTCCAAGGACCTTGCATTTGATTAGGTACTGAGATCTTACTGATACTTATTGCATTATGATCTTAATCTTTTACTGATTTCATCAGGCTCTTTTTGGATATGCGCAATTGGTCATAAAAAAATCAGTTGGGTCCTGATGCAATACCTTGTTTCTGTGGCAGTCCATGATGGATCTAGCAATATGTTTTAGTATGAAATTGTCTCTTCGTGAATTCCACACTTTCACTATGTTGTTTCTAAGACTAATGAAGTTTTAGCTCCTGATTATTTTAAAGGTACAATAAAAAATTGTCTTTATGGAACCATATATTCTAACTTCTAGAACCTACAATAAAATGTTTTTAGCAAGATTTTCCATACTGATTTGTACCACCCGTACCAGGCGGTATGTACCAGTCTGCCCGGTAGCGGGCGGTACTGCCAAAATCGACCATCGGCAGTCGATTGAGGGAGAAGTCTACTGTCAGCAGTCGATTGAGGGAGAAAAAGGGAAGAAGAAGAAGAGGAGAAGAAATACCTCGTGCCGTCCTCACCCACACGCTGTCGCCGCTTGTGAGCTGTTCTCGCCCGCATGCTGTCGCTGCCCACGGGTCGCCCGCGAGCCGTCGTCGCCCACGGGCGATTTTTCTCCCGCGCGGGGAGAAAGATCGGCGACGTCGCCCCTTTTTTATCTTTTTTAATATATTTATATAATATAATATTATATAATATTTTAATATACTGAGCGGTATGTGCTGTGCGTACTGCCCGGTATTAGTACCGTACCGGTACCGACAAAATGTTGGTACACCGGTATGGACCGGTAAATAAAACCTTGGTTTTTAGTGCCTCACTTTCTGCAGGCACATTTGACGAAAAGAGCATTTCCTGCTGTTTACCTATGGCGGATCATGTTTCTTATGCAGTATAAGATTTTTTACATGCAGCTTTTTATACATGAAACAATAAGGATCCTACCTTTGAATTTGGAATTAGCTACAGTTGGTTTATTCAAATCCTGTGAATGCAAGTGCTTTAGTTCTAGTTACTGTCATTTAGTCTTTTTTGGGCTATACTTTTTCATTTCTAGTGCATGAACCCTGTATGTGGCGTCCATCTTTCATCTGTGTGTGCTCAAGAAACTATGAATTTCGTCATAGTCCCCCATTTATTATCCAAATTCGACTCACTTCCTCTTGAATAAAAATTCAAGAAGGAAAGAAAAAAACCTCCTTACGACAGATTGTGCACTTATTTTCATGCTTCATGTTTGGTTGACTCTGTTCATAATGCTCCTACCAGGGTGTTCCACAATCTGCTGGTCGTGCTCGTGCTGCTTTGAAGTATATCTTGCTGGCCTTGTCTGGGCATATGGATGATGTACTATCAAAATATAAGGTTTGACCTTCTGTTGAAGTATCAAGCATAAATTTTTAGCTTACTGTTTCCAGTCAGATAGATGATGCTTTTACCATCTGTGTAGGAATTTAAACATAGGCTTCTATTTCTTTTGGAGATGCTAGAACCCTTCCTTGATCCTGTGATTATCGGAACAAAGAATACAACTTCTGAAGATGCTTCTGATATACACTTGGAGGAACAGAAGAACTGTTTTATTGCACTCAATGTTATACGTACTGCATTGCGAAGGCCTGCCATTCTTCCTTCTGTGGAATCTGAATGGAGACGTGGATCTGTTGCACCAAGGTCTACTGTAACAGCATATGATAATATCATAGGAAAATAAAAAAAGTTAAACATCTTTATAATTTATACTTTATAGTGCTTCGCTTTTATTTGCAACAAAAAGAATCTTATCAAATGCACTTTGTTGGTTGTTACTTGGTTTTCATTTAGTTGACAATATACTGTCTTCACTGTCTTTCTATATTGCAGTGTACTTCTTTCTGTTCTGGGGCCACACATGCCATTACCTTCAAATATTGACCTTTGCAAATGTTCATTTCCTAAAGTTGCTGATCAAGAATCTTTAGCTGTTTCTTCTGACTCTGTGATCTGTTCTCATGGGGCTTCTAGCATATCCAATAGTCCGGATGAAGCAAAGGGAAAGATTGATGCATCTGAAGCTGCTACAAGTAAAGATGTTCTCCAAGATGCTAACCTGCAGTTTGCTCCTAGAGATCTGTCAAAAATTGTTCTGACAAGTGTTTCCAACTATTTTACCGGGGACTGTATCAGCTTGAATCCTGGTTGTGGTCTTTCAGAGGTGAATAAGATTTCAAATAACAACTTTCAGTTGAATACTGGTTTCTTTGCTGATTACTTCTATTCACAAGCAGATTATCTACAACTTGTAAACCATCAAGATTCAGTATTTAGGGCTTCCGAATTTGAACGTTTAGCAGCTGATTTGTGTTCCCAGCATGACATAACCCCAGAAAGCCACGAAGCTGCAATAGATGCCTTACTCTTGGCCGCAGAATGTTATGTCAACCCATTCTTTATGATTTCATATGGATGCAATTCAGAGCTTATGAATCAGATGAAAATCATTGGATCCAAATTCAAGAATAAAAATGGATTAGTGGAGTTTAATAAAGATCTTAAGAGATGTAATGTCAATCTGGAGACAATAGCTTATCTTGAAAGTAAAAGAGATATAACTGTTCTACAAATTCTGCTTCGTGCCGCTAAACTGGACCTGGAATCTGAGAGAATTTTGGCTCTTGGTAAACCTTATACATATTATTTTGAAGGTAATCAGCAGGCTTTGGAAATATCACAAGTGGACATTGAATCAGCTGATGTGGTAACATTGGTTAGGCAGAATCAATCATTGCTTTGTCACTTTGTAATTCGACAATTAAGGAGGGAACAGCAATCATCACATGAAATCCTCCTACAGAGTCTCCTCTTTCTACTGCATTCTGCAACTGAGTTATCCTGTTCTGTAGAGGATGTTATTGACATTATACTGCAGTCAGCTGAAAATCTTAGTGGACAACTTACATCTTTGTACACCCAACTGAAAGCAGGAAACATACAGCTTGAAATGGAAAAGTTACATGGGCTGCGAAGGCGATGGGCACTTCTTGAAAGATTGGTAATAGCATCTTCTGGAAATGATGAAGGGACAAATCCCATTGGCATCAGAAGTGCTGGTTTCATCTACAGAACTTTAGTTCCACCTTCATCGTGGATGCAGAAAATATCCAGATTTTCAAGTTGCACATGTCCACTTTCTAGATTTTTAGGATGGATGGCAGTATCTCGATATGCAAAGCAATACTTGAAGGAACACTTGTTTATTGCCTCTGATCTTTCACAAATTTCATCATTGCTATCAATTTTTGCGGATGAGTTAGCACTTACAGATAATTTAGTAAAAAAAAAAATTGGATCTGCATATTTAGATCCATCAGGTACCAAAACACACTCCCAAGTTGATAAAGAATTTGAGTCTTCTAATCAGTCAGATGCTAAACTATCATTTCAAGTACTTTTTCCTCACCTGCACATGTTCTTCCCAAACATGAGAAAGCAGTTTGGTGAGTTTGGGGAAATAATTTTGGAAGCTATTGGTATGCAACTAAAATCTCTTCCATGCAGTGCTGTTCCAGATATCCTCTGTTGGTTTGCTGACCTTTGTCTGTGGCCATATCTAGAAACAATAAGGAACCATCTTCATCTTACAAAAAATGCTAATCCTTTGAGAGGTCATATCGCTAGAAATGCTAAGGCAGTTATTTTTTACGTGCTTGAATCGATTACTGTTGAGCACATGGAAGCATTGGTTAATGAAATGCCCAGGGTAGCTCACATCTTGATATCCCTTTGTAGAGCCTCCTATTGTGATGTTGCTTTCCTGAATTCCATTCTATCTCTGTTAGGACCACTAATTTCTTACTCTTTGCGGAAGGTAAGTGATGATGAGAAGCACTTGTCTGATGCATCACTTCATCAGGACTTTCATTTGTCAAATTTTGAAGAACTATTTGACAGTATAAGGCATGAAAAGGAGCTGAATGAGGTTCCTGAAGAGAAGAAATTCCAGGGATCATTGATGATTTGCATTTTAGGTCATCTGTTTCCTGATCTGTCCTTTAGGAGGAAGAAAGAAGTTTTAGAATCCTTGTTATTGTGGGTTGATTTTACCACTTCAGTGCCCATATCTTCTATCTATGATTACCTCAGTGCATTCCAGAAACTCATTAACAGCTGTCTCATTGTAGTAGCGCAAGGTCTAAAGTCATTTGGTGTCAATCTGCCACTTGAGAGAAAACAGTCAACTGCAGGAGGTCCCAACTTAAGCATTAATGATGGCTTAAATTATCAGTTTGATTCATCAGATCTTGTGGATGGGTATGTGAACAGGTTGTCTAAAACATGTGAAAGTGATGACACTTGCACTGATCTTTTGGGTGAAGGGCTTCATATTCTGTCTGCTGATGAATTTGAAGAACTCTTGGATCAACTCGGAAAGTTAATTTCAGGTCTTCTTCCCGCTATTGAAGCCAGCTGGAAAATGCATTATAAGTTGGGAATGAGGCTCACATGTACATTAGCAAACTGCTTATTTTTCTCAAGATGCTTAAGTGTTGTCATTCAAGCAAGTACCGGAGGTGGGGATGGCCAAGACACACACCAATTCGATTCAACTGACCTTCGATCAAGATACTGGGTGAATGCTCTTGAAGGACTTGTGGGAGCTATATCATCAAGTCAAAAAAATCATTGTTGGCAAGTAGCATCTGCTATGCTTGATTTTCTATTGAAGTTGCCTGAGAACATTACTTTCTCCTCTGTGGTTTCTTCTCTATGTTCTATGATCTTGATCTTCTGTTGTAATGCACCAAAAATTTCATGGCGTTTGCAGACTGATAAATGGTTATCATCATTATTTGAAAGGGGCATTGATAACCTTAGTGGTAATGAGGCTTCATTGGTGGACTTATTCTGCACAATGTTGGGTCATTCAGAACCAGAACAGCGATCTGTTGCATTGCGTCATCTCGGAAAAATTGTTGACCTAGGCAGCTACAATGGTGTGAATGAACTGCCATTCTCGGTTAAACAAAATTTGGTCTGCTCTCGGTCAGTAGGGACTATTCCTGAATCAGTAGCTTCCATTTTAGTTACAAAGACATGGGATAGAGTGATGGTAGTCGCATCCTCCGACCCTTCAATGCTGTTGCGGACACATGCATTGGTGCTGTTACTAGCCTTTGTCCCATATGCAGAGAGAGCTCAACTGCAATCCTTCCTTATAGCCACTCATACCATCCTTCGAGGAATGGGCAAAATTACTAATTCAATGGAAGTGGGTCATTTAACAAGACTCTCATTGCACATTCTGGCAAGTGTTTGTCTTTATTCTCCTGCTGAGGATATTACTTTGATACCTGAAAGTGTTTGGAGGAACCTGGAACAGATGGGAATGTCAAAGACAGGTATTTACATATATTTATTTACATATTTCCAACGTTTTACTTATCGGTCCGTATCGGTGTGCCGACATGTTGTCGGTATCGGTACGGTATCGGTATCGTGGTGGTACGCACAGTGCGTACCACCCGATATTATTAAATTGTTATAATATTATATAATACAATATTATATGATATAATATTAAAAATATTAAAAACTATTTAAAAATAAAATAAATGGGTGACGTTGCCTCGATCTCTCTCCCAGCGCGGGGAGACGTTTCGTCTCCTTGCACAGGGACAATAGTCGCCCGCGGGCGACCCATGGGCGGCGACAGCTCACGGGCGACCCGCCGGCGGCTAGGGCGTGCGGGCAGCGCGTAAGCGAGGACCGCGGGCAAGGTACTTCTTCTTCTTTCTTCTTTTCCCTTTTTCTTCTTCAATCGACTGCCGACAATCGATTTCTCCGTCAATCAACTGCCGACGGTTGAAATCGACCGCCGACAGCCAAAATCGATCGCCGACGGTCGATTTTAGTGGTACCGCTCGGTAGCGGCCGGTCTGCGTACCGGTCAGCTGCTGGATCGGTATGTACCGGGCGGTACGGGGCCTTACCGCTCGGTAAGGAGAACCTTGCATATTTCCAAATATTTGTTTCCAAATATATATTGTAGTGTAACTACTTAAGGGCATCGTCGTTATTATGTATTCAAAGATATCGTCTTGATCAGTCACTTGTATAATTTACATTTCCTGTGTTAGAAATTTGTTAGATGAAAGAATTTTAAACCATTGGGCTATTTGAATTTTTTTTATAATTTCAGGCGTGCTTAATGACTTGGAGAAAAAATTGTGCCTATCATTGTGCAAACTTAGAAATGAATTTGATGGTGCAAAACCGGTATGTTTGCCCTATCTGTTTAATGGTTGGTTTTGGCATTTCATTATGTGAAACAAATTATTTTGATTTTTATTCTGTTTTTTCATGGCTTTATGGTCTGTCTGTTACAGATCTTCTTAGTTTTTATTTTTTATGGAAGGTTCTGAAAGAAGTGCTATCATCCAGCTTTGTGGGGAAGCCAAGTGATCCTAACTTTCAAAGCATTCGAGAGACAATTCTTCAGGTCGGGTACTATGACAGATTATTTTTCTTTTTTCATATCTTTTTTGGTGAAGGCAGGGTACTACCCATCCATGGAGATGATTTACTTGGTTTGAGCACCTAGTGATAAGGCCATGTTTAAATTCGGGACCCATTAGTTTTTCCACTATCTTACATGAATTAGTCCTAGCACACACTGATTCAACGACACCTAGTGGACCCACAAGTTAGATTTTCTGAAAGAGCCACATATGATGAGTTGGTTTTGGGCCGGAATTTTGAGCCAAAGCATTGCTTGGTTTATTGTTTTATATGGGTCCCTATCTTTGCCTATATTGTTTTATCAGATCCCATGTCTACCTAAATACATGGTTCCGAACATGGTCCAATATTGGTCTATATTATTTATATATGATCTTTTTGGTAGATACCAGGTGGTACAGGTCTGTGTGCTTCAGTATATGATCTTATCAGTCCAATAGATTATTGATGCTGGTATTGGATCAAGATTTAAATTCTTAGTTTCAAATACTGTAGCATATGGATCATACTGTGATGGTATACAACTTGAATTGATTGTACAAGCATACCAAGCAACTTTTAGTAGTTAGTCCAATAAGACATATAAGTAGGGGTATTCACAATAATATTCAGAATTTTATGGCTAGTGGTAAGTGGTAACCTAGAAATACAATTTCGGGTATAGGATTTGTACAGGTCCAACCATGGACAAGTAGGGTCTAGTGCATATTGTTGTATCAACACACGATATGTTGTCATGTACTATTCTATGACGTTGAAGAAGGCCATCACAGTTTATTGTTTGCATATATGCTTCTTGCCATTCTTTAATACTTTTGATACCATAATCCTCATAATACATATCTTTTGATTTTGGACTAAAAAATTACTTGACATGGTTTTTCTTTTAGAATTCTCTCCTTAAATCACTGTTACTTGCCAATTAATTTGTCTTCCTTGAATTTTTTATATCTTATGTTGTTAAAATTAGTGTTATTAGCATCTAAGTCTCTTAATCCTGGTTGTTTGCTGATGATTTCCTTCGAGATATATTTTCCTTTTGAGTAGTTTGGAGTTTAGTTTTGAACAAGGTTTTACTTACCGAGCGGTAAGGCCCATACCGCCCGGTACATACCGGTCCGACAACTGACCGGTACACGGACCGGCTGCTACCGGGTGGTACCGCTAAAATCGACCATCAGCGGTTGATTTCGGCCGTTGACGGTCGATTGAAGGAGAAATCGACCGTCGCGGTCGATTGAGGAAGAAAAAGGGAAGAGGAAGAAGAAGAAGAGGAAAAGAAGAAAGAAGAAGAGGAGAAGAAGAAGAAGAAGAGGAAAAGTACCTCGCCCGTGCGCCGTCACCGCTCGTGGGTCGCCCGCCAACCGTCACCGCCCGCGGGCGACTTTTCACCCCGCGTGGGGAGACAGAATGTCTCCCGCACTGAGAGAGCGAGCGAGGCGACGTCGCCCCTTTATTTGCTTTTTTTTATATATTTAATATTTTAATATTATATTATATTATTAAATATATTATAAAATATTTAATATACCGGGTGGTACATATTGTGCATACTGCCCAGTATTGGTACAGTACCATACTGATAAAATGTTGGTACACCGGTACGTAAAACTTTGGTTTTGAAAGTGTATGTGACATCTAAAATTGATAGTACTCAACCATGCATATGATTTCACATAATTAATTTAACTATTCAACAAAATATAATGATAATTTTCTTATCTGAAAACGCTTTTTGTATCTCTGAGGGTACTGGTGCAAAAATTAATGCTAAAGGGGTGTATGCATAAAATATATATATCTTAAAGGGTACATATGCAAAACAATGAGTGACAAGATATAAAATCCTTACTGGGAATGATTTGTTCATATAAAAAAGAAAGGTCATAAGCCTTTTAGAACTTTTTTAATTAAATTACAAGTTCTGATAATTACTAATATTATGGAAGACAAACACAATAAAATCCCATTTTTATTATGTTACTGAGCTTCATTCCCAGTGTCCTACATTTTCAATATATAGTGGACTTGTTATTTAATTCCTAGACGAACTATAATGTTTATGTATGAAACAAGGTTTGCAATTCGATCTGTACAGCCTGATATGGACGGTACATACCGGTCCGCTAGATTATCGGTACGTCGCCCGCTATTGGGCGGTACCGTTAAAAATCGATCGTCGGTGGTCGATTGATGGAGAAATCGATCGTCGGTGGTCGATTGATGGAGAAATCGATCGTCGGCGGTCGATTGAGGCAGAAAAAGGGAAGAAGAAGAAGAAGAAGAAGAGGAAAAGAAGAAAAAAGAAGAGAAAAAGGAAAGAACGAAATACCTAGCGTCGTCCTCGCCCGCGGGTCGCTCGCGTGCCATCGTTGCCCTCGCCCGCTTTTTCTCCCGCGCGGGGAGAAAGATGAAGGCAACGTCGCCCCTTTTCTTTTCTTTTTAAAATATATTTAATATATTAATATTATATTATATAATATTGTATTATATAATATATAATATTAGGGGAGAAAGATGGAGGCGACATCGCCCTTTTTTTTAAATATATTTAATATATTAATATTATATTATACAATATTGTATTTTATAATATTATATAATATTTCAATATACTGGGCGGTATGCATTATGCATACCGCCCGGGTACCGGTACCATACAGGTACCGAGATAATCTCGATGAAAAGTAATTTTGAATTGTGTCAATGTTTATCCAATATAAACCAAAATTAAAGAGAAATTCATGTTTTTCAGGAATTACTCAACAATGACACTAGTAAAATGTCAAATTTCATTTGAATTGACAGTAAAAATTCCTGAGATGAACTTCTTTGGTCTAGGATTTCAAGAATCGTTCTCAAAGTAAAGCGTTGCCTCAGCGGATTCCCTACATTAACAAACCTGACACCCATGAATATCATATATCTTATCTTATAATAAACTGCCACAATGTTAAAAGACATTGATTCAAACATACTGGAATAAACCTATAAATCTAAGAATCAACTAATTAAGATGACCACTTGGGTACAGGGATCCATATCAGTTCACAACATAACTATTTAGCAAGTCCAGTCAGATTCATGTTGAGGGGTTAATATCACACACCCTCTAGTTTAGTATATAGTTGCTTTGAAGATTCTTTTGCCAACAAAAGGTTCTATCTAGATTCAAAAGTATAACTTCTACAATTTTATATATATTGTGGACCAAAGATAAAGAACGCCCTTAAACCACAGGAAATAGTATATTCTTTTTAGTTTTCGAAGTTAATAAGGATTCCTTGAGCTTAATGCTCATAAATACTTTTCACATCTTTTAAAGTTTCATCTTTTGATTTTTAAGCTACAATAAATGAATTAATGTTTTATAATAATATATAATTCATTATCTTTTGTATATATAACTGGAGAAGGGGTGGTATGTGAACCATAATGTGCATTTGACCAATTAGAAAAAAATCACTATTTTCCTTTTGAAATGGCAATTTTTTTAATTGGGAAATCTACATCAATTAGACTTGAGATGCAAAAGGCATGCAGTTCCAGTAAAGGCTTGCAATTTCATGTATTAGTAGTCTATCAGTCAGGGCTAGGTCTGGTACCATAATATGGACACTCGGTGTTATTAGTACGTATGAATTTGGGAAAAGATACAGAAGGCTGAAAAATAAAAAAAACTGCTTGAGACTTCATGGCCCCACAGAGCCTATATAAAAGATAATTGCAGGATCTGGTTTCCATTATAAGTGCAATTAAACAGAAAATTACTGAAGCCTTCCACTCCTTTTATATGGTTTAGAGCTCAAAATTAAAGTACTGGTCATTCTTTCGGTATGGTTATCCATGTCCTTGTGGAATTTATTCATTATATTGCAATATACCATTCTCAGAATTAATTTGACTTCATCTAGTCTTAAATACAGCATCCTTTCAGGAGGTTCTAAATTGATTTTCTTAGACATCCACATAGGAAACTAAGAGCTTATTCCAGTAGCCGAAACAAGATGGCATCATCATGAAGAAGACATTTATAGCATGTTCAAGGAAGACTTTTAGCAGTGGATTTAGGAAATTGAATGGTGATGGTATTCGTGAAATTCTACCCAAACTTTACTAACTACCTAGGAACATAAACTCATCTTGGATTCTGACTTCCATAATCAACACCCATGCTAAACCCAATTAAATGGTGCTCAAGCCCAGTTTAAGCAAATCGGCAGGCATGACAAAGGAATCAAATTTTAATTTTACCAGTCCAGTACAGACCTGTATTCTATCACCATCCAAGGATCAGTAACAGGCCATATAAGTCATGGCTGGTTAGTAGTTGTTTTATTATTTCTTTGGTAGTGCCTAGCAGTAATGTTTGGTAGACCACCTGATATATGGGTACCATGCCAGTTCATTAGTCATGGAAACAAGTAATAGACCAAGATTTAAATTCATTCCATATATACTCAAAAAGATTTGACTCGCCAGTATCATTCAACAACAGGTACAGATAAATTTTTACCTCACTGAAATTGACTATCTGGGGATCCAAATTGAACTGTAACTCTGACTTTTTACCTAAGCTCATTCAAAACCAATCAAAGGATGCCCAAACTCAATTTAAGCAGGTTAAATTATAACAATATGACAAATGAATCCAAACCCACTGTACATTTATTTTCTGTTTAGTCCGTTGAACCAATTTTATTATCTCATACAATTTAATCTTTGTGTTATGACCTATAGATGTATCATTGTAATTCAAAAGGGAGTATTTGATGCATAAGGTGGTAATCAATATTCAGTCATTCATTAATATCTTGCAGGAAATTAGAAGTAGCTATGATTTGACTTTGTTAACCATGTGCATTTCTCTGTATGCCATTTCAATAAATGACATTGCTTCTTTCCTTTTTAACTTATGTTTTCTTATAAATTGTTCCATTTAATAGGTCTTGTCTTCCCTGACTTCCATTCAATCCTACTTTGAGTTTTTCTCAGAGAGAATTGATCAGCAGTCTCAGGTAAAGAAAAGTTAGGATTAACTCATTGCTTTTCTGATATTCATCTAGCTTAATTTTACAATGGGAAAAATCTTAGGAACTTGAAGAAGCTGAGATCGAAATGGAGCTTCTTAGGGAAGAGGCAGCATTTGAAGAATCATCTGGGTTTCTGCTAGAAGAAGCAGTTCCATCTCTAACTATATCAAGTAAAGTTGTTAAACAATCTTCTCTTCTTGCTGCTATTGCCTTAAATTACTTAGTTAGCCTTGTGATTTTTTAGGATTTTCTCCTTTCTGGCAGGTGATAAGGAGATTAACCGTCTTCAGCAAATTAAGGAGGAAATTAGATCCTTGTAAGTTTAAGTGCCCAATAAAGTATTGTTTTTTTTATCTGGAAATGCATGACATGGATTTGTATGCAATAACCAATTCATTCTTTCTTTTATATTCTACCGAATGTAGCTGACATGCCAAAATGCAAAGGACAACTCTATGCACTTGGTTTTCACTTCTTTGTTGGAGTTCATAATGTAAAATTTTAAGAATGGTCTATTCATGCTTCTGTACTTTATGTCCCTTTAGGATCAAACTGCCTTTTACTCTGCATAGATACAATTTATTTTATTCATTAGCTGGCTTCATAATTCAGTGGGTACATGCAATTTTCCTAGATTTGAATATCTTTACATCAAATTTGGGTTCTAGCTGATTGTACAAGATATCCAAACTTAATGTGGAGCCTTCTCACATTGACTTGTGTGCGTAACTATTCATGTTGAGTAGGAAGAGGCATTTCTGAAGTTCTCCATTTCAGATGCTTGATATAATCACCAGCTTTTAGGTGGAGTCATCTTTACCTTTATTTACATGATTTTACAATTGGCTAAATAGGTCTGGTTTTGCTAGCTTCGTCTCAGTCTTATGCCATGTGTACTGTTCCTGATTTGATGATGAGATGATCCTTCTCTTACTGTTTTGATGTTGAAAAATTAGAGACAAAATAGGGTTATTCAGAATTTTGCCAAAGATTGTCAAATAGTTTCATATAAACTAAAAGGCGAGGCAAGAGAAGGGTCTACCAAGATTTGTTGGACACTCAAATGCCTTAGATGCATTCAGATGCATGATGTTATGAAATCATTGAGCATCATATTGTACTTTAGCGAGGGTCAAGGGTTTGAGTTTAGATCAGGCTTGATCTGTTTTAATTAGAGACCAGCTTATAGTTAGATTGGGTTGGGTTTGAACCAGCCTGATTTGGTTCAGGCGCACACCTAAGCTGCCCAATGGTTGGGCTCAGGCATGTGCCTTGACTTCGCCCGTCTGAACCCCAATCAAGGTGCTCGGGCCCTTGCTAGACAACTGCAAGGAGAGGTAAAAGAAGATCCAAAAAGATTTCATTAGAAACAATATTTTACAAAGACCTTGTTAAAGTACAACTTTGCAATCATAATCATGAAGCATTTTCATTAATGTTTAACTATTGAATATAAACTAGCAGAATAAAGATCAAATTACTTTACATATAAAAAGCAATGTATAAGGCATGATCAGTGCAAAATTGTACATTGTCATTACCTTAATTTGTCTATTCATTAGGGAAAAATCAAGAAACTACGGGTTCTGGAAGTTAATGCAAACAAATCTTGGATACATGGGTCAGCTATTGTACTGTTGTAGTCATTGTCAATGCATATGTGGCGAATTAACAGAAACCCATATGATTTGACTTAAGAATGAGGTAGCTTTCTGAGAAATATGTGATACATGTGCTGTTCTTAGTCCAGACTGTTTAGCATGGTTTTGCAGGTGGATGCTTCATGATGGGCAATTTCTGCTCCTTTGTAAATTTCTGCTCGTTTTAACGTGAAATGTGCATCAAGGTGCAGATATAAGTGAATTCTCTAACTATCGCACATAAGGCATTAAGTAGTCATAGGGCAAGACTCATATTATGCTTCAAAGAAACAGTAGTCATAAGGCAAGATTCATATTATGCTTCAAAGAAACAGTGCAACATTTCACACTATAGTGATTTTAATGTTTTCAAGTGTCTGGTCTCTCTTAAGTGAGTTTCCCATGTTTTGTGGGTTTTGGATAACTATGAAGAGTTTGATCTTTTCTTTTCTTTTTTTTAAATGCCTAACTTGTTAGTTTCATAACAGATCTTGGCCTAGAGTTTTATGATTTAGTCACTGCTGTAAGTTGTTGATTGAGCTTTGCACGTCTGTTGTAAATATAACTTTAAATCATAAACAACTTTTGACTAAATTGTTCTGTTTTGCTAGAGAGAGGTCTAAACTTAGAGAAGAAATAGTAGCACGCAGGCAAAAGAAGCTTTTAATGAGGCATGCTCGTACAAAATGCTTAGAAGAGGCAACTTTGAGGGAAATGGAACTTCTTCAGGAGCTTGACAGGTTTCTTTTATATGTTTTCTTGCTTCAATAGGTTTTATCATGAGCTTTGGTCTCGTGATTGCTCTAGTGTCATGCAGGGCAAGGACCAATGAACTGGAGCGTGATATTGAGAGACAACAGGAGTTGGAAAATGAACGTGCAAGAACTAGGGAACTACAATTCAACCTTGATATGGAAAAGGAAAGACAGATACAGGTATACTTATAATAAGTTTTGAGTCCATTTGTCATTTAATCCTCTGTAGCAAGAAACACTATTTCACATACAATGATAAGTAAAGAAGTAAGAAATATGGATATTCCTTTTTTTTCCTGTCATTTAAAATGATATATTTTGTTCTGGGGAAAAATTTATTGTGGTTGACCACTTGCTAATCATATTGTTGTGGTTGGGTTCTTCTTCTGATGAAATGTCAGGGCTTAAAACTTTTGATATTTAGAAATCAAGTTTGGTGTGTGACAGTTGCATGGGCAAGATCTTAGATTGTTTGGCAGGCATCAGTCCATGCAACAGGCCTGCTTGGATGGCCACCTGCATTTTATATGAAGAAAAGTGGGTATTTGACACTATGAGTGAGGGAGATGGGCAAAACGAGATCTCAAACTTTAGGGAACACATAGGTGGAGAAAACTGGAAATGTAATGTTTAGAAATCAAATGTTGGAGCACCAAGTGCATTAGTAAACAACGTGGAAGGCTGATCCCATGATGGGCACGGTGGATGTGAGAAGGAAAATAATGTCATAAAGGGATGGGAGATCCAGATATTTCATTTGTTATACTCATATGAGATTCGATTTCTAATGGGCTTCACTAGGTCTGTTTGCCTGATCTCAACTAAGGCTAGATCAGAATCAAAGTCGGGTCTAATTTTCAAGCCCACAATCAGCTTGAAAACCTAACTATTCAGCCAACTTCAGGTAGCACATGGCAACATACCCAATTGGCACAGTCTAGTTGCAATTATCATATGAGACACGATTTCTAGTGGGTTGGATTAGGTCTGTTTGCCTGATCTCTGCTGAGGCTAGATCGGAATCTAAGTCGGATCTAGCCAATTGGTACAGTCTAGTTGCAAATATGTGCATCATATGAGACTCGATTTCTGTTGGGTTGAATTAGGTCTGTTTGCCTGATCTCAACCGGGGCTGTATCAGAATTGAAGCCTGGTCTAGTTTTCAAGCCCAGGAACTGCTTCAGAACCTAAATATTTGGGTAGGGGATGCCAAAATTCCCAATTGGTACTGTCTAGTTTCAAATGTGTCTTTGAATACCAGATGTTTGCTTTTTATCCATCTGTGGTCAAGTAAGAAGTCCAATCACATGTATCTTATCATAGTATCTAATAGTGGATTATTAACATCCGATCAATATTATTGAAATATCTTGTTTTTTTACGAAGATATGGGAAATTTATAAAATTATAAAGAAAATTTTGTATTGCATGCAGTCTATTTGGCTAACAGATATACTTGTATCCTTGCATCTTATCTTGGTATTTTGTTATGCTATTGGATTTTTAACACGAACCAGAATGAAAGTAAACTGCACTGTTCATCTAATAGTTTCTAACTTGTGTTCAAGACAATATGTAATCGTTGGCTTCTTTGTGACTTACCCTAAATGCTATAAAGACAGCTTGATATATTCTACCCATTGACAGAAAGAACTTCAAAGGGAATTGGAGCAGGTTGAATCTGGAACTAGATCTTTTCGTAGAGAGTTTTCATCTAATCCCAGCAGGTAAGCTTTTTTAAGTGCTTACACTTTGCGCAGTCAATTTTTTTTTAAATTTTGACATGGCTAGTAGGATTTTATCTTGAACATAAAATTTGGGAATTATATGGATTTTCTGTTTTATGCTGGTGATTGACATGCTTCACTTATTCATTACCTTTGTCGGGCTAATAAAAAACAGCAGCCTAATGCACAAGATTCCTACTAATGTAAGTGTTAACGAGGGTCAACATAAGGCCATTATATGCTCCTAATATGTTTCACCAAGAAATGGTATTGCTACAAGAAGAGTTGCTTACCAGTTATCTATTTTCAGTCATGGCTTTGACCAAAATCCAAATAGCTATTGATGTTCCTTATGTACTCAAAGGTTCTTGGGCCATTGTTTATATATTCATAGGTAAAATTCAGTCAGCCTAGGACTTAGTAAATCTCAATCTGGTGCTGATACCACGGCAGTTGGATTGTATCATACTGATACAGATCGATGTATTGGTGCTTGGTACGCTTAGTAAATGTCAATCATACCAGAGAGATTGTGTGAGAGAGAGCAAAACGAAAGCTCAGAGGAGGGAAAAACAAAAAATAAAATAAAATAGACAACTGTCAGAAGTTGTCAAAAAAATGAAAATGGTTTAAAAAATTTAATTCAAGAGATACACTTAAGACCACAATGGTCTGGTTACTGACTCTTGATTGGATCGGTACTGGAAAATACTAGTCGGTTCCAACCAGGTGCGACCATATTTTAAGACTTTTATCAAAAGGGGAATTAGACTTTTTCCAGAAAGGGAATTCATGTCTTATTCAAGCATTTTGGAAGAATGGAATTACTCTTTTCAGTTTTTGCCTGTTTGCTAATCAGCAGTGATAAATGTTCTCAATAATTCATGTCACATGCATCATCATCATCGCAAGCACAAATATACTTTGACACACTAAAATTAAAATGCAAAAATCTTATATATAAACAAGAAATGCAATTACAGTATTCAAGAAGACAAAATTAGGTATTCAAGAATCAAGAATGATGGAATCTTAGAAGTTTAGAAATTTTAATCTTGATCAAAACAAGAGCCTGATCTAGGATATTGTCATCGACGAAAATTGATTTAATTAGGAAGCACTCAAACCCAATCTGTTATTTATTGATTAAATTTTATTCATATAACATTCAAGATAAATTTGGAAACGATCTAAGTCAACAATGATTACTTGTACTATTGCTCCTTAATAAAACATTACTTTATTTATTAATTACAAAGTTCAATTGCAACCTAAGTCAAACTGATTAATAATATTCTAGACCGAAATGAAAAGTTCTTATGATCTGATCTTCTGTCAAAAGCTGTGTCAAGCTGCTGCCAATGCTGTGTCAAGCCTTTTGTAACGCACATGCTCTTTTATTAAATTCTATATATATTTATCTTTTGGAATGATTAAATTCAGTTTATTAAAGATCAGGGGACGATATACAAGAACTTTAGCACAATCATATATGTTACTTTGAAGGACCTTTTGTGAGCATCTGTTTTGACATAGCAAATAAAAATAGAGTTGTATATCAACATATATGAATCAAAATGGAGTCCAATGGAATCAGTTCATTATTTTTAATAGTAAATTAGTTATTTTGTGTTATTTTCAAGTATGAGTTATATACTAATATTCAAAGAATCAAAATCATTCGAAGAACTTTAGTGAAACTGGTTTAAGTTCACAATGAGCTAAGCAGACGCCGGAATCCACATGGTCAGCACATTCTGTTTATTGGAAGAAATTCTCGACCTCAGTTATCCTCCCAATGCTTATGTTTAAACTTTATTTTTTCGGATTGTATTAAATTGGACATGATATAGAGTAGAATATCTTATCAATATGGACTTAATTCATTTTCATATTAATGAGGGAAGATTTTGATTGTCTGTTAGAGGTGGAGGATCAAAGCAGAGTTGGTTTGTCTGAAGTGAATGAGCTGAGGTGGCCCAAGCTAGGTGCAATATCGCTGGAGAGATCCGAGGTGATGTCCAACGTGAGCACACCAAGCTAGTTGCCTTGCAAACAAAGTGAGGGTCGGGAATGTGCCTGTGAACTCTCCTGTATTCTAAAACATATTCAAGTTAGCAATCTAGGGGAGCTAGAGAGTAGTAAGGCTTAAGAGAGAGAGAGAGAGAAAGAGAGAGAGAGTTCAAACCCTTTGTGCCATGTGAGGCCCCACTCACAATGCATAGTTGTAACTGCCAAGCTGTTGGTGAAAATTCGTCAAATTCTTAAGGTCATAGAGAATATTCTGTGTTTTGATACAAATCTTATTACCAATTGGTGACGGCGTATCAGTTAGCTGGTTTCAATGGCATGGCAGCTGACCTATATCAGGCTATGACCATTGACCTGACTTGATGATGGTCAACCTAGTCGAGTCAGACTGCAACGTGTCCGTCGATCTGACATGATGATGAGTTATCTGAGCTAAACCATGCTACTATGATGTTCGCTTTGCTGACATGGTAACGTGTTGATTGAGGTAAGCTGAGCTATGGACCGGGTAATATGCCAACCGAGTTGAGCTACAACAGTTTCCACCAAGCTCCTTCTATTGTGTCTCTTATCTTATGTGTCCGCTTTCGGTTGGGGTAGGGTCATTTTTTCCACATGACAAGGAGCGGGTAAAATCTATGCCTATGAAAAGTCTGACCATCCCTGTAGGATTAACAAGTTAGTCTGACCTTCCCTTCTTTTCCTTCATTTCTCCATCTGTTCCTTCTGTTCTCTTTTTTTCCCTTCCTCTCCACTGCTGCCTCACCATTTCTTCCCTTATGTCACTGGTATATTTCATATTCTGCTATAGTTTGATATTATGCCTTGTTGTCATTATTGAACTTTTCGATTGAGGTTAAGCTTCAGTGTCACAGTAGGGCTGCTATTGTAACGTAGACATCCAGTATTCAAGTAGTGGCCAAAGCTTGTTGCATACAGCGTAAAATTCTAAAACTTTTGTGTTTCCAAAACCCTTGCTTGGTGGATTATTGTGGGAATGACCCTTTTACTTTTTATTTTTATATTATTTGGATAATTATATGACAAACTGTTGATTCACTTGGTTATCATGTGTCTCCTTTCCAAGCACCAACTATTAACGGATGACTTGCCATAAAAAAAGGGATTTTCTTGGAACTTTTCTCATTAATTCATCTGCAGTCTGCTATTATTACAAGCATATCTATTTCTGCTTTATGCTATTTTCTCATTCATCGTGGTTGTAGTCGATCTAGGGAAAGATACCGTGACAGAGATAGTGGGAGGTCGGGACAAGAGGCAAACTTAAGGTCAAGCAGCAGAGGCCATGATGGTGGTGCTCCACAGATGACGACAACTATTTCAACTGGATCATCTACGGGGCCAACTGTAGTGCTTGCTGGGTCAAGATCATTCTCCGGTCAGCTTCCAACAATTTTGCAACCAAGGGACCGTGCAGATGAACGTACCTCCAACTACGAAGATGCTATCGAGGGGAGCAGGGATTCGGGTGATGCAAGTAGCATCGGTGACTCAGAATCGGGTTCAGCGTTTGATGGTTTACCTGGTACCTATGGGACAGCTCCCAGACATGGATCCCGGGGCAGCAAGTCAAGGCAAATCGTTGAGAGGAGAGAACGTGATGGTAGACGAGAAGGTAAATGGGAAAGAAAGCATTCTTGAAGAATTATCTACAAAATAGTCACCTAGGGATATCCAAGGGCAGAAAAATGGCCTACAAGTATTGAGAATTCAACATCAGAGGACGGTTCCTGATATTCTATCAAGGGTAAGTTCAGCCTAATTGGGATTGTGGATTCTTTTCCTGTCAGCGCGAGCATGTTTTACTCGTTGAATCTTTAGATGAGAAATGTGTGATCATGGAAGAACAGAAACAGCTGGAGTCCTAGTGCTTTTTTTCTCACTCAATTAATTGATCCAATTAACGTCATTGCCCATATTAACTGACGTTTCTTTTCATGATGCATTATAATTTGGCTGATATTATTCAATAGGTATGGGGAAAAAGTCAATAGATGTGGCGAGATTCTCCGCCGCCTCTTCTGATGGTTCGTCTGAGCATCATCTCCGCCTCGTCCCGCCCTCCCCATTCCTGTATGAATTTTTATCTTTTTTCTCTTTCGCAGCCTAAAAACCGTTAATGGTGACTCTATCTAAAACTATCAAACACAAGAACCGCGCAAGACAGTAATGAAACTGCAGTGATGTAAGTTTTTGTTGAAACGTTCAATGGATAGTGCATTGTTACGGTTTAAAAACATGTCAGTATCTTATACATCGTTTAATATAATAAATTAATTTTAGATGATTCTACGAAACTATCCTAGTGTTTTTTTTATTTTTTCAGAGCCTCTCATTTATATATTTTCGAAGAGCTCATCCCATTTGTAAAAAGATTAAAAAATGATTTCTTGCCAAAATTCAGTTCGGACTAAGTTGGGAGTTAACAGCATTTTTAAATAAATAAAATAGAGTTGTAGACTGAACAAATTGGGTTTCATTGAATGTATCAATTAGTTTAACTGTTTAAGAATTTGATATTTTATCATAAAATCTTGGGGTCTAATCCTATCTTTGTCACTTTGCTTTTCTGAAGAAAAGCCTTGTAGTTGAATAATGTCTCATTAAATTTATTATCATTTCTGTCACGTCCTAAGCTGAGGTAGCTTGATTTTCAAGATGATCAATCCATGCGTGAGCTAAGATATTTGTTTTCTACAGAGCTGTATAATTTTTATTCAAAATTAATACATTTACGATTATCGAATCCTTCATTTAGATCTCCCTCCCTCGCGATACCACACCTCGATTAATAAATCTCTTTTTGTTTGTGTGAGCACAAATGCCAATAGAGAATAGGATAGAGTTCAAAGGAAGCATGTAACGATAGGTTAATCCTATATTAATAAATTCCAGCATCTATAACATGCATGAGTCGAGCATCAACGAAAAAGATTTTCAAATTAACAAGAGATATAAATATCATGTATTGATGATATATTAAGGTCATAAAAGAAACAATTATGTCAATCAAATAATATATATATATATATATATATATATATATATATATATATATATATATATATATATATATATATATATATATATATATATATATATATATATATATATTCAAATATTTACTCTTATTATTTGTAATAAAAATAAGGGTTCAGATTCATTTTAACCCCTATAGTTTTGGTGATAGACTACTTAATCTTTTATGATTTTACTCATACTTAAAATAACTCTTACATTTTTAAAAACATAGCATAAATGCCTCTCCAGTTAAGGTTGAGTTTAAATAGGCGTTATAATCTACTTACGTAACATGCTGACTCTTACGTGACATGCTGACTCATAATAAACTATTAATATAATAATATATAATTTAAATTAAAAAAGTGAGATAATCATCAATGGCGAGAGGAGGTGTCATCATGGAAGTGACCACCAGTAGCGATAGTAGTAACTCACTGCTGTTGCCTAGCGGGACATCATACGCATGCAGCCTCTCCCATGCTGACGATGAGCTCAAGAGCTTCTGGTCCTACCTCAGGTAGATGTGCATCGACTAATCCGATGCTTAGCATACAATGGTCTCATGGTCCATCTTCATCATCTTGGACATCATATTTAAGTTCTCTATGCATGAAACATTGACAAAGGGGTTGAATTAAGCTCAGGTCAAGCTCAATTAATTGACCTGAGAATTGGTCAATAGAAGGGATTGGAAAAGTGAAGGGAATCAATTTTCCAGGATTCCCGATGGTTGTATCGTCGGTGGGCGACAGTTGTACCATCCAGGCTGACAATAGTATCGCCCAGGTTGGCAGTTGTACCACCCCAACCAGTATTTCAGGCTGCTTTCGGCGACGATGCCGCTGGCACCGACGATGGTACCTCTCGTACCCGATTTTTTTTCGGGTGTGTTTGAATTTTGGCTCCATTATTTTGAAGCCAATTGGGGTCTATAAATACCTCAAGTTTTCTTGTATTTACAACAAGCATTCACACAAGTCATTGGGCAAAAATATGTGAAAAAAAACGTGTAAGAAAAAAAAAAGGAGAAGGGAGTGAGATAAGTGTTGTAATTCTTGTAAAGAGTCTCCCTTGTATGTTGAAAGTTTGTAAGAGTTTGGTCTTCACCCAAAGAAGATCGGTAGTGAACACCGGTGGGCCTCGACGAAGAGGACTCGGAAGTGGACGTAGGTCAAGATTGGGGCCAAACCACTATAAAATTGTGAGTTTAGTTACTTGTCTTATTTACTATTTTCAATTGTTCTTAATTAGAAAGGCAAGAGCATCATCTTTCAATTGTGTTTTAAATCATTTATTCTTCGCCTTCAAGTCCAAGAAACGCATCTGATTTTGATTTTACTTAAACGAAAAGTTTTCGTTAAAACATGATTTTACACTTGGACTAATTCACCCCCCCCCCCCAATTTGATCCTAAGTATCATAGGAGAAAATGAAAAGGGAGTTGAAAAGAAAATACTTACCTGACAACTATAGGCAAGAAATCTTTCTCAAAATCCATAATTTTAAGAAAAGAGATTTTAGTGTGAAGAAGCAGCAAAAGTTTAAAAGGCATTCCCGATACGGAGTGAAAAATGATTATACGAGAGAAGAAAATTCCAAGTCTACTCTCCAAAGCAAAGTGGTGTGGAAGGTGCAAAACAAGTGTGAATAATCAGCTGGCAGCAAACAACCACCTAATTCGTCTACACCAAGTGGCAAAAAATGCTTTGAATGTCATGGTTTTGGGCATATTATTTCAGATTGTCCAAATAGGAGGATTGTTGCATTTGTTGAAGGACATAGTGATGGAGAACAAAATAAAGGCAATGATGAACCAAAATATGATGATGATGAGGAAGAGTATACTTATGCTAATCATAGTTTATCTTTTATGTCCTACGGTGAATGCAAGGGCGAATTAGAAAGGGGTGTTTATGTTTTGGCTCTAGTAGTAGTCGAGGAGAATAAACAATACATGGAATCACCATCAATCATGAAACCAATCATGCAGGAGTTCTAAGATGTTATATTGGAAGAGATCCCACATAACCTTCCACCTTTGATAGACAACCAGCATCACGTTGATCTTATTTCGAGGGCCAATCCTATAGATCCTTTGGATTTAGTTGAGAATGAATAACACAAGGAGCCATCAGCAATCATGAAACCAATCATGAAGGAATTCCAAGATATTATACTGGAAGAGATCTTACATAACCTTCCACCTTTGAGAGACAACCAGCATTACGTTGATCTTATTCCAAGGGCAAATCCTATAGATCCTTTGGATTTGGTTACACATTCTACCACTAAGCAATTAAGTAAAATGATTGATGAGAGGACAAAGCAGATAAAGAAGCTGCACGAGAAAGTTAAAGCAATCACTGAAAATCAAAATGAGAGGTACATGCAAGCTGTCAACAAACATATAAAATATATGGAGTCTAATACAACTAATTTGATCTGGATTTATCTAAGGAAGGAGAGGTTACCACTAGAAAAATTTGAGAAATTGAAATCAAAGACTGATGGTCCTTTCAACATGCTTAAGAGAATTGATAATAATGCTTATGGGATCGAGCTACCTGAAGATCATGGGGCATCATCAATATTCAATATGGCCAATTTAAGTCTTTATCATGGTGATAAAATAAATGAAGACTTGATGATAAGTCTTTTTTTTGTTCAGGGGAGATTGACACGGGAGTGCCTAAGTTGCTAAAATCAGCTCGTATGAAAATTGTTGATCCTATGATTCCCTACTGTCCACAATGTTGCCTCACAACTTTTAACCCAAGCTAGGTGTATTTTATTCTTATCTAAAGCGCCGATATAAACTCAAAATCAATACTTTTGATATCATATCAAAAACTCAAAAGGTGAAGGGGGACCCTATACATAATATGGTTCATCCATTTATGAAGGATCACCAAATATAAGTCTCCCACATCTGGAGCTCCATCCACCCGCGACTAGGTGAAGCCATAGGGGTCGCTAGAGCTTCGCAGGCTTTAAGCATAACACCCTTTACAATTTCTCGAAAAGATCCATAATATCTCACAAACATCAGAGTACAAAAGGATATGTAAACAATAAAATTGGTACATATATCGAAAGCACATGCGAAACAACAAAATATACATGTGTCATTATGAAGCAATACAATATAGACATAATTTTTCAAATAATGCAGTCAGAAAGGAAAAGAATTAAGAATAATAACATATAAGAATTCAAAGCAATCACATAAAGTTCAATTGAAGAAAAGATTTTAGCTGAAATCAATTTCCAAAGGGAATGAACAAGAAAAGGTAAAAAATCAACATAAGCTTGATTCTGATAGAATTTGAGATACATATTGCATTATTTATTTGAACAACTAATCATGCTCCAAATTATTCAAGAAAGACTTATTTAAATATATGTCAATATATTTTTAAATAAATCAAATTTTATATGAATTGAAATTTTCAACAAAGAGTTCCAAGCAATTTAGTAACAAAAGGTACATGATAACATTTCTATTTTGTAGAATTCATAGAGTTGAATAGATCAAATATTTTAGTAGCCATTTGTATTTCAAATCTATCAAATTAGGTTTGAAAGAAAGATTTGTAAGTTGAGTTTCTCATGAAATAAGTTTTGCATAAATCAGAGTTTCTAGTAGAGAGTTATAAATAATTTAGTATCAAGAGGTTAGAGATTACAAAGTCTATTTTACATATTATTTAGGATCAATTAAAATAAGAGTTTAGATAAGCATATGAATTCTAAAATTTTCAATTTTGGTATCAAAAGTAAGATCTACAAGTCTACTTTTGAATGAAATATGTTTCATCTAAATCAGAGTTCAATGCAGAAAGTTATGACAAGAATAAGGCAGATAGGTCAGAATCTTAATTTTTTAGATTTATAGATTTACAACTGAATGAGATTAAGACTTTTGTAGGATGTGGTTAGAATACCTGCCTTAGAAGAATTGATTTCCAAGAGTAGAGAAATTGATCTAAAACCTAAAACAAATGTAAAACTCCTTCAATTCCTCTTCTCTTCTCAAGTGTATGTTACAGCAAGTCTACCCATTATTTAGTAAATTTTCCTTTATTATCTTATTCACTTACTTAAGTTTAGCAAACATAAGAGTTGCTAGGTAGCAAGCATGTACGAAAGATGCTTATGTGTCATCTATGTAACATGCATAAGTGACATCATCTTTAAACCAGCTAGTGACACATTTAGATCTTTAAACTAGCTAGTGACACATTGACATCATCTTCATCTTTTCCATTTTTTTATAACTTAATGTGAATCTTCCACAATTCATATCAAACTTCTAAGTTTCACATTTAGATCCGTAGCAATAAGCTTTCAATATAAAATTATTTACTTAAAAATTTATTAATCAATTCTTATATTTATAAATAGGTCTTTATAAATAAATTTAGAATGAATCATTTAAAATATTTTAAAAATGAGGGATATTACACTCCCCCCCTTAAAAGAAAATTTTAGTCCTTTAAATTTATCATATAACCATCAATGAAAAGAAGAGGATAAACTTTCTTCATTTCCTCCTCTTGCTCCCAAATTATTTTAACTAGAGGATTGATCCTACTCATTAGGATCTTTGCTTGCTTTCTTATCAATAATCTGAGTGAGATCTTCCACATAAAGCAAGTCCTTATTGATCATAATTGACTCACATATTCTTTTAATCTTCTTCATAATCTAAAAAGAGATCTGGAGTCTCTATAATAGATTATCTCCTAAAAGACATTAAAGAAAATTTTCATCGATCACTATATAATTAATTAAGTCTGAATATACTTTGCACATCAAACATATCGAATGTTAGTAATCCTCAAATCATGCTCTAATACCTTCTTTGTCATGCCCCCCGAATATTCACATTCAAAGAGGCGTAAACTATCTTAGATCAATAATAATATAATTCATCCATAATCCAAACCTAGGATCCAAACTAACAATTGAGGATACTAAGAACATTCTAACTTTAAAATTCACATCTATAAAACCTGTGAAGTTTATAATCATACATCACATCACTTGATGATTCATATAATCCATGCTAACTCAACTAAACCATATCTATATCATAAATCCATAAGTGTAGAAAGCTATATAATCACAAAACCAACACTTACCATAAGTTCATATCATTATACAAATTTAACTTGACATTTCAAAATCCTAAATATGAGATGTCCCTTAAATATTTACAAGACACATAAGTTCAAATTTACTATCAATATTTCATTAGACATAAAGTATACTATATAACAAAATATATCAATCAATAAAGATTCGCCCAAAATCTTTTAGCTCTCCTCTACCTTAGCTAAGTTTCAGATATTTCAGTAAGTGGCAAGATAACCTGAAAAATGTATATAGCAATGGAGTGAGCATATAAAGCTCAACAAGTGACTAACATTCCAAGACAAAGAATGATAGTTTTCAAAATAAACTTGATATCAAATAGTAATGCAAGGGTATAAAAATCTATAGATAGCATCTCGTTAGATACAGAATCACAAATTATTTCATTTGATACATATTTCGATCATAACAATAGAGGAAGGATAGTTGGAGTATATCGTTGGTGTAAAATATCTCGAAACATATCAATTCGTATGAAACAACTCGCAGCATATCAATGGAATGTGATATATTTCGGAGCATGTCAATGACATATGAAATATTTCGAAGTATATCATAGGCGTACATATATTTTAGTATATGTTAATGATATATGAAATATTTTGAAATATATTAAAGGTGTAAACACATTTAAGAGCCTATCAAAGGTATATGTAATAATTCAGAGCGTATCAAAGGCGCAAACATGTTTCAGAGCATAATAAAGATATATGGAATATTTCAGAGCATATCAATGGTATATGAAATGTTTTGAAACATATCAACGACACATTAAATATTTCAGATCATATCAAAGACATATCAAATGTTTCAGAATATATCAATGGCATATAGAATAAATGAAAGACGTAAACATGTTTCGGGGCCTATCAAAGATATATAAAATAATTTGGAGCGTATCAAAGACAAACATGTTTGGAGCATAACAAAGATATATGGAATATTTCAGAGCATATTAATGGTATATGAAATTTTTGGGAACATATCAACGGCACATGAAATATTTCGGGGTATATCAAAGATGTATGAAATGTTTCAGAATATATCATAGTATATAAAATATTTCGAAGTATATCAAAGACGTAAGAAATATTTTAGAATATATCAACAACATATGAAATATTTTGGAGTATATCAAAGATGTATTAAATGTTTTGGAACATATTCAAGACATATAAAACATTTTGGAGTATATCAAATACATATGAAATGTTTAAACATATTAATGGCAAATGAAACATTTTGAAACATAATAATGGTATTCGAAACATTTCGAAGCATGTCGAAGACGTAAACATATTTTGAAGCATATCAATAGTGTATGAATAATCTCAAAGCATATCAAACGAACAAATAAGGAACATAAGCTCAAATATCATATCAGACATAACATTCATTTCATTCTTATCCAAAACACACGTATAAACTCAAAACCAATACTTTAGATATCATATAAAAAATTCATAAGATAAAGTGGGATCACATAATATGGTTTATTCATTTCTAAATAACCACCAAACATAAGTCTCATATGTCTGGAGCTTCATCCACCCACGTCTTGGTGAAGCCATAGGGGGCTGACAGAGCATCGTGGGCTCTAAGCATAACATCATTTACCATTTTTAGTAAAGGCTCATAATATCCCACAAACACTAAAGGACATATGAACAACAAAATTGGTACATATATCGGAAGCACATGTGGAACAACAAAATTTACACGTGCCATTATGAAGAAATACGATGTAAACATAATTTTTCACATAATGCATTCATATAGGTAAAGAATTAGGGACAAGAATATAAAGAATTAGGGACAAGAATATATAAGAATTCAAAGCAATCACATTGCATAATTTATGCTAAAAGATTTTAGCTAAAATCAATTACAAAAGGATGGAATAAGAATAGGTAAAATCGACATAAGCTCGATTCTAGCAAAATTTGATATGCAAATTGCATAATTTATTTAAATAATCAATTACGCTTTAAATTACTCAATAAAGGTCTCATTTGAAAGATATATCAATCTAATTTAAAATGAATCAACTTTTATATGAATTAGAGTTTCCAACAAGGATTTCCAGGCAATTTAGTAAAGAAAGGTCAAGATAACATTTCTGTTTTGCAAAATCCATAAAGTTGAATAGATCAAATATTTCAGTGGATATTTTACTTTAAAATTATCAAATCAAATATGAAAGATAGTTCTATAAGTTTAATTTCTCATGAAATAAGTTTTGCATAAATTAGAGTTTTTAGCAGAGAGTTATAAATAATTTAGTATTAAGATATTAGAGATTACAAAGTCTATTTTATAGATTCTTAAGGGTCAATTAAAATAAGAGTTTAGACAGTCATATGAACTCCAAAATATTAAATTTTGGTATCAAAATAAAGATCTACAAGTCTACTTTTGGATAAAATAGGTTTTGCTTAAATCATAGTTTAATACAGAAAGTTATGACAAGAATAAGGTAGAAATGTCAGAATCGAATCTCAATTTTTTTCATATTCATAGATTTATAGTTGAATAAGAGAGATATCATGTTCTAAGCCAAAAATCTTTCAAGATCATATCACACTGAGATGAAATCAAGGAATTAAAATTTCTATAGGATGGGGTTAGAATATTTGTCTTAAAAGAATTGATTTCTAAGACTAGAGGAATTGACCCAAAACCTCAAACAAATGTAATACTCCTTCAATTACTCTTCCCTTTTCAAGTATATGTTACAGCAAGTCTACCCATTATTTGGTAAGTTGTTCTTTATTTTCTCCTTCAATTTATGCATGAAAGATGCTTAGGTATCACCTATGCAACATGTATAAATGACAACACCTTTAAACTATCTAATGACACGTCTTCCTTTTTTTTATATTAACTTAATATGAATCTTTCATAATTCATATAAAACTTCTAAGTTTTTCATTTAGATCCCTAGCAACGAGATTTCAATATAAAATTATTAATCAATTTTTATATTTATAAATAAGTTCTTATAAATAAATTTAAAATAGATCATTTAAAATATTTTAAAAATAAGAAATATTAGACCTCCACCCAATCATACGAAAGAACTCAAAGCCTAATCTATTTAGTTAAACCGATACATGAAAACATATGTCCCCCTTTTACCCTTCTCCTTCCTACATGAGCATTTGTTTGTCCACGGGCAAATCAATAACTACAGGTTTGGATTTGTAGCTTATTGGGTTGCTATTCAAACATTAACACATTACGTGAATCCATTAGTGCCGAGTTGAAGATATTATCTCTCTCCCCTCGCCTTATAGATCAATTCTCTACTTATGATATTTAGTACGCAATTTAAATTTCTCAACTCGTACAAAAAAGGAAACCACATTACATATAAATCTCGATACAAGTATGAATCCATGGATCATGAAAAATCATTCTAGAAAACTTCATGAATTGATAATATAGTGAGAGAGATCAATAAAATAAAATAAAATAATAGAACTCCGTGGAAGAGATAAGAATGTTTCCTTCAAACCATATTTTATAAAAAAAATAAGGAATATTCTCTTTCCTTGATGGTCATGCTCTCTTTCATGAGAGGGGTCAAATGACGATTATAAATAGAGGGGGAGGAGGTTAAACCTTAATCCCAGGAAAACTAATAAAATAAAATTATTAATTTATTTCTAATTAAAATTAGGATATTATAATTCCTTCTTAAAAAATAATTATAAATATTATATTTCTAAAAGATAGATCTAAATTTAACATAAATTTGAAAAATAGAATTATTTTTATGATTTATTTTGAAATACTTCAAGACCTTCATAATTTTTATCCAAAATCATTCAAATTCTCATATTAATAATTTTATAATATCTCCAAACGTACAGTAAAGTTGATATTTATTATCGATGTAAATTTCAGTTAATTTAAATTGAGATATTATTTTTTATTAGAGTTATAACACGTTGATTCACTGAGAAAAACACTATAAGTCCTTCCAAAATATTCTGAGATTATTTTTTATTATCATTTTTTGGTAAATAAAATAAACATCATAAAGTTTTCAAGGATTATAGGCTTTAATTTAACATTATGTAATAAAAAGGATTTGTCATCCTTTATTTTGAAATGTATCAAAATCACTTATGAACTATGAATATTAATTAATAATTAATATTTATGAGCATCTGAATCAATCATGATTGAGTTATCATATGTTTTTTTTAATAGGATTATATATTTTTAGTTCAGTAGCAAAAAACAATGTGATCCTATTCAAAAATAATGTCGCATTCAAATGTACTTACTATAACTGGTTCGGCTTAACACCAAACTGATTTAATTTAGTTTCGATAAAAAAAAATTAAAAATTAAAGCTTCCCAGAACACCTGACGTAAACCCGGTCCGACTCTCCTATGGACCACATCTAAAGACTAATTGAGATTGCACACTCGTTAGTACATCACTGACGAATCAGAGAAGCCAATTCTGCCATCATAAAAGTACATGACTAATGAAAAAGAGAAAAAAGCTATTTGTAGTTGAGTTAAGGAGCTGTGGAATAATTTTCGATTAAAGTCCATATGATTTTAACTATGACATAATTATACCTATTTAAAATAATTTATATATTTAAAAAAATATAATATATAAGTCTTAGTAAATGGATGAGCGTTGGAACATTGTATGAAATCATACTCATACAACTCAATTTGTACTTAAAAATAGCTTCACTGAAACACAAAGAATGTTATCCATGTTTCATAATCATGGTTTCATATTTTAAGTTGCAAACATTTTGGAGAAAATGACAAAATGCACCCCGGAATTAGACCTATGAAAAGGGGAAACTATTTGAAGAAGTCTATTGATTAATAATTGGAAGGGTGAAACATTGTTGATAAAGGCTTCACAGATTCCCCAAGTAGCAAATAAATACTTCACCGAAATAATATGACCAACATAATGTGAGTGATTGCATAGTTAAAATGGAAGGCGGAGATAATTGATAAAACTGATAAATGCACTAGCCGGTGGAATTAGTAAATGGATGAGCGTTGGAACATTGTATGAAAACATACTCATACAACTCAATTTGTACTTAAAAATAACTTCAGTGAAACACAAAGAATGTTATCCATGTTTCATAATTATGCTTTCATATTTTAAGTTGCAAACATTTTGAAGAAAATGACAAAATGCACCCTAGAATTAGACCTATAAAAAGGAGAAACTATTTGAAGAAGTCTATTGATTAATAAATGCAGGTTATATATGCTGATACAGAGAATGAAAAACAACTGGAGTTAGAAAGGTTCACAAAAATACAGAGGGAAGAATACAGGCATACAGTGTGGCCAAAGTACTCGTTAACGACAGAATCGGATGAGTGAACCAATAAAAGGACATAAGCAGAGAAGGCACATTCACTAAGTCTAAAACCAAGTGCAGAACATTTTAAGAGATGTAGATTTGGGTAGGTAAATGTAGCAAAGTGCAAATCTCCTAAAATGGATGCATATGGTGAATATATCAGTACAGAAAGCAGTTTTAATTCGATAAAATGCAGTAGAGGACTAGAATGCACATCTATTCTTGGAATTCTAATATGCAAATCCAAACATATTCTTTTTCCCCCTTTCCTCAGAGGAAAAGTATTATTTTAATGCTCAAATCCAAGCAGTTAGATAGTTAGAGCATCCAGTTTGCTCCCGATTGATTAGAAAAAGGATTACCCAATTATCTTAATCCACATCTCTAAAAGAGTGCTATTTCAATGCATATTGTCTAAATCAAACAACTTTTCATCACCTTGTTAGAGCTTCGCACTTCATAGGTCAATCAAATTCCCCATCTACATGTTAAATATATAATTTTATACTTCTAGTATATCACAGAGGAATGCAATCAAACCACTAGTTCAACATTTCATAAAGGAACTCCATGAAAAAGCTTAGCAAGTTAACGAACATAAAAGGTCACCAAAGGCTTTACCCAAAATTTTATTCTCTGATTATTGCTGCTTGTAAGTAAACTCAAATAATAATATTGCAGACAATAATCACAATGATATGTACAAAGTTACAAAATCTTCGATGCAAGTACCATTAAGTCAGAAGTGAAGAACCTTGTGTTGTAGGAGAGTACCTTTCATGAGTGCTTGCTTGATTGCCCACATATGCAATCTCAATCCCCTCACTTTAGATGCGACCAACATTATTTTTGATAACTTGGTTTCAAAACTCTTTCTCTAATGTAAAGTTCAGAGGAAAGATCTCATTCTTTGGTGGGTACAGATTAAAGGTAAACCACAGTTTCATGCTTCCTTCTGAACAAAACAACAAAAATATGCAATACTTACTTTTCTAAAACATATTATTTGACTGACCAGCAACTACTGTACAATCATGTGTTTTCAAACATTGCAAAATTTTATTATACAAGTAACTGTCTGGTTTGACACCATCTTCAATCATTCTCTCATAAAATATATTGGCTTCAGCTAATCTTCCAACTGCACAGAATTTACAAATCAAAATGCTGTATGCCACAACATCAGGCAACAAGCCCCTGCTAATAGCATTGTGAAAAGCCAGTGAAGCTTCTTCCAGCATTTCTTGCTTGCAAAGTCCATCGATCAGGACACTGTAACCAACAATATTAGGGTGGATCCTATGTTGTAACATCAATTCATGTAGTTCCATGGCATTTTCCATCCTTTCAGCTTTAAAGTATCCATCTACCAAGCAGCTATAGGTCACCACATTAGGCCAGGTACCATGATCAAGCATCTTATCGAACAATAACTTTGCCTCATTCATTCTGCCTTCTTTACAAAATGCATGAATGAGAATTGTATAACTTACAGTGTTCGGTTGAAAAGCTTTACAAATCAAATTTTCAAAAAATTCAGTAGCTTCATTCAATCTTCCCAGATAACACAAGCCAGTGATGATTGTATTACAAGTCACAATGTCAGGCTTCAAGCCCAGTTTTGTTAGCTGGGTAATCAATGTCAATGCCCCTTCCACTTGACCCTCCTTGAAAAGAGAATTGATGAGAACATTATAAATAAATATATCAGGCTCAACACCATTTCTTAGCATCATCTCATAAATTTTGAAACCATCAATCAAATTACCATGTTTACACAAACAGTCAATTAGGCTACAATACGTTAAAGCATCTGGGATTATGCCCCTTTTCAGGATTTGAAAGAATAAGTTGGTTGCATCATGCAATCTCCCTTCATTTGCCATTCCCTTGATAAGCACAGTAAAGGTAACTATATCTGCTTCAATATTATTTGCTCCCAATAGTCTGTATATTCTGACTGCATCCCCGAGTCTCTTCATGCTACAGCATCCATCCAATAGCACATTATAAGGAACAATGCTAGCTTCCAAGCCTGACTTGAAAAACAACCTAAGTGCATCACAAATCCTGCCCCACCTGCAGAGACCCTTTATAAGCAAAACATGAACCACTATATCAGGATGGCTGCCCATCCTTATCACATGTTTATATAGATCAAATGCTTCTATCAGGTTCCCATCACTACAGAGGCCATCAATTAGGCTACTATATGTTAAAGTATTTGGCTCTAGCAGCTGCTTCACCATCAAAGATAAAACTCCATGAGCCTCAGCAACTCGACCATCCTGACACAGCCCGCGGATCAGAATGCTGCAGGTCACGGTACTGGGTGCCACACCATCATCCACCATTCTCTTATAAAGCACAAATGCCTTCTTTACATCCTTGAGTCTAACATACCCATCGATGAGCGAACTGAAGACCACCACATCTGGCTTGAGTCCATCATATACTGCCCTATGAAAAAGACCATGCCCCTCCTCTATTCTGCCTTTCTTGCAGAATGCATCTATCAGGATACCATAAACTATCAAATCAGGATTTGTTCCCTTCTCCACCATCAGCTCAAAAATCTTAACTGCAGAATCCAATCTGCCCTCTTTACAGCAAGAGCGGATCAAAATACTATACGTGACAACGCTCGGCTCAGGACCAATTTCTAAAGCCAAGTTGAAAAGATCAGATGCTACACTGATCCGATTCTGCTTGCACAGAACATTCAGAAGCTTGTTTAGTTCAAGAATTTGGAGCACAGAACCTCTCTCCATAAATCTCTTGTGAAATTTTAAAGCAATTCCAGCATATCCCTTCTCCAAAAGTTTACTCATTATAGCGCTGTAAAGATCCGGACATTGTTCATGCATTTCCAAAACAGCATCCATTTTACCCATATCGACTAAAGAATCCAAAAGTTGTGAGACAACGGTGCAAGAAACCGAGACACACATCCGGCGTGCCCACACTAAGACCTGCAAGGACTGGGCGGTCATCCCGGAGCCAGGGTGGCATTTCAACAAACAGTTGTACGTCACTGGGGAATCGAGATGACACGCACCCGAGAACAGCGAAAGGGTGTCTGAGAAGTTGAAGTCCCGGCCCATCAGGTCCCTGATGCGGCGCGGCGCGCGGAACATGTGGCTCCGGAGGGAGACGAGCGCGGCAACGGAGAGGGAGGGGAGGCCGAGATGGCGTTCGAAGCATCAGAAGAAGCAGAGAGCGGAGGGAGCGAAAAACGGAATCAGCGTGGTCAGGGGAGGACGCCAGAGGCGGAGGAGACGACGGTGGTGGGGAGAGGCAGTGGAGGAGAAAAGAGGAAGGACAGGGAGTGGGGGGTGGGGGGTGGGGAGCGGGGGTTGGGGAAGGAGTTGGACCAGCAGAGGACTATGGCAGCACGTTAACTAACTATTTATTGGTATCGCTGGCTGCCGTTCCAGCGAACTCGGTAGGGAATATGATTCCTGCACTAACATGACGAGAGCTGGACGGTCCGGATCAGCATCATCATCATCAAAAAAGGTTGGTGGAGTAAGATTGTGCCACGTTTGACCACTTCTTTCTCTTCGTTTAATTCTGTGGAAACGAAAGCGACACGGTTTCTCCTCCATGGATATTATGTATAAACTCAAGTTCATGTTTAAGCGGATCCATCATAACATGGCTTGAGATCAAACCTCTTTGATGCGTGCTTTATTAGAGATGCTTCAGTTAGTTTGACGTCTAAAAATCAAAACACAAAACACATCGACTGAGACAACAGCATAATATCGGTCTCTCACGTTGATGTTAAAAATATTTATGTTATTAGAGATATTCACGAATCTAGATAATAATAAGTTAGATTATATATATATATATATATATATATATATATATAATTAATTTACTCATCGACTATACTAGGCGATCGTGGACATACTAGACCACTATGCAATAGTCCCCAAACGATACAAGGGGATCGAATCCATTGGACTTGTCTGTCCATAATTATCGTATATCTATAGTCTCTTATCCATCTAATATCCTAGAGATTGTATATTAGACATGGTACTGTTAAGCCAAATATAGAATCCATCCAAGTCTCGCTCTAATCGGATTCTCACGGAGAACTCTTTCTCTCTCAATCCGAATGACCTTGGCTAAGGATTTGTCTGAGCAAGCACACGTGAGATATTACTTTCGTGATACCAAGAGTGGATGATCCTTTATTAATACTCAATTACCTTTGTAAGGTTGGCTACCAATCATGATAACCGGTTGTACCAGATTTGAAACTTTCCAAACCTGTAAGTCCAGCATAAAAAAAAGGAGTACTCAAACAAGACATCTTTGGTATCTCAAGTCTAAGGACCAGATATACAATTGGGACTATGAAATCACTATTTGACATTAGGTATCATTAAAGATACATTATTCCATAAGCGGATCAATCAGTTAACTCATTCTCCAATGAGCACCTGTATTATATCCTCAATGTTTCCACACAAGTGACTACGAGACCAATCACCTCTATCATATGGACGGGTATACAGTACACCGGTCTATTCAGTTGTCTCGATGTCCCTCTCGAGTAACCTATGATCGGGATTCTTTAAGATTTATGTTTAAAAGAGAATCAATCTCATTATCATGATCTCATCACAATCTGATTCCCATTGCACAGAACCAAGGACCTCACAATATATATATATATATATATATATATATATATATATATATATATATATATATATATATATATATGTAATAAATAATATAATATAAGAATATGTCAATAATAATCATAAGCAAAAAGATCATGTATCGTGTCACACTTACATCACTCATATGATTGGCTTATAGGGCACCTGTAACCAACAATCTCTCACTTGGCCTAAGGCTAATTACCTATATGTCTAATCCTCATCAGATCCTTGTGACAGTCAAATATAATCTGAACTAGCGGCTTCGTAAGTGGATCTGCAATGTTATCTTCGGATGGAACTCTTTCCATTGTTATATATTGATAGGTTATGATCTCTTTAATTAAGTGGAACATCCTTAAAACAATTATGATGAGACGAGTTCCCTTGCTAGAGCTATCGCCCTGTTGCTATTGCAGTATATGAGAATTAGCTCCACGTTGCTCAGTACGACTCCCAAATCCTGATAAACTTCTTAATCCACACCCCTTTGCTGCTTCTACAGTAGCAATATACTATGCCTCTGTGGTTGAGTTAGTAGTAGTATCTTACTTATAACTTTTCCAGCTTACTACTCCTTTATTCAGAGTGAAAATATACCTTAAATTTGACTTGTTATCATCAATGTCGGACTAGAAACTCGAGTTTGTGTAGTCCTCAACCTCGAGGCCACCTCCTCCATATATCAGTAAAAGATCATAGTCCTTCTCAAGTACTTAAGGATACACTTTACTATCTTCTAGTGTTTCAAACTTGGATTCGCCTGATACATTCTCGTGACACTCAGAGAATGTGTTATATCAGGCCTGGTACATAGCATAGTATACATGATAGACCTTATCGCTGAGGCATAGGGTATCTTATCCATGTCTGCCCTTTCTTCATGAGTCTTTGGGGACATACTCATAAAAAGTGATATTCTATGTCATATCGGTATAAGACCTCTCTTGAAATTTTTCATGCCAAACCTTTTGACAATGGAGACTATGCACCTAGATTGAGAAAAGTCAAGCATCCTCTTGGATCTATCTCTATAGACCTAGATCCCCAAAATATAGGATGCTTCCCCTAAGTCCTTCATGGAAAAGTTTCTAGATAGTCTAACTTCGGGAAGCTTGCTTCAATCCATAAATGGACCTAAGCAACCTGCACACTTTATCTGGACTCTCTTTGGATACTAATTCCTCTAGCTGTATCATATACACGTCCATCTCGAGGTTGTCATTGAGGAATGTTGTTTTCACATCCATCTGTTAGATCTCCTAATCATAGTGGGCTACAATGGCCAAAAGAATTCTGATGGATTTAAGCATAACTTCGGGTGAAAAGGTTTCATCATAGTTAATTCATTGCCTTTAAAGATATCCTTAAGCTACTAGCCTTGCCTTATAGGTCTCCACCTTTTTATCCACTATGATCTTCTTCATGAAGATTCATTTGTAGCTGATGGGTACAATACCCTCAGGTGTATCCATAAGGTTCCAAACCTTGTTGGAGAACATGAAATCTATCTCAGAATTCATGACTTCTTGCTATTTTCCGGAGTCTCTACTCATAATAGCCTCCTTATAGGTCTGATGATCAACATCCTAAGAGTCTTCTCCACTGATATGTCCAACATATCTTTCATGAGAGTGAGATATTCTACTAGATCTATGCAAAGTTGAAACTTGTGTGCTAGGTACCTGAATAGAGTCGGACTCTAGATTGGTGCTTGAGTTAGGTTCTCCAACCTCGTTCAACTTTATCTCACTCCCACTGTTTCCACCAAGAATGTGTTCCCTGTCAAAGAACACAGCTCTCTTGGCAACAAAGACCTTTTGGTCCTTGGGATAATAGAAATAATATCCCAAAATCTCGTTAGGGTATCTCACGAACGTACACTGTTCCGTCCTTAATTTCAACTTGTCAGGATTGTATCTTCTAGCATAAATAAGATAGCCTCAAATCTTAACCATTTTAAGATCATGCTTCTTTCCTTTCCATATCTTATATAGTGTAAACACTACCAACTTTGATGGAACTTTCAAAAGATAAGCTGAGGTCTCTAGGGCGTATCCTCATAATGAGATAGGTAGGTCAGCGAAACTCAGCATGGACTGCATCATGTCTAACAGTGCATGGTTCCTCCCTTTTGATACACCATTGGGCTAAGGTGTATAAGGAGGTGTCTACTAAGATAGAATCTCATAGTCCTTGAGAAAATGGGTGAACTCCATACTCGGGTATTCTTCTTCTCGATCTAATCGAAGAGTCTTAATACTCTTTCCTATTTGGTTATCTACCTCATTCTTATATTTATTAAATTTCTCAAATGCCTCGGACTTATACTTTATCAAGTACACGTGTCTATACCTAGAGAAATAATCAGTGAATGTAATGAAGTATGAGTAACCATCTATAGCCTGAGTCGACATGGGACCACATACATCATTATATACGAGTTCCAATAACTTAGTGGCTCTCTCTAGTTCCACTAAAAGGAGAGTTTGTCATCTTCTAATTAAGGCATGGTTTGTAAGTTGCATACTACTCATAGTCAAATGGATCTAATTATTCATCTTTTAGAAACTTTTGAATCATTCCCTCATGTATATGGCCTAGCCTATAATGTCATAGGTATGCGTTGTTCACCTCGTCTCTTTTCCTCTTAGACGTATTTATATTCATAATGTATGGAGAAGTGTCTAACACATATAAGTCATTTATCAAGATCCCTCTAGTATGATCTTATTATCTATAATTATTAAATAACTATTATTCTCAAAAATTAATTTATATCTACTAATTATCAAACAAGAGATGAAAATAATATTTTTGATAATAAAGGGAACGAAATAGTATGTATCCAATGCAATGATAGCTCCATCAAGCACATGTAGGGTGACCTCGCTAACAGCAACTCTTGCTCCATTGCATATCTTGAGGTCTATCTCGCCTCTGGCCAATCTCTTAGGTCTTGCTAGAACCTATAACAAATTACAGATATGATAATCACTCTCAGTATCCAATACACATGTGTTATCATGAAAATCTAACAAGTTGAGACTAATCATGAATATACCTGAAGCTTCTCCAAGCTTCTATTTCATATTGTCTGTAAGGTAATCCTTACAATTCCTCTTCCAATGCCCTTTTTTGCCACAGTGGAAGCACTGACCTTTGTCTTTAGCCGAGTCTCTCTTGGCAACCTTTGCCTTACTTGGTTTGCCCTTGCCCTTTGCTATTCTTAAGGGTCTTATTAATTTTCCTTTTCTTATTGGTCTCACCAACATTGAGAACTAGCTTCTCTTTCTTGATGGTACTCTCAGCTTCCTTCAACATATTGAGAAGCTCACGTAGAGTCACCTCAAACTTAATCATGTTAAAATTAATAATGAAGTGAGAAAAGAAATCCGGTAGGGACTGAAGTATAAGATCAACACATACGTTATTTTCTAAAACTATATATATACTTCACATAGTGAGCGATCTTATCCTTGCTTGCCCCTTCTTCTAGTGTGGGCATAATTATATTAAGGATGTACGTGATTTTCTCTGCCATGAGAACAATTCTCAAATTACGGAGCCAATCCATGTAGTTTGGACCAATAAGGCGGTTGACATCAAGTATGTCACGTAGTGAGTTTACGAGTGATATGTTTATGATAAACAATATATAACACAAATAAATAACATGCAGATTTTATAGAAAAATTAATTAAAATATGGATTTTTATCTTAATATACTTCTAGTATTTTCCTATGAATCATGCGACACTCTCGGCATGTGAAACGGAAGTCTCCAACAGATTTTTAGTGGGGATCGAGATCTGATTGGCATCTTAATGCAACCTCGAGTGACTCAACTAATTACACTAAGCCCGAAAGGTAAACAACTCTTGCCAATCACAACTCCTTGTGATTCCCGTCATATTCGACCTCCAAATCATCATGGTCTCGACTACTCGACCAATCATGAAGTTTAGTTAAGTCATCACCATCATTATAAGATGAGTATGATTCAGTGATATACTCTTGAGTGACTCGACCAAGCATATCATGTCCTCAGGTCATCGGTGACATCTCTATATCATAGGCAAGATCTCGATCACGTAGATAGGTGAGCCTCGAGTGACTCGACCAATTCAACCTATGTCATGATTCAATTTTTTTCTATAACGATAGAAGGCCATGTGGATCAATCTTATTGTCTCACGCTCACCGACTTAATATTATCGTAGGATGAGTTTTTGTTTTGTATCAGTCTCTTAATATGTCGTGTCACACACTTACATATTATATATATATATATATATATATATATATATATATAGAAGGGGTGGCCAAAGGTGCAGCCTATCATCTATGTGCTTTATTCATATTATATACTTTATCAAATAATCTTCTTTGGTCACTAATTGGGCCTCATGCAATCAGCTCATCAATGTATGGTCTCATCTAATGAGAATATGGGCTAATTGGATAACTCATATTCAATACTCTATTCACTAAAGTATCCACCATATGTGTGTGACCCTCTAGGCCAGATACCGAGCTGGCCTTGAGTCCTCCTATCAGAACTTATTCTGATATAATGAATTATCCACATAATAATTCACTCGACTCATCGACTATAGACGTACTAGGTCATTGTGCTATAGTCCTCAGATGGTATAGGGGGATCGAATCTATCAAACCTTTCTCTCTACAATTATCGTGTATCTATAGTCACTCATCAATCTAATATCCTAGAGACTATATATTGGATATGGTACTGTCAGGCCACATACAGAATCTATCTGAGTCTCGCTCTAATCGGATTCTCCCGGAGAACTCCTTCTCTCTAAATCTGAAAGACCCTGGCCAGAGATTTGTATGAGCAAGCACACATGGGATATTCCTCTCGTGATACCGAGAGTAGATGATCATTTATTAACACTCAATTACCTTTGTAAGGTTGGCTACTAATCCCGATAATCGGTTGTACTAGATCTGAAACTTTCCAAACCTGAAGTCCGACATCAAGGAAAGGAGTACTCAAACAAGGCATCATTGTTGTCTTAAGTCTAAGGACCAGATACACAGCTAAGACTATAGAATCGTTGTCTGACATTAGATATTATTGACCATACAATATTTCATAAGCGGATCAATCACTGAACATATTCTTCAATGAGCACATGTATTATATCCTTAGTGTCTCCATACAAGTGGATTTGAGACCAACCGCCTCCATCATATGGATGAGTATATAGTACATCGATTTATTGGATTGTCTCGATATCTCTCTCGAGCAACCTATGACCAGGATTATTTATGATCTATGTTTAAAGGCGAATCGGTCTTATTATCGTGATTTCATCACGATCTGATTCTCATTGCATAGAACCAAGGACATCATAATATATATAAGTAACATATAATATAATATAAGAATATATCAATAATAATCATAAGCAAAAAATTACACAGCATGTCACACGTGCATCACTCATATAATTAGTTTGTATGACACTTGTAACCAACACCTATAAAGTCATGTCCATTTATAAATAACAATATAGGCTCTAGGATAAGTAATTTGGGGAGTTCATCTAATCAAAGTCATCTCCTAAGGAATTTTATTATAATTGAACTTTATTTTTATTTACCGATGACCACAATCAAAATCCAATCATATCCATAGTATATCTTACCTAATTAGATAAGGTCATGTAATCTAACATTCTCCTACTTGCCCATTAATTGGTAAGATACAAAAGGTTTAAAATTAAAAATAATTTATCCAATTGATTTTGGATTTTAAAAATAATTTATACTACATGAATTAAAAAAGCTAATAAGTCTAATAAATAATATTATATTATATTAAGTTTGACTAGTAATGTGAGTCATAACTATTATATATAATCAATGTCATACTTCGTTCTACATACCATAATATCTAAAATGACCCATGTAGTGTATCTTGTCATGATAATTATGTCATCACATTCAACCATAATATATAATACATGAATATAAATATGATAGTAAAAATAAATAAAAGGATATTAATATTATATTCACTTAAACATGTATTACCAAATCTTTTATGAGTTGCTTACAAATCCAATTATAAAAATATGTCCTTTTAAACATTTTAGATTATAAGTTTTAAGTGAATGAATCAATAATTATTATAGTAAAACTCAAGTTATTAATTGATATTAATTATTTTTGAGCTCTTTTCTTTGACCATCAGATATTTTATATCATAATACATAAAGCTACAAAAGACTCATCATTTTTAGAAAAAAAACTACTACGATATATCACAAAATATCTTCAACAACTTAGCAATTGAGTCTAACTACATCAAGTCGTGAGACAAAATTTTACAGTCATAAACACTTATTAGTGGCCTCAAAACATGCCATAAAATCAGCTTCTATAATAAATAATCTAATAATATTACTTTATCTTTTCCTATAAATTATCCCTCCAACTAATATAGATATAAATCATAAAATATATTTTTTTATTATCAAGATAATTTATAAAATCAACACTTGAAAATACCATTATTTCAAACTAATATAATATATATGAGCATATAATCTTTCGTATCTTTCAAATATCTTATTATTTTCTTTGTAGTCTTTTAGTGTTTTCATTCTCGTGTAACTCAAGTATCTATCTAGTATTTTAACTATAAAACTGATATCTAATCTAGCATGAGCTGGAACATATAAAAAACTTCTCTACGCATACATAAAGAATATTTTTATCTAATTTTTAAGTCATTATAAAAAAGAATTTTTGATTGAAATTTTTACTTTTATTATTTGTTGAACAAAAGCTTCATACTAAATCTCTCATACTCAACCACTATATCATTTTTAAGACAGTCCTTACAATCTTTGAGCTTTAGTTTTGAATATCTCAATATTAATAACATAAGATACCTCAATCATATCAACCATCTTAAAATTCTTGGTGAGAAATTGTTTGGTTTAGTACCATAAATCAAAATCACTACTGACAAAGCAAAGTATTATACATATATAAGACCAATATAATAAACTTACTCCAATTGATATTTAGATATAAATACTGATCAATAATTTAAAAAGAAAATCTGAAGAAAGTAATAATATCAATAAACTTTATATCTCATTATCTAGAGGCATGGTTTAGGTCATAAATAAAATTTTCAAATTTACATATCAAATTTTATATTTCTTTCATCTTCTTTGTGAATCGTTTAGGTTAACATATAAAAAACTAGATCCTAAACCAACTTATTTTTAGATCCTTATGATGTAACTCAAAATAATAATGAGTAACTAATATCATGACAATTCTTAATGAGTTCATTAAAAAATAGATAAAATATCTTATTATGGTCGATGCATTCTTCATAAGTAAAAAAACCTTTAATCATAAGTATAATCGTTATATCATTTGATATTACCTTTGATGTATATATAACAGACTCTTTGCAGTTATTAGGCAATTCGACAAGTTTTTAAATATCATTTTGGCCATTGATTTTAACTATTCTTTTATTCTATTATATCACTTTTTAAATTACTATTTTTAATAATTTATGAAAATAATTAGAGATCCTTTTGATTCCTATATCATAATTTGATTCTTATAGATATACTATATGATAATTAGAAATGATAGGTCTCATATCCCCTTGAGATATTCTTAAAAATGTCGACTATAGTTGTTCCTAAAAAATCATTAGTAGCGATACTAATATTGTGAGAGTTTACTAATATTATTTTGTTGTTCACCCTTATCAAATCATTTAATGATTGAAGTAATAATCTCTCTAATACTAAAGGAGTTTCAACCTATATCTCTTCAATGTCAAGATTAATTTTTTATATTTTTACCCCCATTGATTTGTTATTTTCAAGAAATCTTATAATACTAGAGTCAATTATCCTCGTATTGTGAATAGCCATAAAGTATTTATCCCTTTTAATTTTTCTTGATAAATATTTATAAAATAATCCTAAATATACAAATATCATAGTTGAGTTTCCTATCAATCCATAATTTAATAACTTAAAGGAATTTGATGAAATTAACTTATCATGAACCCTATTCAAGATATACATAATTATCTTTATAGCTTCTCATCATATTCATTTGGGTACAAAGAATAATTTATCATGCTCCTAACTATATTCATAAGATTACTATTTCACCTTTCAACAATTATATTCTACTGTGACACATCTGATAAATTATATTAAGAACAAATATGTTACTTTTCTAGGAATCCAATAAGAGAACTAGAATAATGATCATGTTTATCATAACTATCATAAAATTTATCATCTTTATTAAATATGATAATTTTAACTTTTCTTATCTAATTATTTCTCGACTTCATTTACCTATACCTAAAGGTATGAATAGCCTAAGGTATTACATTATATATATATATATATATATATATATATATCAATAGGTTATATATAAAGGTGATATAATGTCTCTCTTCACTAGAAGAGAAACATTGAGTGACCCATAGATATAAGTATATATAATCTTAAAGAGTTTATGAAACTTTATTTTATCCTATTATTTGATTATAAGATCATTGTAAACTTAAGATTCATACTAATTTTGTATAGACTATCATATAGAATTTAAAAAGTTAATTTTTATTGAATCATACTGAGTTTATGACCACTAAGAAATAAATAATATTATGACAATTCTAAGTAAAGAATCCAAATTTTTAGAATTATAAGAACATGTATCCTTAAGATTCATTAAATGAATCATCTCCAGGTGTAAGCGATAAATATCAACTACTATCACATTCGCTTTAAGATTATTCTTTATAATGATAAATATTATATTCTATTTTAATTTTCATATTAAAATGAATATCTATTATTGGTAATATATATTGAAGTGTTTGAATGAATCCACCAAATATTAGAAAACTTCTATAACATTTGATTTGAAATATACAAAGGTCAGACTGATATCTTTTCTTTTTAAACTAAACCTTATGTTCATTTTCACATGACCTTCCTTACCATAGAAGTAGCACTTTATTGTGAAATATTTTTTATAAGTTTATATAATATTTATACTTAAATTTTGATGATGAAATCAATTGATGAGTTTATAGACTAATATGCATTTGAGGTAAGTGATATAAGAAATATTTCGATCACATACTCAAACCACCAAGGGATAAATTACCAAAACAAGAGAATCAAACATTGTGACGGGAAAAGCATCATGCCAAAAATTGGATGTCGAGTCTAAGGATTAGTCGACATGTCGAATATTGGACTTCTTGCTATAATTTCAGGCATCATGCCTGAAGGATCGTGTATTACACCAAAAGATTAGATATCATAGAAAAGTCAACATGTTAATAGATTAGATGTTATGCAGAAGGAAAGGATGATGTGTTGGAGGTTCAGACAAAGTTTTGAAAGATTAGATGACATATTAGAATGGCATACAACATGATGAAAGCTTCATAATTGTGTCAGATATGTGGTTATATTTTTAAAATCTTAATCGAGATATTTTTGAATCAAATTGAGTTAATATTGGGTCAAAACCATGCTAATTTACCAAAGAACCCATTGGGCTTAAATCAAGGCTAAATCGGGTCTGTTAAAAGACCTAATCTATGACCTAAACTAGGCTTAGGTAATGGTACTGCTAGGTTCGATGGATAGTACCACTTGAGTCAATCAAAAAGTATTATTTATGCTTTTTCGATGTCTCTGATAGTAGTAGCACCTAAAGCGATGGTAGTACCATCTAGGCATCAATAGTACCATCAGAGCCAATATTTATAGCCCTATTACGGTGGTAGTATCGCTTGATGCTGATGGTAGTATCATTAGTATCCAAAATTTTGGGAATCTAAATTTTTGGCTCTATTCTTAAAGCCTTTTGGGGTTTATAAAGACTTACTCAAGCTTGATTTATGGGGCACTTAATCCTAAGCACAAAAGAGTTGTAAACTCTATCTTTGAGCATTGTTTGAGTATATTCCTCCTTCTTGATTTAGAGATGATTTTATATTATAGGATGTGAGAGATCTTATAAAAAGGTGTGTATAGATGTTCTCTCCTAAGCCTGTTAAAAGGGAAAAAGTTATAATAAGGGTAGTTGATCTTTACCGTTGGAAATAAGATTGGCAATGAAAGTTGGTGGCCTCAAGAGAAGAGGAATCGGGAGTGGACTTAGATTTAGAAAGGCTGAAACACTATAAGTCAATTTGAGTCCCTTATTGCTTTTGATTTATTATTGCTTACTCATTTACTTTACTCGTAACCTTTACTTACATTTTTTGTTAATCCCATTTTCGATATGAATTTATTGATTGAACTTTAAAATTGATTAAAATTTAGTAATTGAACCCTCTTAGTGCAATTACGATCTTAATAATTGGTATTCTCTCAGTTTGATTAACATTCAATAGAAATCTAATAACTTTTTCAAGTAATCAAAAGGGTCACTTCATCACTCATCATCTATGTTCAATGAGATGAACTACACCTATTGAAAAACTAGAATGAGAATTTTTCTATTTCTATGGATTTTGATTTATGGAATCTTATCGAGTTTGATTTTCAAAAATCTTCCAGACCAATATAAAAATGAAATAATTTTGAAAAAAGAATAATTTCTTTAAATAATAAAGCTAAGAATGTCTTATTTATGCTTTAGATAAAAATAAGTTTAATTGAGTTTCTACTTATGACACTACATATAACATATGGTACATTCTTGAAATCACATATGAAGGAACCAATAGAGTAAAGGAATCTAAAACCAATCTTTTTATTTATAGTTATGAATTATTTAAAATTAATATAAGCAAATATATTGGTGGCATGTATACTCGTATTATAAATGTTATCAATAGACTAAAAGCTCTTGGTAAAGGCTATACTAATCTTAAATTTATGAGCAAGATTTTAAGGTATCTTCCTAAAATTTGGGATCTAAATATAATAACAATCCAATAAGTTAAAGACTTGAATAATCTTTTTATTGAATAACTCATAGGATCTTTAATAACCTACGAAATAACATGCAAATCACATGATAAAAAAGAAGTGACAAATTATGCCTTAATGATCTTCAACGATAAGGTATTTAACTTTCCTAAAATATTTTTATTATGTGATAAGTTACTTGAAGTATTTCATGATTTATATGATAAACTTAAAAATATTGATATAAAATATAATTTGTTAAAAAAGGATCATGCCTCTCTCACTAATATATTTGATATATTGAAAAATAAGTATAACAACTATATGTCAACATCTTCTACTTCTTGCATTAAATGTAAAATAGAAAATTTAGAATAATCTAACCTTTAACTTAAAAATTAGTTTGTTCAAAAATCGCTAGAATTGCATGCTTTAAAAAATATAAAGAATGAATTATTTATCATAAATAAAAAACTAGAATATTGCTTAGAAAAGTCTATTAATAGTAATGATATAATAGAAACATTTAAAAAGAAAAAGATATTTGCACGATAATCATTAGAAAATTTTAAAATTGAAAATAAGTCACTTAATATGATTCTTATTAAACAAGATTATGTATTTAGAAAAGAAGGTATTAGTTTCATAAGTAGTTATGTAACTTCTATGAAAAGTTTGGTCACTATACTTATACATGCCCTTTTCAGAAATATAGTAATCCTAAATTAGTTTGGGTTTATAAAGGAATCATAATGATTTAAAGCCAAGAAGCAAGAAAGATAATTCTATCCGTGAAGGACCCGAAGTTGGATGGTTACCTATAACAAATCTTTTTTTCTTATAGGTATGTCTCCAAATAAGAGCTAGGAGCACAAGATGATATCTTGATAGTGGATGCTCGATACATATGACTAGAGATCCTACAAACTTTTCACAGCTCACTAGTCGAGATGGAGGATATGTTATCTTCGGAGATAACAATATAGGAAAAATCATTGGTATTAAAAATACTGGTGATAAACTAAATCTTTTAATTAAAGATATACTTTTGGTAGATAGTTTAAAATATAACTAAATAAGAATTAGTTAATTTTGTGATAAGGGATATAATATTAAATTTCAATCTCATGCTTTTGAGATAAGTGATATAGAAAATAATTCAATTACAGACCTAAACCATCAAAGGGTAAATTGTCAAAGTAGTAGAATCAAATGTTGTGTCGGGAAAAGTATCATGTTTAAAATTGGATATCGAGCCAAAGGATTAGTCGACATGCCAAAAACTTCATGCTATAAGTTCAAGCATCATGTCGTAAAGATCGAGTATTGTACCAAGAGATCGAATGTCGTAGGAAAGTCAACATGCGGATAGATCATACGATATGTTGAAGGAAAGGACGATATGTCGAAGATTTGGACGAAGTACCGAAAAAATGGATGACATGCCAGAATGACATACAATATACTGAAAGCTTCATAATTGTGCTAATATGTGGTTGGATTATTAAAGTATTAATTGAGATCTTTGTAGATCAAATTGAATTGGTATTGAGTCGAAATCATGCTAACTTATCAAAAAACCCATTGAGCTTGAACCATAGCCAAATTGTGCCTATAAGAAGGTCAAATCAATGACCTAAACTAGGTTTGAGAGATGGTACCACCAGGTTCAAGTGATAGTATCACCCGAGTCAATCGAAAAGCATTATTTATGCTTTTTCAATGTTTCCGATAGTAGTACTTCCTATACTGGTAGTAGCACAGCCTAGGATGATGGTAGTACAACCTAGGCCATCGGTAGTACCACCATAGCCACGATTTGTAGCCTCGTCGCTCGATGCTAGCGGTAGTACCAACAACACCCCAAAATTTTAGAGATTTGAATTTTTGACTCTATTCTTGAGGACAAAAGTGTTATAAACTCTCTCTTTGAGTCTCTTCCTTGTATTTAGAGGTGATTCTAAACAGTAGGCGTGAGAGATCTCATAAAATAGTGAGTATAGAGGTTCTCTCATAAGTCTCTTAAAAGGAGGAAAGTTGTAATAAGAGTAGTTAATCTTTCCCTAATTGTCACGGACAACAATGTAAACAAGGTGTTCGATGAAATGCTCATGTTTGTCCGTGTCATTCGGTTTGTGTACATACCTTGTACAGCAAGTAGCGGGCTTGCAGTAGGCTTAACAGCCCTAGTTTAGTTTGCTTTATTGTCGATTTTGGCTTGTAAATTCGAGTGTGTCTTGTAAGCACTTGTGGAGACTTCGGTCTGTAATGAACAATTTTTCTTCGTGTGTAACCTCTCTGAGTTTGTAATGTCCATGTGTGTAATTTATATCTGGCTTTATAAAGTGTTTGCTTGAGCAGTTGCTTGTGGATCCCGATGGAATTGCTTATTCTGGCCCATTTTCTCTTTTGTATGTCTAAGGGACCTTAGGAGATCTCGGGGAAGGCTGACCTTTACGGACGGACATGCATGGGTGCGCATGGCTTAGGCAAATTCAGCTAGCCCGTGACACTGTGGTATCAGAGCGGGACAAGCACACGCAGAAACACTTGTCATACAAACGTGAGAGACCTAGCTAGGCTGTGTGGAGGACAACCAGCACGCGCAACCGTTTGGGGGAAACGGACATTGAGATGTAGGGAAAGGAGTCGCTCAGAGGAGTAGGCATCTAGGTTTGGCATTTAGAGGAATGACCAACCCTTTACACTAGAGGCACCACGATGACAAGCAAGCAAGAAGAATGTGTAGTGCACAAAGATTAGGATAGTTAAGTTCGAGTTATAGCTCGACGTTGGCAACCAAACTTGACGGTGCTCAAGGCAAATCAGGGGGCTTGGTGAAAGATGAGACCGTGCAAAGTGAGAGGTGTTGCGTAACGACCAAAAAAGTGATGCAAAGCTCATAGAGGTGAGGGGAATTGCTAACTCGAAGGATTCGGTACTCATGCAAGAGCTTGTACATGGACGACGGAGTGTTCATGGCCATCCTAAGGAGCGATCAGAACTCAGTGCCATGGAGCATCAGAACTTTCTCTTCGACATGGAAAGGATACGTCCGTAGGCGGCTGAAATGTGCAACAAATTCAGCATGTTGCTAGACCCTGAAGGGTACAGTGGGGACTGTATTGGCAAAGGGTCGTAATCTAGCAAGTGCATTTACGGGGGCAGAACAAGGCACAAGTTGTTCAGCAAGATGGAGTAGTCCAAAGGGGATGGTGGTCTCTGAAACTTTCAGTGAGGAAAGTTGCTCCAACAGGACAAATATCCAGGAGGGATAAGTCATAGTTCTCCAGAGGGAGAATCATGTGCAACAGATCGCACATATTGAGGAAGAGTTTCTCAAGGTAATATCTCCACAAAGCTTAACGGACCGAGCGAGTGATGAAGAGTCATCGCATGATCTCGAATGAGGTAATGCATTGGTGGATGCATTTCGAGATCAAGTGGGGGAGCAATCCAAGACAACATCATATGAAGGCACACTTCGAGTCGATGTGGAAATCGAACTTAATGGAGGACTGACCCGTGGAATGGTGGACGCGAGAGCCACTATCAACTCAATGCAAATCAAGGAGAGGAGCGACTTAGGTGAAACTTGGTGAAGTATCCAAGCCGCATGAAGAGAGTCGACATAGAAGATGGAACATGGAGTAGAGGCACGGAGCTTTCCTTGGGCAGAGGTCAAGGGCATGAACTCTTGTAGAGGCAAGAGTGAGATCATGTCGTTCCATGGGTTCTTCATTTTGATGGGGCAGACCTATCTTACATGGTGCTAAAGATAAAAGGAGCTTCGAGGCACATGCAAGTTACCTCAGAGATGCATTTGACGGAGTAACTAAGGTGATTCAACTTGCAGAGGTAAAGTTGAGATCAGGATACCTTAGCACGGGGCAAGAGGACACAAAGGCGGGTACTCTTGAAGAATATGCCACCGTGTTACCATTCGAGTTGTTAGGAACAAGTTGTGCATAGTGGAGATTGTGCTAGTAGGAGATAGAGGCTCATGATCCAAACAATGGTGCACCAATTCTAGCGAAGTCAGGGGACTTCAGGAGCTACTAGGGGATAGATTGTTCTAGAGCTAAGCTTCGTCCGAGTGTGACCCAAGAGTGGGTGGGCAAAGGTGAATTGCCAAGGGAGTGAACCAAAAATCGGAGATGGCGGAGGCCCTACGAGGTGTTGGCAGAGGCCACACATGGAGAAGTCGTAGTCTGAGTTCATCACACGAGAATCTGTATGCAATAGAGATGTCACCAGGAGGCGACATGGTGTAGCAGATCGTGGTGGAATAGTTCGTGGCAATACAACACATGGGGTCGTGTCCCGTGAGGACAGGATCATGCGAAGGTATGATCAGGAGCTACTTGGAGCTCTACTTTGGTGTACGACACAACAAGAAGAAGGGCTATGAATTCAAGGAGTGAATGTCATGGTACCATAGAGGCGGGTCTTCGTGTGTGCATCGGAGCTTGCATTAGATGAAAGCCTTAGTCATCAGCATATGAGGGCTCTATACCACCGAGGAAGAAGTCCAAGTGTAAGTACCAGTGAGTCCCATGGAGGGGGACGTGATCGTGTTAATGATTAGGAGTTGTTAGGAGCTCCACTCTAGTGAACAATACAATGGCAAGAAGGGCTGTGGATTCAAGGGGTGAATGTCATGGTACCACAGAGACGGGTCTTTCGTGTGTACGCATCGAAGCTTACATCAGATGAAAGCCTTGGTTATCAGCATATGGGGGGGCTGTGTACCACCGAGAGAGAAGTAAGATTGTAAGTACCAGTGAGTCCCATGGAGGGGACTTGATTATACAAAGGTATGATTGGAGCAGCTGGAGAGTTGGACTACTTCAGTGCTCATTTTCGCTTAAGAGAGCCTGACAAGTCAGAAGACAAGGTCGAGTAAGCGAACGTTGCTACCAAGGAAGCTAAGGAGAACAGAATCGACATGAGCCCTTCAACAAGATGATGGAGGCTATGCATGAGAGTTGCAGTCTGTCTTTCTATTGACCAAGGAGAACTGCTAGGAGGACACAGTGGTATTGAAGCAAGTGGTTGAAAAGGGTGAGAAAGCGATGACGAGTCCAGTGGGACTCAACTACCCAAAAGCAAAGCGTCTGTTAGAAAGGAGGTGGACTCGGAGGAGCACCACAGTGCCGCAGAGGCAGATCTACCGATCGCAAAGGAAGGGATGAAGATGCAAGGTAACAGATAGTAGGGCTTTGGGCTTGGCAGCACCATAATACCGCAGAGGCGGGACTTCCATGGAGTCATCGATCCCTTGCTCTCATGGAGGGAGAGCATTGGTCGTAAAAGGGACCGAGGAGGTGGAGAATGCAAAGACAAACTCCAAGTACCAAGACAGAGCGGAAGGGCAGAGGCCAAGGAAATTCATAAGACCGGTGTCGATGAGCTTCTCATCAAGATAGTCGAAAGTGAGGGACTTTGGGTCGATGTAAGAGTGCTCGACCAAGAAACAAAGTAGGCAGTACGCGGTACTGTACCTTTTCTACTCAGAGGAGTAGGCGACAAAGGTGATGGAGAAGACGGTACAATCCCAGAGGCGACCAGATCTATCAAAGACTTACTCCAAGTTGGGGGACTCCAAGTTGGGGTAAACTTTTTGCTCTTTTCAGGCAAAACTTCTTGCATTCCAGAAGTTCAATGGCAGTGGAAAGGCAAATCACAGTAGCTAACTCAACGTAAGGAGTGCAAACACTTCTAGTGCTTCAGAAGTATGAGCAAAGAGTGGGCAAATGTTAGTAACCAGCTCAATGCATGAAGTACAAACTCGAGGAGGCAGGTGAAATCGAGTAACCATTGCCTTCTTAACTCAAGAGAATGGGCGAAACTGAGTACCCCAATTCTCTTAACTCGAGGAGGTGAGCGAAGCCAAGTAACCTTGTCTTCTCAACTACTAAGAGAATTGGTGAAGTCGAGTATCCAAGTTCTCTTACCTATCCAGCAAAGGACTCTGCATAAGTTCAGTGACCCATCAAAGAAAGCTTCTGGAAGATAATAGTTGTCAAATCCTCACCATTGGTGATCAGTACTACTGAGAGTAGATTGTCCGCTTTATTTCCCAATTGAATGTCAATTAAAAGCGTGAGTGATGCGAACCTACTTGGAAGTGACAACTAAACGTGGAAGATGGATCAATGGGGAAACATTGTGGAGGAAGGACCTCAAAAACCTTAATGTCTGTGAGGCGATGCTCATCAAAGTTCCAACAAACATCCATCCAGTTCAAGCAACATGAGTATACTATGATACTAACGCATAATAAGGCAGGTCTTTTCCTTCATCAGAAGGATCCATGAGAACCAACAAGGATCAGCACAACTCAGCCAACCCCACACCAGATTCAGTCATTGGTGAGTTGAAGCAGTATGGCAGATCAGAGTTTGACTACTCAACAACAGCGACAGAGAGCGGTTGGGAGCCAAAGGGGCGTGTTGCAGCCAAAGCAGAAGATTGAAGATTCAGCAAAATGCAAGAAGATGCAGCGTCTACAATGGTTTTGATGAGGACGTCGAAGGAATAAGTGGGGGAGAATGTCATGAACAATAATGTAAACAAGGTGATCGATGAAATGCTCATGTTTGTCTATGTCCTTTGGTTTGTGTATATACCTTGTACAGCAAGTAGCGGGCATGCAGTAGGCTTAGTAGCCATAGTTTGGTTTGCTTTGTGGTCGATTTTGGCTTGTAAATATGAGTGTGTCTTGTAAGCACTTGTGGGGACTTCGGTCTGTAATGAACCATTATCCTTTGTGTACAACCTCTCTGAGTTTATAATATCCATGGGTGTCATTTGTATCTGGCTATATAAAGTGTTTACTTGAGCAGTTACTTGTGGATCCCGATGGAATTGCTTCTTCTAGCCCGTTTTCTCTTTTGTAATTCTAAGGGACCTTAGGAGATCTCGGGGAAGGTTGACCTTTACGGACGGACACGCATGGGTGTCGCACTGCTTAGGCAAATTCAGCTAAGCCCGTAACACAATGGAAAGAATATATATATATATATATATATATATATATATATATATATATATATATATATGAATGATGCAAGATTTTATTTATTTTATAAGAATTATTATTAATTTTTTGATACACAAATTTTATAATAAATTAATATATTTTATGTTAAATTATTAATAAATATATTTTATGAATATTAAAAATTATTTTTAATGATTTTTTTATGTGGTTGTTGACATATATATGTATATATGTATATATATACATATATATATGTATATATATATACATGTGTATATATATATATATATATATATATATATATATATATATATATATATATATATATATATATATATATATATATATATATATATATATATATATATGTATGATGCAATATTTTATTTATTTTATAAGAATTATTATTAATTTTCTGATACATTTTATAATAAATCTATATATTTTATGAATATTAAAAAATATTTTTAATGATTTTTTTAAGTGGTTGTTGACATATATGTATCATATATTTATTTTTAAATTATCTATTACTTTGTAATAAATTTGAGGCTTAGTTAGAATAGAGCTTTTTATTATTTATGGTTGAAGATATATTCTTTAATTAAAAATATTTAGCATGGTAAAGATAAGGATTTAAAATCAAAGTTTATATACAAAAAAAGGTATTGTGAGATGTGGCACTCTAAATGCTCTCTTGCGGTTTGGGACGCTAATTGTAGCAAGGTAGGATACTAATACGGTGAACTGGTTAGGACTGTCTCACGTGGTTAGGACCCCAAGTGGGAACGTTTTCCTTGAACAGTACTGTAGTGGTTGGTGAAAGGACATCTCGTTTTCCTTCTTATATTCACAGAGTATATAGCATTCATTCACCATTCACTGATTTATTCCATTTGAGTGTCACATAATTCATATAGGAAATATGGATCAAAATTAATCAAGGAAATGAGAGCAAACGTTTGGAAACAAATTAAGACCAAAATTAGTGACAACTGATATTGTCATGCCATCGACTTCATCGATTGGCAGGGATTTGTTTTTTATTATTATATTATTAGTACACGGTAATCGAGCGAGAGTGACTGCTTTCCTTGAATAAAATAAGATACATCGCCGCGGTGTCGCCATAGTATAAATGGCTCTCACGCCTACCCTTCCACCGTAGTGGCCGAATTAACAACTTATTCTTCTTCCTCGCTTGTTGCTTCCCGACATGATGATGAGGTCTCGGAACTCAGGATCGACGGTTCTTCGTCACCTCGGCTTACGCCTCTTCTCCTCCGCCGTCGCCTCCCGAGTCACCGCTTCGGAGCCGGCTTACTCGTTGGTCCTCTCTAGGCCCTTCGTTCCCTCGGCGCCCGCGCGACCCCCGGCCTCCGTGCTGATGCGTCTCTTCCCCGTTCGAATTGCCAGCACTTCGGCGGCTCCGGCCCTCGGCGGACGGCAGGAGGGGCGCGAGGCGAAGTCGTCCCCTCCTGCCGCTCCGCCGAGCGGGAGCAAGGCCGTCGCCAGCTACTGGGGCATCGAGGGATCCAAGATCACCAAGGAGGACGGCACCCCGTGGAGGTGGTCTTGCTTCATGGTAAGCGGTCCTTTTATGGATTAGTATTCGGCTTCAAGAAACCAACGGCAGACTCACTGTACGTGTTGGAACCATTTTGGTAGCCGTGGGAGACGTACGTGGCCGACCTCTCGATTGATCTGAAGAAACACCACGTTCCGAGGACGCTTCTTGACAAGATTGCATACTGGACGGTGAAAAGCCTTCGATTCCCCACCGACATCTTCTTCCAGGTTCGTATCGTAGCGCTTCGTTGCCTTCTCGTTGATTACATCCAATACGCGACTGCTCCTACCCTGACCGGTGGTCCTACTTGCTGTGGACAGAGGAGGTACGGCTGCCGCGCGATGATGCTGGAGACGGTGGCAGCGGTGCCCGGGATGGTGGCCGGGATGCTGCTCCACCTCCAATCTCTCCGCCGTTTCGAGCCAAGCGGTGGCTGGATCCGCGTGCTCCTGGAAGAGGCGGAGAACGAGCGGATGCACCTGATGACGTTCATGGAGGTGGCGCAGCCTCGGTGGTACGAGCGCGTCCTGGTGTTCACGGTGCAGGGCGTCTTCTTCAACGCCTACTTCGTGGCCTACCTCCTCTCCCCCAAGCTGGCGCACCGCATGGTGGGCTACCTGGAGGAGGAGGCCATCCATTCCTACACCGAGTACCTCAAGGACCTGGAGGCCGGCAAGATCGAGAACGTCCCCGCCCCCGCCATCGCCATCGATTACTGGCGCCTCCGCGCCGATGCCACCTTGAAGGACGTGGTCATGGTGGTCCGCGCCGACGAGGCCCACCACCGCGACGTCAACCACTTCGCTTCGGTACGATCTACTTCTCCTCCTCCTCCTCCTTCCCTGAGCGGTGTTGTTAGGATCATCGTTGTCGTGACATGTACTTGGTGGTTGGCGATTGCAGGACATCCATTACCAGGGGATGCAGCTGAAAGATACACCTGCACCGCTCGGTTATCACTGAATTGCTGTTTGTCCTTATCCATGGGTTATCAACAGACACTGGTGGATGTAGTGATGAGCAATTTGAACCGTCTCATCTTCTTGGATGAGATTTGTACATGTGTGTTCATGTTTGATGGATGCCAGAATATAAGGTAACCATTGTGTGTTACTTCAATGTGTTATGGCCATGGCTGCGGTTTGTCTGGTGTTAGTGGTCTTCTTCTTTGGGGTCTCATGTGGCAGATTCGGGCCAGATAAAAAAGCAGCGTTGGATCCGTTCCTATGAATGTGGATATGATGGGCTGGTGACATCCTAAGCAAGCTTGTGTTTGTGGTCGTCCGGGTTGTCTTGGTCGGAGCCGTACGAATACACTATAACTGGGTTAGTCTTCTGCTTTGGACTCGGGGACGAACTCGGCTTTCTAAATCGGCTACGCACCACAGGGCACTAGCCACCAGCGAAGCCAGCTGAAGTAGGAACTCCTACTTTGTCACCGAGAACAACAAAACAAAACAAACCAATGCAATAAAAAACAAGCAGTCCTGTTTTGAATCTGGTCGGGCTTGAACTCATCATGCAAGTTGTCATTTGCACACATCAGGGCCCGTGACAGGCAACATAATCCTGCAAGTAAAAGGGTATGTTTCTAAGGCATCAATCAAATACAGTCCATCTGCAACGAGTTACTTGTTGATGGTTGTCATCTATCTCTTCACGAGCTTTTCCCGTCCTTACGAGAAGCAAGAATGGAACATGCTGCTTTCTGAAGAATAAAGAAAAGAGCAAGTAAGTTAGCACACCTTCGAATTATAAGCACTCTCCGAGAAACAAATTTTGGAAGCAACAAATAATTGAGCAAGTAAGATATATTAGCATGTCACATTTGCATCTGAGCATCGTACTGAAGCATTTAGCAGCTAAGTAAGTGGGCAAACCTTGGCTCGAATTGATTTGATGGCATAAAGCAATATATTGTCCCCTGCTATATATACGTCTGATCCGACGAACGAGCTGTAGCCTTGTGGTTTTCCTTTCCTGCGCCAAACATATGGTACGCAAGCAAGTAAATGTATTGCAGTGACTCCTGTGACGAGGAATACAATGATGAATGTTTTGGAAGGAGACAGCCCACATACCATGAGTTCATTATGCAACTTTCTAATTTGGCACATCGACGACCGAGGCAAAATCCTGGATAACATGGATATCAGATCTTTGATACAAGTCCATGGCGAAGTAGGACCAGAACCTGGCTCCTTCGAGAGTCCTGTAGTCAGCCAGCCTAAACACCACACACTAGTGGTCATCCTTCATATTTCCCAGTAACACCAAGGGCAGAAATTGCATACCTCTGGTACGGAAATCCACTTTGATGCTCAGCACATACAGTGGCAGCACACGAGTTTGGGCATCAGGGTACCATACGATGTACCTGGTGGGGGTGTTTTGGTTGTCAACAGCAGAATCAAAGCTGTGGGAGCTGGGCTGAGATTGACGAGAGCCACGGACGACCTCTTCCACCGCGCCCAAGATCACCCGACACAGCAGAACATGTCTCAGCCCTCTTTCATCAGCGGTTGCGGACATCACGCTACAGCAAAATTAACAGAGTCGAAATCTCTGAGACGTATGCGCGTGGAGACGTATTGATTCAGGCTTTCATTGCAGCCCACCTGTTGATGGCGAATGGCTCCGGAGTCAAGTACAGGCCAAGGCCGAAATGGCCACCGTCCTCGGGCGCCCCAGAAACATCGAAGCCATCCGTGATGGTCCGGATCACCTTCTCCTTGGGAGCTTCATAGAAGGCGGCCTTGTCGTTCTGATGCTCACCACGTTTCTGTTGCGTGGCTTTCAGTTGATCGTGGAAGGCCTCCCAACATGATCTTCTGGTGGGCGTGGAGTGCTGCAGCACGCGGTGGAGCTCCACCAAGGGACAGTGCGTGCGGCACAAGTGTAGCGATTTTTGTGTAGAACCTGTGCTGCACAATGATGAATTCTTCGCTCTCCTCTCTGACCTTGAACATTCCGTTGGCCCCCAAATCCCCCCGCCGCGTCGTCGGATTTCGACAGACCGTTTCCCTCATTGCTCTTCTTCTCCATACAATCCTTACTTCACTTCACAAAATCGCACAGAATCACCATCAGATCTCTCGAGGCAACAAATAATAGAAGATGGTCGAGAAATCAACATACATACATACAAAAAATCTTTAACATGAAAAATCAGCTAATTTACATGAGAATTAACGCGCCGTCAAGCGTGGATCAAAACGAAGAGGAATCAAAGAGATGCGACATCTAGAGACAGGAAGTACCTTTCAGGCAGATTACTTAGCGTCCTTGTCGATGATGCGGGAGTGCGTGAGGAGGAACGGGGGAGGGCGGTTATAAATAGGACGGAACAGACCGCCTCTCTCATTTTACCGTGGGGGCAGGTATCTGTCGCATTTAATGCTTTTCTGTTTGGCGTGTGGATGGCAATTAATTGGCGTCTGATGTGCAATTAATTGGCATCTGATGAGCAAATGTGGATGGCAAATTGACGTAATAGTAGTGCATCGGCTTGGGTATCGTTGTCATTCTGAATAAGTCGGATTGTATGCTTGGGCGGCAAGCGATCCGATGCGAGCATCCATCCCGCGTACCGTAGCTCATAACGGATTCGACCAAGTTGGTTTGTCCATGTTTATGACTACGGTCTCGGAATTGGTTCCGATCCTGGTCCGGCCTAATTACACAGTCGATTCCGGCCTCAGTCTCTTAAACTGGACCTGGATCGGGTGCGAGAGGAGACAAATGAGGTCAGGGTGAACAATCCGAGTTCCCCCGAGTCGTGCCCCGAGCGTCCCGCCGCCTCACTCCGACTCCTTCAACCTCTGCCCTCACACCCACACTTACGTTTCACCTAATCTGGAGAATCCGAATCGTTTCTATGTTTCCAGCCCTAATCCTCTAAATCTAAAATGCCCTTCCCACCATCCTCCTCACCTTTGTCTCTGCGTGCACCACTCGACTCCCGCCAACATCCGCGACTCCAACGGCGCCCATTACCTCTGCTTGCAGGCTGAGACAGGTGACAATCTCAGTTTGCGACGGTTTACTTTCTTTAGCTTCTTACATCCCGTTTGTGACATCCTTAGGGATTTTAGAATTTTGATCGGTTTTTCATGAGATAGAATTCGGATTTATGAATTCAACTTTACGTTCTGCATCAATAAGGTGCAAACTTCATGGTTGTGAATATTACTGGTCTGATGTAAATGAAACCGATGCACATATATTTAGTAGGTAGCTTGAAATAATAGTTTCTTGTTTATGAATTAGCATTGGGTTTCATGTTTGTCATAAGGTTGTACAGGACGCACTGCGACCCTTTATTAGGTTTTATTTGTTCTGTTGGGTGGATGGATTGGAAGCAATGACTGCATCATATAGAATGCAATTTTTGGATGTATCCTACAACATGAAAATTATTGAATTTTCTGCATGCACAAATAGTCTTCAGTCATATCTCAGAACTGAGTTCTCTGCATAAGCATTGGTTCTCTTGGTTTGTTGCTAATTGGTTTTCATATCATAGGCAATTGACACAGCACAAAGTTGTTAACGTCCATCGACTTATCATGCATGCCACTCTGGAAGAGGAAGTCATGAGCGTGCAGAAGTCCAAAGTAACATTTGCTGCTGATGTTGACAATGCAGAGAAATGCAAGCCTGAAAACCATCATGAACACAGACCAGTTGCTCAATCTTTTTTGCTATTTTTGCCAACCGTTCGAATGGTAAGTTACATTGCTTGTTGTTCATGTTTAATTTCTTTCTGGAATTGCTTTTTTATGTAGCCAAATCACAGTTCATCCTAAATAATTTCCTTGGTCTTGGTATTTTGACATGAAAACAATTGTGTAATAGTGTGTATGAAAAAAACATGAAGAAGGGAACTCCAGCTTCAAGCAGCTCCAGTAGCAACCTGGATAAAGATCCAAAGCCAGTGGTTGATGGGAAAGGTTTGAAGGCCATTCTCAGCAAACTTGGGTAGATATGGGATCCAATAATATGACTGAGTCTTGAAGGATATTGCAGGTTACATTGCAGCTTAATGTTGACTCCATTTTTCGAGTGTAGCCCATGATTTATTTATTTTTTCCTTGTTCATTGCATAGGTTCAAGATGGACATTCCAAATGCATAAAGTTCAGTTGTACAACCTATCTAGTTGAATAGCAGTTCCCAATTGTTTGCTGCCTGTTACATTTGTTATAAGCTTTCATGAGGATTTGCTCTTAGAAATCAGATTGTTGTATTTATGAACAAATGGTTTGTTTGGTTTTTGTTATTTTTTTCTGGATTACTTTCAAGATAACAAACATGTTTCATCTTTTCTCTTCTTTGAGAATTTGCCTATGTTACTAGTTCGAGTAGTCAACGAGGAGATATACTCTATTCAAGTTAAGTGAACTCAACCCGAGGAGGTCTAAACCAAGGTCAATTCCGATTATTGTTGAGACGATGATGAGTGGATTGTAAAGCTTGTTAAAAAGAGAAATTTTTTTGCATACCTTCTTATTTTTTGTTAATCGGAAAGGTGGTTTATATATTTAAAAGTGCAATCAATGTGTCCACTCACTTACATTTTTTTTTTATTGGTGTCAAAAAGGTCCAAAGGTTACCAATTATGGACTAGGGATTGACACCTTGAACTTTGTTAAATTTTATTCTGTAGTCCGTAATAGGTTTTTGATTCCTTTTTTTTATTTACAAAATAATATATTACAAAATTTTTACTTTTGAAATGAAACGTTCACCTTCATCTGAAACTTCTGTTTGGATATTTGATGCACCTTAATTGTCTTTGGACATAACAAAAATGAAGAAAAAGGGCCAACAGGCCCTTGTTTTAGTTACTATCCTATTTGAGGTGCTGATTGATAAAAAAATTGGGTTCAAAAAGGGTGCTTGATATGTTCATGTTTTTTTATTTTTTTCCATGCCTTATATAATAAATAATGAACTTTAGTACAGGTCACAATACTAGTTTTCATGATTGATTCAACTTGTAAATGATAGTAGTGCCATATAGATATTTCTAGAAACATCGATATATAATGGACTTTGATCATTTGTGTGTATCGTTCAAAATTTGTGAAGTCCATGGTTATAATATGAATCTCGTGAATAATGATTTCTTTAACTCGTTTTCTCTTTTGTAGCTTATAAGTGACCATAGGAGATTTCAGATAGGTTGACCTTTGCGGATAGACACGTGATGGTGCCACACGACTTAAGACATTTGGTATCAAAGCGGGATAAGCACACACATAAACACTTGCCATACAAACGTGGAGGGACTAACTAGGCTATGTGGAGGACAGCCAGCACGTACGACCGTTTGAGGAAAATGAACATTAAGATGTAGGGAAAGGAGTCACTCAGAGGAGTGGGCATTCGTGTTTGGCATTCAGAAGAATGACCAACCTTTTGTGCTAGAGGCACCATGAGGACAAACAAGCTAAGAAGAATACGTAGTGCACAAAGGTTGGGATGACTGAGTTTGAGCTACGGCTCGACATTGGTAACCAAATTTGACGATGCTCAAGGCAAGCGGGACGCTTGGTAAAAGATGAGACAGTACAAAGTGGGATGTATTGCGCAACAATTGGAAGAGTTATGCAAAGGTCACAGAGGTGAGGGGAATTGCTAACTCAAAGAATTTGATACTCATGCAAGTGCTTATATGCGGACGATGAGAGTGTTCATGGAGCATTGGAACTTTTTCTTCGGCATAGAAAGCATACGTACATAGGAGGCTAAAATGTACAATAAGTTCAACACGTTTCTAGGCCTTGAAGGGTCCAACGGGGGCTGTATTGGCGAAGAGTCACCATATAGCAAGAGCATTTATGTAAGTAGAATAATGCATAGGTTGTTTAGCAAGACGGAGTAGTCCAAGGGGCCGGTGGTCTTCGAAACTTCTAAATGGAAGAATGCAAAGAGTAAATTTGTTCTAACAGGATATACATCCAAGAGGGATAGGTCCTGGTTTTCCAGAAGGAGAATCATATGTAGCGGACCACACATGTTGAGGAAGAGTGCCTCAAGACAATATTTATACAAGCTCAACGGATTGAGCGAGCTGTCACGAACTTAGCTGGTTTTGCCTAAGTTGTGTGATACCCGTACGTGTTCGTCCGTAAAAGTCAGCCTCCTCGAAACCTCCTATAGTCCCTTAGGATCTACAAAAGAGAAAACGGGTTAGAGAGAACATTTCACATGTTGAGGAAGAATACCTCAAGACAATATTTCTACAAAGCTCAACGGACTGAGCGAGCTATCACGAACTTAGCTGGTTTTGCCTAAGTCATGCGACACCCTTATGTCCGTTTGCAAAGGCCAATCTCCCCGAAACCTCCTATGGTCCCATAGGACCTACAAAAGAGAAAACGAGTTAAAGAAAACTTTTCACATTGGACCCACAAGCAATCAAGTCAGCAAACACTTTATATAGCTAATACAAACCATAGGTTTTACAAGCTCTGAACAGTTGCATACAAAAGATTAATGCCCATTATAGAACCGAAGTCTTCACTGCTAGTTATAGGTGTTCTGCAAGCCAATCACGTGAGTGATAACATGTGTGACACAATTACACTTGATGTTATTTTTCATTGATATAATAGTCTCTCACATAGAGAGAGACTAGTGAATATGTAAACTGACTCGTAAATCATGTTAGAGTTCATGATATATGTAGACTGACTCGTAAATCATGTTAGAGTTCATTTTGTTCGAAGGAATAAAGATCGACTGTGAGATCTTTTACGTTTTTTATGCGTTCAACTTTATATCACACCAACTAATATAGCAATTCTTTATTTAAAAAAAAAAAATATTGTATTATCATCTTTGATACTAATGGGAAACTTTGTACTCGTTTTGTTGAGTTTAATTAGAGCTTATTCTCTCTTTTTTTAAAAGTAGAATGTTACATTTTGATTAATGGTGCAAAAGTTCATACGATCAAACAAATCTGGAAGAGAAGTTGAAAGAAAGGCTACACAATAGTGGAGCTGGAGACTGATTAAGGATGTTAGAGACTTGTCGAAAATTTTGAAGTAATCAATTGTGTCTTGGAAACCAAAATTAGTAAGCGAGAGAAAGAGAAACCGACCTGATCGGATGCTGGCATTGGGCCCCACTCCCCACTCCCCATCAACCCGCCAATCCGCTTCTTCCATCAGACATCCCCTTCGAGGAACCGTTGGATCCGCTCTCCCAACCTCGCACGCACCGTCCAATTCAAATCGCCTACGCCACTGCCCCCTTCAAATTTCAAATCTCCCAACCGTTGCAACCCTACTTTTGCTTTCTATCGATCGATAAAGAGCCTCCAACAACACTCATCGCTCGCTATTTGGTCTCTCTTTCGGACACAAACTCTGTGTCTCCTCCGCCATGGCCGCCGAGAAGAAGTTGCCCCTCCAATCCAGCGCCACCCACAACTCCGTCATCGGCGGCCCTCCTGCGCCGGGCAAGAAGACCATCGAGGAGATCTACCAGAAGAAGACCCAGCTGGAGCACATCCTCCTCCGTCCCGACACCTACATCGGCTCCGTCGAGAAGCACGCCCAGACACTCTGGGTCTACGAGAACGGTGAAATGGTCCACCGCCCCGTCACCTACGTCCCTGGCCTCTACAAGATCTTCGACGAGATCCTCGTCAACGCCGCCGACAACAAGCAGCGCGACCCCTCCATGGACGCCGTCAAGGTCGAGATCGATGTCAACGCCAACCGCATCAGCATCTACAACAACGGCGATGGGGTCCCAGTTGAGATTCATCAGGAGGAGGGGGTCTACGTGCCTGAGTTGATCTTCGGCCACCTCCTCACCAGCAGCAACTACGACGACAACGTCAAGAAGACGACGGGTGGGAGGAATGGCTACGGAGCCAAGCTCACCAACATCTTCTCCACAGAGTTCATCATCGAGACCGCCGATGGCAAGAGGCAGAAGCGGTACAAGCAGGTCAGCGATCTGGATCTCTGATTAAATTCTTCCTTACTTCATTGTTCTCGCTCCAATATGTGACTCTGGCAACGGATCACGGCATTTCCACCCGATCTGCCCAGTCCTAATTTAGGACTAGGGTTCATTTCTGAGATTTTGCACATCTCTTAGGAACTAGGGTTACTGATAGACATCTCAATAGGGTTTTGAGTGATGCTTGTCTGATGCTTTGCGTGTGTTCTTTAGACGACATGGGTATAATTTCTCTTGGGACCTTGGGTTGTAGGTGTTCACCGACAACATGGGAAATAAGTCCGACCCCTCCATTACCAAGTGCAAGGCAGGGGAAAACTGGACCAAGGTCACATTTAGGCCAGATTTGGCCAAATTTAACATGACATATCTTGAGGAAGACGTGGTTGCACTCATGAAGAAGAGGGTCCTCGACTTAGCCGGAACGCTAGGCAAGAATGTCAAGGTCGAGTTGAATGGCCAACGACTACCTGTGAAGACGTTCGCCGATTACGTCAACCTGTACCTTCAGTCCGCATCGAAGTCCAGACCTGAACCCCTCCCGAGGTTGGTTCTGCGAGCATCTGAGTTCCTCATCTTCTTACTCCAGCCTTTTGTTGATTTGAAGATTAACTCATGGCTGATTCATCCGACCAGGATTGCGGAGAAGGCTAATGACAGGTGGGAAATTTGCGTCAGTCTAAGCGAAGGGCAGTTCCAGCAGGTATCCGTGGAAGTTGCTCTTAATGGTTCCTGTGTTTGGCATTGGATTTGCCCTTGTTTTAGGTTGCGTAAAGCTTGGATTTGCGTCGTGCCTCATTCCAACAGGTCAGCTTCGTCAATGGCATTGCCACGATCAAGGGTGGAACTCATGTTGAGTGTGTTACCAATCAAATCACCAACCATATCATGACCATAGTGAACAAGAAAAACAAGAATGCCAACCTAAAGGCACATAACGTGAGGAGTCATCTGTGGGTCTTCGTCAATGCCCTTATCGACAACCCTGCCTTCGATTCACAGACAAAGGAAACCTTGACCACTCGTCAGGGAAGCTTTGGATCAAAGTGTGAGCTCTCGCAAGAGTTCCTTAAAAAGGGTAAGGTCAAATCTTGACAGGCTTCTGCTTCTTTTTATCTTCTATAAAGCAGGATAAAATTGAGTTTGTTTGTTTGCAGTTGCCAAGTCAGGAGTTGTGAACACTCTGCTCACATGGGCTGATTTCAAGCAGAGCAAAGAATTGAAGAAGACAGATGGTGCTAAAAGACAGAGAATTACAGGCATTCCCAAGCTTGAGGATGCCAACGATGCTGGTGGGAAGAATTCTGACAAGTGTACCTTGATATTGACCGAAGGAGATTCAGCCAAGGCTCTTGCTGTGAGATGATGTTTCAGCATACTTGAGCATGCCTAGTTTCAACTTGTCATTCCAAAGTATTATCTGATTACCTGTTTTGAATACAGATGGCTGGTATATCTGTAGTCGGGAGGAACTTCTATGGTGTGTTTCCCCTGAGGGGTAAATTGCTGAATGTCAGGGAAGCCAACCACAAGCAGATACTGGATAATGCAGAAATCCAAAACATAAAGCAAATTCTTGGTTTGCAGCATGGAAAGGAGTATGATAGCGTTAAAGGCTTGAGATATGGTCATCTCATGATAATGACAGATCAGGTTTGACATCAGAGCTAAATTCAACTCTATTTTTACCATACTGATGAAATTAACTGTTGACATATTTAAGAATGGATCTTTCTGTTCCTTGAAGGATCATGATGGCTCTCACATCAAGGGGCTTTTAATTAACTTTATTCATACATTTTGGCCCTCTTTGCTGAAAGTTCCCTCTTTTATGGTTGAGTTCATAACACCACTTCTGAAGGTTAGTATAGATAATGACGTTCAATGTAAGAGAACTATTGCATATGATATCTCAAAAGAAATATGTATCTTTTACGCAGGCAACTCATAACAAGAACAAGACTGTCCTATCGTTCTATTCCATGCCTGAATATGAAGCATGGAGAGAAAGTTTGGGAGGAAATTCAAATGGTTGGTCAATTAAGTACTATAAGGTTTGTTGCATTTGATTATTATGCACAGATTTTTCTTTGCATGCTCAGTATATTTAGATTTTTGAAGTTGTCTATCTTTTATTTAATTGCTTATCAGGGGTTAGGCACAAGTAAATCGGAAGAAGGAAAAGAATATTTTAAGGCCATAGACAAGCACAAGAAAGATTTTGTATGGATGAATGAACAAGATGGAGATGCTATAGAATTAGCATTCAGCAAGAAGAAGATCGAGGCCAGAAAGAATTGGCTTCGACAATTTGAGGCAAGATGCATGGTTAACTTTTTAGCTTTATCCTATTTATTTTTGGTTTGTATTCTGAGAAACACATCCCATGAACTCTTGCAGCCGGACAATTATCTTGATCAAAGAGAGAAGCTCATCAAATACAGTGATTTTATCAACAAGGAGTTGATCCTATTCTCCAGGGCAGATCTGCAGAGATCAATACCGTCAATGGTTGATGGCCTGAAACCAGGTCAGAGAAAAATCTTGTTTTGCGCATTCAAGAGGAATTTTGTGAAGCAAGCTAAGGTATGTTGAGGGAGAGTTCAGGTGTACTTCATTTTACAGTAGAAATTTTTGCATGTTGGATGGGAATTTGTAGTTTGATTTTATTTCATGCGCCTTTCTCTGTCGCACAGGTCGCCCAGTTCGTAGGTTATGTTTCTGAGAAATCAGCCTACCATCACGGTGAGCAAAGTCTTTCTACAACCATAATTGGCATGGCTCAAGACTTTGTGGGTAGCAACAACATAAACCTTCTGCAACCCGAAGGACAATTTGGCACCAGACACCAGGTGAGTTTGCTCAAAATAACTCCTGCATGCTGTGCACTGATTTCTAATTAGTTTCCCCCCTCTCCAACATTAGGGAGGCAAAGATCATGCCAGTGCAAGGTATATCTTCACTTGTTTGTCACCAATCACAAGGTTCTTGTTCCCCAAGGATGACGATATTCTCCTGGACTACTTAAATGAGGATGGACAATCAATCGAACCTGCTTGGTATAAATCCAGGATGCCCTGGTTTAATCTTTCATTTGACTGGTTGGACTCTGTTGAGCTTCTTTCTCATTGACATGTTAATCACCAGGTATATGCCAATCATTCCGGTGGTTTTAGCCAATGGAAGCGAAGGTATTGGAACTGGATGGAGTTCTTACATTCCCAACTATAATCCCAAAGACATTGTTGCTAACGTTAGGCGATTGCTGAACAATGAACCAATGCAGCCCATGGACCCTTGGTACAGAGGATTCACGGTCAGTGATGCTCTCTTTTCCTTGCAACTATTGATGCATAAACAAGGTGTTCTAACAATCTATCTAAGCAGGGCCGCATAGAGAAATCAGCAACAAAAGAAGCTGGCGTGACCTATACCGTCACAGGTGCCATCGAGGAAGTCAACGACACCACACTGAAGATAACGGAGTTGCCGGTCCGTAGATGGACCCAGGACTACAAAGAATTTCTTGAGTCCATGATGACCGGGAATGACAAGTCCAAAGAACCGTTCATTAAGGTAACCTGCTGATGAATAATTTTTGCATTACTAGTCCAATAGAATACTAAGTTTTTTACACATTATTTACAGGATTATCGAGAGTACAATGATGACAAAACAGTGCACTTTGAGGTTACTTTGACAGAGGAGAACATGAGCATTGCCAGGCAAGAAGGGCTGGAGAAAAAGTTTAAGCTGACTACATCAATTGGCACCACAAATATGCATCTATTTGACCCTAAGGGTATCATTAAGAAATATGATAACTCGGAGCAGAGTGAGTTTTCTTATTCAGCAAACATCAAGATGTGTTCCTTCTCTGCTTGAATCAGGTACTGACACCTAACGTTCTCTGCAGTTCTTGAGGAGTTCTTTCATCTGAGATATGAATTCTATGAGAAGAGAAAGGTGAGCATTCTGTGATTGTTTTGTTCAAAATTTATAGGTCATATATCGAGTATATGCTTGACCATTCACCACATTCGAGCAGAAAGCACTTTTGAACAATCTCGAGTTGCAGTTGCTGAAGCTGGATAACCAAGTGAGGTTTATCCTTGGGGTGGTTAGCGGTGAGATAATAGTCAACAACCGGAAGAGAGCAGATTTGTTCCTCGAGCTGCAGCAGAAAGGTTTCACTCCCATGCCAAAGAAGACAAAAGGCATCGATGCTGCTGCCGCTGAAGCCACGGAAGACGAGGAAGAAGATGAACAGAAGGAAGAGAGCCCAGAGGCAGGAAAACGTGGAGTAAAAGCCAGTGACTACGAGTATTTGATGTCCATGCCAATAGGATCCTTGACTTTGGAGAAGGTTCAAGAGCTTTGTGCAGAGAAGGACAAACTAGACGGCGAGGTTGATGAACTAAGAAGGACATCTCCAAGATCTCTATGGTTGAAGGAACTTGATGCGTTGGAAGAGGAGTTAGATGTCAGTATCACTGCTACTTCAGAATTTGTTTCTCTAGTCTCCTCGTTCATTTTACTTGTTCTAAATTTGCTGCCTACACTTGAAAACAGAAGCTAGAACGGAAAGATGCTGAAGCCGAGGAGATGAGGATAAAAAATAACGCTGGTGCCGGACCATCTAGACAAGCACCTAAGAAGCCAAGAAAGAACGCTTCAAACAGCTCATCTGTCATTGGATCAGAGAAGACGGTAACTGAAGCAGGACAAAAGAAGACTAAAGGGGGATCCAAGAGAGCTCCTCCTGCGAAGAAGGTTGATTTATTTTTTACTTCGCTGATGCTCCGTAGTTTGCTTCTGGAAAGTCTACTCCACCTTACCCAAGGTTTTGATTTTGAACTATTAGAATACGATGATTGAAAGTGATGAAGATGATGATATACATGATCTGAAAGACCGGCTTGCTGCTTACAATCTCGACTCTTCTCCTGATCAAACAGGTACCGGTTCAGCATGCCTCATATTTCATTTCTTCCTTCACATGCAATTTATTTGTATGCCTTTATGGTTTTCCAACTTGCAGTGATGGAAACTGATTCAGTAGTAGTAGAGCAGCAGGGAAGGCAGAAGAAACAAGCGAGTAGAACTGCTGCTGCAAGGAAGGCAACTCTTACAGTCCTCTCCGATACCGAGGACGACGAAGCTCAAAATTACATGCCTCCCATAGAGGAAGACAACGACAAGGATCTCAATCTGATGGAGCCTAAAGGACGGAAAGGTAGAGGGAGAAAGCCTGCGAATGAAAAGGCTAAACCGGCCACGACCACCAGGAAGAGGGGTCCGGCGCAGAGCAGCAAGCCTGTTTTGAGCCAGAAGTTGATCACTGAAGTGCTTAAGCCGGCAGAGAATGGAGGGAGCTCCCCGGAGAAGAAGGTGAGGAAGATGAGGGATTCTCCTTTCAACAAGAAAAGTGGGTCAATGCTGGGTAGGCCTACAAATTCTCCCTCCGGGAGTGAGGACTCTAATGGCCCAGCGGAGACGACGAATGAAGTAGCAGCAGCACGGACCCGACCTAAGAGGGAGAACAGGACCAAAGCCGTGTATGTGCTGAGTGATTCAGAGATCGAAGAGGAACCGCCTACTGATGACTCAGATTTCGATGATGAGGAAGATTAAGCGAGTGATGATGATGATTTGTCAGAGTCGAAATTTAGTTGGATGTAGTCTGATGCCAATGTTGTTGTCTCAAGTATTTTGATCCTGAGCACCACGTCCTATTGCTTTGCCAGAAAGATAAGGTTGATGAGTCATGACCACCACTTCACCATTCCCCAGCCTCTCTCCAACGTGAAGACGCCCCCATTATCCTTTTGGCGGAACGCTAGACGTCCACGCCAGTGTTTGGTGAACCGCGCACGCCCATCACGGCACGGAATGCCCACACCGTGCTCACTCACTGGTTCGTAAATCATCAAGAGAGCTATCACTGGTTTGTATTGCCAATGCTCGTCGGTGAACAGCTCGAGGATTCATTCAACTTGCACGCACCACACCACATGCCCTATCCACTGGAGGAATCTCTTATAAATCGTGCAAATATACGTGCCCTCTCATAAACGACTGTTAACTTTTCCATACAGTCACAAGACGATTTACACGGACTACTCTTCAAACTAGGATTTCGACGTCACATTGTAGGAGGTTGGGAGGGGGTCACACGGCAATAAGGTTCTGTCCCCCGTAATCCTTTTGACGAGGACACCGCAGCAAAAACGCTACCAACATAAAGTGAGTGCTCTATTATTGCCAACAGCATTCCCAAAGATACAATCTTAAAGCTTATAGTATTGAAGTTGCCTCTTACTTGATGCCAAAGGCATCGACGTGATGACGGTCAATCTTGGATACCGTAAATTAAGTTACATTAAATTACATCGTTGTCCACGCGAAGGACATTGTTGTCATTTAAAAGAATCAACGCCGTTGATGGGGGCAGCATTCCGTCAGGTGAAGTAGTTCACGGCGAGTAGGTGTGCGGTTACCGCGGGTCCTCTATATATTTGGTTGAAGGGGGAAGGCAGTGTAAGGCACGAGCTTCTTCTTCGATCCTCCGCCCCCTCTTCCCAACAAACACAGCGCTCTCTACCTTCTTTTAGATCTCATCTCTTCTTTGTATGGCAGCCAATTCGAAAGCGCCAGCGCTCGCTGCAGGGTTCGGAAAGCGATTCGTAAGCCAGATCTGGGCCGCTCCGGCCACCGCCGCCGTCGCCTCTCTGGCACCTGTCTTTTCCAGGTATTAGGGCATCCTAACCAAGATGAATATTAGGGCATCCTAACTCTTTTTCTCTATGGGTTTTGGTACACCTTTTGATCTGGTGTTGGTCGTAAGAGAAATTTGAGTGGATGAACATCATGTTTCTGGGTGAACTTAGGATCTTTTCTTAGAACAGTGATTTCGTCGATAACTTAGGGTTTGGATCAGATCCATCATTGGATACGTATGTGTCTTTCGATTCATCATCGGGACCACGTTTCTTTGCACTCTCCGGCGTCACGCCCGCTTTGTTGCTCACTAGCAGTTCAAAAAGAACAATAAAATGAAAACCATGAAGCAAAAATGACGGAGCGGTGCATCGGTTGGTGGTGTTAGTGCGCTCTTACTACCGACTTCGCTCGTACGATCTCATCCGTACGACGAGTTCCTCGAGATCATCGACGTCTCACTTTTTATCATCCCAACCGCGCATCTTTTTTTTTTCAATAATAATAATAATTGTTTACCCGTTTATCACTTCCCGGTCCGACGAACCTCCCCACGGTATCGTCTGCCCGGTTGGGCCCTACCGGGCCTCACCTGTGAGCACATCACTACCTCCCTACACAAGGGAGGTAGGTGAGACGGGTCGGTGTCCATGTGAGCATATATCCACATCGGGGACCGTGTTGCATCACGTAGCCCTTTGTGGCGGTGCGTTCGAGTAGGACGCGTTCATTCTGACATGAATAGGACAATACCCAGATCTTTAACTATGTCAAAATAGTGCTTCGTGCAGGAGGAGGGCCGTGCACGTCTCGTCGTACGATAAGAACGTTGACGAGCTGGTGCCGCCGAGCGTGGTGCCGGACCATGTGATCGACGCTAACTCCGACAAGTACTGGAGCCCCCACCCCACCACCGGCGTCTTCGGACCGGCCGACGAGGGCAGAGCCTCCGCTGCTGGCGGCGAGAAGGTGGCGGCCGGTCCGGGCAGCGGGCCGTCTGCGCTGGACCAGACCGTGTGGTTCCGCCCCCTGGAGGACTTGGATAAGCCTCCTCAGCCCTGAACGCCGCATCTGTCGCCTCTGTGAGAATAAATAGCAGCAAGCAATAAGTAACCTATATGCTTGTGTTGAATGCATGTTCTTTGCTTGGATTCAGTATGGCGTGCCATGGTAACCATGATGATGAAGATGGTGATAATGTAAATGGCGTGCAGTACCGCATATCTTTGTTTGATCTTTTGTGTTGTATGCATTTAAAGTGCCAACTTAATCTGCAGATTTCCTTTGAAGGATGTATTGCCAGTTGTATTACTTTGCAGTCTTTTCTGGATATCGTGTTGACACAGAGAATACCTCTGTGATTTAGGTTTAAGTGAATGCACACGAAGCGAAACATGGTGTGGATGGTTTTGGTAGTTTTGATCTCATCTCTTTTGAGAAACGAGATAAACTTTAAGAGTTCAGTTCCTTCAACCATTTGTTTTTTTGTTTCCATTTCTTTGGATCTGTGCAAGAAGATGCCTTGCTTGCAATTAATGATCATAACAGATGTCCTTTTATTTATCTGAAACAGGCAAGAAAAAACAATCCATTTGAGAAGCGTAAACAGCGTAGGTCTGTGACAGATTCCATTGCTTCGCTGGGTGTATGATTCAACTCCTGGTAGCGATGACAGGTAGGTGAAGCTTCAGAACATTAGGCAGTGTTCAATGGGATGCTGACGCGCACGTGAATCTCGTGGCCAGCAGCTCATGCATCACTCCCTGCTTCTGTAGACAGTAAACTGCACAGAAAATATCGGACGTGCTAGTAGAATCTAATCACAAACGAGGTTGGAATTTGGGAAAGTTCAAGAACAAGAAGAATCATTCAATCCACAGGCTATTATCACATAGCCATGTTGCAGTCTGTGCTGCAAAACTCGTTCAATCCACAAGGCTGTTCCTGTTGTCTCCTCCTTGAGAACGACATAGAAAGGTAAGATGCGAAGAAGAAGAAGGGGAGGGAGAAGGAAGGAAGGAAGGAATATGGAGGGGGCGAGAAACCGGCTTAGGAAGTTCCCCAAGCATTCGTCATTTGCGGATTAGACGATCAATCCCTTCTCAAATTAAGGCTTTAATAAGTGGATTCCGACTCGAATCCGACTTAATTGCAATGCCTGTTCATTTCTGACACGTAAGAGTTGTCTTATTACTTTCTTTTAACCAAGTTTTCTGATTGCCTCTGTAAGCTACCCACCTAGTGATTGAATAGAAGGGGGCCCATTCTCTTCTTCGAATCACCACCGGACACGTAGTTGCCACAGAGAACGGAGTACGACTGCGTCATGTGAGCCGTTCGATGCGGATTCAGACGGCGATGCTGCTACGCCTATAACTAGTAGTCCATCCCTCTTATCCCACCCCTCTCCTGGAGGTGGCTGCGGGAAAACGAAGAAAGAAGAATCTAATGCCCTCAAATCCTTCTTCTCTCTAAATCCGGGTGAGACTCTCTCTTGATCCTTCTTCTCTTACGCTCTTCGATCTGTTTCCGTTGTAATTACTGCAGATTTCCCTTTGTTTCGTGTTTGATTTCGACCGAATGTAACTTTTTAATTCTTAGCTTTCTAGGGTTTCATTTTTCGATCGCCACTTGCTTTGCCACTTTAGAGGCAACCGTAACCCTAGTTCCTCTTCCGCAAGATAATTGCGCCGGTGATGAAAGAGATCTCATTCTAGTCAAAGGGAACAAAAATCCTTGCTCTCGGTGCTCGTTTTGGTTAGGGTTTCTGATTGGACTCTTTTCGGTAGCAGGAGGATGGATCTGAATCTCCACCTTGGTCTGCCTCGCTCCCCACCTCCACGCCGTCTTGATCTTGGGTCTGATCTCTCGCTCAGCTCATTGCCGCCCCGGCCGTCTCCTTCCAGCACTGTCGAGGACGGCCGTGCTCCAATTCCCATGTCGGGGGCCGTGGAACCATCGGAGTCTCACCCTCCCTACTCTCCTTCGCATGCCGAATACACCCCTGAGCTGCCGGTTGTTCTACCGTCCGATAGAGTCTACACTCCCGAGTACGCCTCCTACTTCGCTCCCATGCCGCCGGTTGTCGGAGACCCTGAAGGAACTGACGCCCCATATTCTCCTATACGTGTCGAACACCTGCCTGCTCTGCAGGAACCGGGTGAAGCTTACTTGCCACCTATTGTTCGTGGATCAGCAAACCATCAAGATCATGGCGCAGCAACCTTTAGCTTTTACCCCTCAATTACCGTTCAAACAGGTGAATCCCTGTGTCCGCAAGATGGGCCCTCTTCGAGAACTGTGCCCTCTTGCTACCCTGATTTATGTTTCAGCAGCCTGATGCAGTCGAGCAATCGATGGCCAAACAGGCGATTTAGGTCTTCGCTTCCGCGTGCTGGTGAGAGGCTCAGTTTTGGTTCATCATTGTTGCCTAATCCTGAGCCGAGGGTGCCTGACATAGTGAGCTCCCAAAGACCTTCGGAATGCAATGATAAACACAAACTGATTGCTGAAAACAAAGCAATGGAAGCTTCAGAAGAGGAGAGGGAAGATAAAAGTAAAAGTGCTGCCAACTTTGAGTGCAATGTTTGCTTCGATATGGCTGCAGAACCTGTTGTTACTTCATGTGGTCATTTATTTTGCTGGCCATGTTTGTATCAATGGCTGCATATTCATTCCGATCACAAAGAATGCCCTGTATGCAAGGGCGAGGTAACTGAACCAAAGATCATACCTATTTATGGTAGAGGGAGTTCACAAAATATTGTTGAAAAGAAAAATGGGGAAGATGCAGAATCAGCCATTAAAATCCCGCCAAGGCCACATGGAAATAGATCTGAGAGCTTTAGGCAGCAGGTTTGGTCTGTTTCGAGGAGACTGGATGAGGGAATTGCAGCATCATGGAGGCGCATTCTGGATCAGCAAATACGTAGTGGAAATAGATATGGAGCATTTGCAGATCCAAGCCAGCAAGATATATATGACAGTGTTCATGGTAGAGCTCTAATTAGGATGAGGATGAGAAGACTGTCAAGGGAGGTGAACCCTGAAAGTGGATCTATCACTGGAGAGCTTGGATTGCCTGTAAACAATATGCCAACCCCTATTACAGGTAACACAGATTCTATTTTTCAAGATGGAGTTAGGCACCAGTTTTCCATGTATGATGTTGGCAGAGACAGATCAGCTGCTATAGCTGCTAACTTCGGTAGGGTGGTTGGGCAATTTGCAAGTAGTGGTAATGGATATGGTGCATCTACTTCATCTGTTGATCCTCCAAATTCCAGCCCATTTGTGAGTGGGACTCGGGCTGAATCAGCAATGGCTGCCGATCAAGCTTCTGCTTCTAGCACCATGGCTGACATACAGGGAGATGTTGCTAGTTCTGATGCCCTTGCAGAACCATATAATGCAGGATCATCTTGGTTTAATATGAGGAGAGGTAGAAGCAGCACCTCTGGTTCCTTTGATGCCGATGGAGGTGTTCTTGACTCGTCTAAGAGAAGAAGATTGAACTAATTCTCCTTGACTTGGTGCATCTTCTGCTTATTCACCTCTTGGTACGATGCTTAGATAATAAATCAAGTCGAGTAATATAATTAGTTGCTTGTATAATATGTTCATCTTCATCCGATTATCTTCATTACATACAAATCATACCCAGCATAACATGTATACTGGAAAGTTCTGACGGCCCTCGTATTACAATATTACTGGCTAGTTTCTCCATCTGAAGTACCCATTTGGTCGAATAACAATATTTATAGTTCTGGTTTTATTGAGGTGTACTTTGATTTTGCAATTGTGATGCTAAACCAAATTGCTAATAAGAAAATCATTTTTGGAACTACACAAATTGTTAGATCTTTTTCTCCAAGAGTAGTTGTACTGCACTAACTGTTGATTTGCAATTGTGATGCTAGTCTAAAATTGTTGGACATTTTTGCCTACCAATTTGTTAATTGGTAGAAAGAAAAAAAAAACTATTGATTTTGCAATTTTGACGAGAAAGACCATTTCATTGTCCTTTTAATCAATTTAATGCCTCAACATCTGTTCAGGATTGGTCTCGGAAGAGCTCAATCTGATTAGGGTCCATCAACATCCATTTCATTCAGTAGTAGTCTCGCGTTTAGCCACTTGAGTTCATGCACATCCAAAGAGGCTATATAATAGGTTAAATGAGTGGCTGTTAAGTCATAGTTCCCTGTTGCCCATCTTTGCAAATGCTAAAGAAATTGAAGTTTACTTTCGGAAAGCTTTTACTTGTACATGTTTATTCAATTCAGGACAAAAAAAAAAAAAAAAAGGAGTGCCTGCAGAAACCATGGTTTCTTCTTAGCACAAACAACAGACTCATCTCATTACTGAAATCCAAAATAGAAGCAAATGACAGCTTCTATATATCATCATCAACATCACCGCTAGATAATGTTCTTGTTTATCTCAGCTAGAGCCAATCTCCTTCCTTCCACCTGGTCAACAAAAGACAAAGGTGTCAAATACATGATCCCAAGGCCGAATCCTTGGAAGAAATCACAACCTTCGTTGCCTTACCTTGCTGTTGAGGTCGCTAATCTTCTCCTTGTACAGCATCTTCAGCTTTCTCAAGCTCATACAATTCAAGTCTACATGCGAACTCTGTTTCTCAGCATCATCCTCCCCACATATGACTGCTGTCATGGTTGACTCTGCCAGGATTTTGTTCTCATCGTCAGCATCACGGTGTTGGCACCTGTCCCCGTGTTCGATCTTGTTCTCACTTTTATCCGCCTCGAAGACGACTCCTGCAGTCTTCAGTGCCAACCCAGATGCAGCTCCAACCTCAACTTGGGTCAAGGTTTCAGCAGTCGAGTCAACAGCATTTGATCTCTCGGAGCTCGTTGAATACAGATGAATCTGCTGGGGAGGAGAGGAAGCAGCAACTTCAGCAGTGTTGTCTACTGCTTCCTCCGGTATCTCATCCTCCCCATTCCCGGATTCCTCCTCGTCCTTTTTCAGAGCTGAAAGATCCAGGACGCTGGAATTCTTTGTTTCCTCCTCGTTCTTGCTTTCCTCCCTCACGGCATCTCCATCGATCTCCAGATTCTCTGAACAAGATACGAGCCCTTCGACAGGTGATTCTTGTTCTCCTTCGCAGCCTCTCTCTGCATCTGGTACTGGTTCTTCATTGACCACTTCAGCGTCGTCTACGGCCAGCTGATGCAGGGGAAGACTGGTGTCCTCGACGACCACATTGCACTCTTGCTCACAGTTCTCGCCATGGACATCTTTGTCTTGGTGGTCTCCATCAGTCTCTTCCTCGATCATCTCTGGTGACTTCATGAAGCAGAGATGAGAAGCATCCCCCGGTGTCGAATCTGACGGTTTTGTGTCGTCTCTTTCCAAAGAATCATGCGTTTTGATGCCTAGAGTTCACATGGATCATCATCACCGGTTGGGAACCGCAAGGGTAAGAAGCAAGAACCTTCACAGAATAAATACTTCATGACGCTTTACCTTCTTCTGGTTGAGTCTCATTTTCCAACTCATTTACGTCATCGGATCCTTCAGATTCTGGGATCAATCCATCTTTTTCGAGCTGGCTCTGTGGAAGATCGGCTTCTACGACGTCCAAGTTGGAGTCTTGACCGCACTTTTCACCGACGGTTCCTTCAGGCTCTTCGAGATCAGGCATCTTGCCTGTTGCCAAATCTGAGGTATTATTCCGAGAACCATCGTGTCCCTCCGTGTAATTCTTGGCCTGGACGACTATATATAGTTCACACAGACGATCTCTAATTAGAAACGAAGAAAGACATGGTGGAATTAAAGGAAAGAAGAATCCACACTGCGTTTCATCATATTCACCTTCTTCCACTTGTTCTACTGCTGTTGCTGCTTCTTCTTGGGCCAAGGTTTCCATCTGACGGATCGAAGCCCCCGCCCTGGTCCTCGTGCACCTCCTCACGGTTGTCGTGGGGTCATCAACTGCAATCGACTTCGAGGACTGCCTCGTCCGGCGAGTAGTGATCCTCGACGAAACCACCGTGTCTTCTGTCCCTTCTTCCACCCCAACCGAGGACTCGGCTCCCCTCCTAGCCGTCGGTCTCCGGCCAGTTCTAGTGGCTGGAGTTTTGGTTGGCTTGACGAGACCTTCCGCGGCTTCGACATCATCTTTCTTGCTCGTCCTTCTGGTGTTCCTGGTGGTCGTCGCCCCTTGAGACTTCTTCGTGGTGCTGCGCTTGACCAAGGCTATGGGTGTCGTCTCTACAGGTCCATCCTTCTCCTCTTTATCTTCTTCTTCTTCTTCTGAGAACAGCTTCTCGATCTCGGCGGCCTTTGCGGTCACTCGACGAGCCCGAGGCAGGGGGCTCGCCTGCTGCTCTCTGGGCTCGACAAGTGCCGGAGCCACCGCCCGGCGAGCGGAGGTCCTGCGAGAGGAGCCCGGGAGGTCGGTCGAGATGGCCTGGACATTCTTGGGGGACTGATTCCACAGCGTTTCCTCCATGCCCTCAATCGCTCCGCCCTGTTTGAGTTGGAACCAAACACACACGATTGAGATGAGGAAAGAGGGAACAAAAAAAGAAAAAACAAAAAACAAAACAAAACAAAAAAAAAGTAAAAGGAAAGGAAGGGGGAGGTGGGAGGAGATCATACGGCGTGGAGAGCCCGGAGAGCGTCGGCCATGGCGACGTTGGTAATGTTGGCAGGGATGCGGTTCTTCTTGCAGAGGGCTTGAAGCTCTCTCCTGGGCAGGCTGTGGAAGTCCATGGATGACTTTTCTCTTTCCCTTCTCTTCTCCTCCTCCTCCTCCTCCTCCTCCTAAGGGTTGGCTCGGTTGGGTTGGTACGGTGGCGGCGTTTCTCCCTACTTCCTTATATAACAGCGAAATTTGAATTATTCGACCGTTGCCAACAGTCTCCCGGTCGCGTGGAGCTTGAATTTTTGAAATTTTGACCGTTGGTACAGAGACTTGTGAAGGGGGGTTGTCTCGCCACGTGTCCTGCTTTTTTATTTTTATTTTTACCCTTATGTCTTGATAGATCACAAGCGGCTCCAAAGCCACAAGAAAGGAGAGCCTAGAAATGTGTTTCCTAATCTTAGAGCAATATGTGAGCACCACCCGCTCGTGAAGAAACAGAAAAAAAAAATAAAAGAGAAGGGGAATCAATCACTCGATAGAATAGAATTCAACTCAAAGTATTCACTTGAATGCTACCGTCGGGAACGTGAAATTTGGTTATCATCATCATAGTATGATATGCTTGAGATGGATCTAACTTCGACAAATTTTTTTATAAAAATATTAATAAATTTTCTTTTGAAAAATACTTATTTTTATTTATTTTTAAACCATATATTTTTATATTTTTTTGAACTCCATCCATTCTTCCCTATCGCCTCTTCCTACTCCCTCATTTCTTCCCTTCCCTCAGTCCCCTCCTTTCATGTCACCCACCCTTCCTCCTCCTCTCCTCTCTTTTTCCCTTCTCTCCTCTCCTCCTCCCTATCCACCAACAGCGAGACCTCCAATGGGAGCAAAGGGCAAAGGCAACGAAGGTGATAGGCGACGTTGGCGATGATAGTGAAAGAGGAGAAGGATGAGAAGTAATAAGTAATTTTGAGATTTTTAGATTTTGAGATCCTATTTTTATTTTAAAAAATCTTTAATTTTTGAAGTAATAAAATCATATTTCTTTCTTATTTGATCTCTCCATTTGATTCTTCATATCTCTAAAAGCATTTTTTATACTAGTTCGTATTCATATCATAATATTAAAAGCATGTTTGATAAGACTCTTTAACTTGACATGTAGTTAATGTATCATATTTTAATTGAAGAATATTTTATATGAATTTAAAATGACTAGTGTATAACAATAATAATAATAAAGTCATAATGCTCAAACCATTCATTATCCTCAATTTTTATCTTTTACACCCTATTATTCATAAATAAAAACATTATGCTAGAGAGGCTTTAGCATTAGTATGAGAAAACTCACCATGCTAGGGTTCCTTCTCGAGGCGATGCGGGCACACCACCTTCCTCCTTTCTTCCAAAGGGTCTGTCATTCTCTCGTTAAGTTCCTATTATGATGCTACCTTCGACTTCGACGATGATCATGTTGGTGGTGGGTTGTCCTCCTTTAGTCGCGATTGCACTAGTGGTCGATTGTCTCATAAGCAAGATTGTTGCTTCTTCAAAGGAGCTATACTTGGAAAGGAAAAACTATGCTTGGATACAGTTGTCAAGTTTACATATGCAGTATTGATATAAGGAGTATATTATTAGTATTGCTTCTCTTATTGGATGACCTCTTTATTTGGATGAAATGTTTCTTTCGTTTGAGAGAGGTTGATATGTTCATGTTTACATGGAGATTGATCATTCAATCTCCTAAAATAAGTTGTTTGGATCGATAAATCTAAGGCCGGTGTATTTTAGATGATTTCTTATTTAAACATTCCATCAATTTATTTTAAATGTGGATCCATAGGACGTAGAAGTTTCATGTGTATGGTTCTTGCATCCAAGATTCCAATTGACTTGGAACACCTGGTTGATTCTTCTAGGTCAAGCAACCCATATTGGTGCAAGACGACTCAACTTCGAGGTTTGATCCAAGAGGAGCAAGAGTCATCATATGGTCTGTAGATCATGGTTACTCGATATCATTGTGCTCACAAACATTTATTTGTTAGAAACAATTTGCAAGGCGAGAAGACGACTAATCCGATGGTGGGTACTACTAAGTCTATTGAGGTGCAGGAAGAGGATGATCATGTGCAAGAGCCCGCTACACATTTACTAGAGATAGCTAGGTATATAAGGCACATGTGGGACCCTGCACAATGGTGTTACTTGTGGAGGCGTATGAAGCATTTAATACCTCAATAAACATGGTTCATTTGGTTGGAAGTCCTCAAGTAGGAGGCTCGAGTGTAGTTGCCTACTTCGAAGCTTAGGGTTACTACGGGCTTTGTACAATTAACCCATAAGGAGACAAATGTTATTATTTTGTTGCTGTATTCTATTGTGGATTCCAAGGAAAATGGGGTGGGAGAAGAGCCTATCTTCCAACACTACTAATGAAGGGTTGGATGGTGACCCTGGGTCACCAACCCTCTTTGCGCAGCTTGTGGAGTAAGTTCCCTAAGTTTTTCAAGAAAGGAACTACTTGAGTTAGAAGAGGAGTAGTGTATTGGGGGTGACTCAAAGGATGATCTTGCTAAGGAGCTAGTTCTGAGGAATCTTTATAAGGAGTAATGCTCTTCCAAAAGAGTGATGCACTATAGGGTGCAGGTTGTTGCAGTGTCGTTGAACGAAAAATAATCTAAAGAATGGAAGTTAAAGGGTGAATCCTTTCGAGACCCATGGTTCATCTGATGTTGTTGCCTCCTTTGGAGATATCTCTACTATTCTTAGCCCCTCTTCCACTTAATGATCATTATCAATCAGAATTTTAGGAATGCTAGGCACCAACCAGTTAAAGAATATTTGACACATTTCTTGAAATATAATCCTTATATAGTCTTATTGTAGAAGTCTCACTCAGACATTTAACACATCGAGGGGTTTGCTCATGGGCTATAGAGAGCTTGGCACTTCCATTCAAAAGATGTTGTTTGAGTATTATAGGGTATCATTGCTTGCTTAGAATTCACTTACCATTAGCATACAGGTGATATCCCATCATTCACAATGCATTCACATAATAAGGATTTTGTACTATGGTTAATTTCTTTAATTTATAAGAGCACTAATGGGTCTTTACGTGACAAGTTTTGGGATTCCCTCTGTGGTGTTAGCTTTGGCGACTTACCTTAGTGTTTAGTAGGTGATTTTAACTATATCCTTGATGCTCGTAATTAAAGGGGTGATTCTCCTTTTTTGGTTTCTCAATTTATTTGGTGTTTTCAGGAGTTTGTATATGATAATGGTCTTCAAGATTTGGGGCATCTTAGTCCCAAGTTTACTTGGTCTAATAATTGAAGAGGTTTGGGTAAGATCTCTATTTGTCTTGATTATGTATTGGTTAATTGTAATTGGCTTAATGCTTTTGGTAATTCTATTGTTTGTCATTTTCCAAACTCTACTCTGATAATTGTCCTCTCTTGATTTACCCAGAGGAAGTTTTTTGGATTGAACATAAGGAGTTTCATGATATTGTAAGCGTTAATTGGTCTTTTCTAGTGCTCCTAATCATCTTGACCTTAGAGATATCATTTCCAAATAGATTTAGACTCATCTTGAATATCTTGAGGACAAAGTGTCTAAGGTGAAGGGGCAAATTACAGACATATATACCAAAGATTCTAGGGACCTAACTTGCTTGTCTTTATAATATATTTTATATCACTCTTAGAAAGCTTAACTTAAAATATTGGGCTTTAGCTAAGGAAAAATAGGTTGATGGGGAAGTCAATTTAAACTTGTCCCATATTAAGTCTACCTTTTTTAACTTTTATTATTCCCTTTAGAACCAACCCACTAACAGTGGTGTCACTAATAGTCATTGGCTAATTATGTAGGGTATCTCTACTCAAGTGGGTGATTCCTTTGTTACCCTTATTTCTAGACAGGAGGCTTGGGATGTTGTGTTCTCCCTTTAGTATAGTAAAAGTCCTAGGTTATAAGGTCTCTTGGGAAACCATTTCTAATATTCTCATGTTGGACTTAAGTCGTTTCCATCACCTGTGTAATCGATTGGACTTCCATGCATATTAAGTTCAACCCTAAATGTTCTAATCCCTTGTATATTTAGGATTTTTGATCCATTACATTGTCTAATGTTAACTATAAAATTATTATAAAGATTCTTACAAATCGTCTAAAGTCGATTTTCAATGATCTTATATCTAAAAAGCAATATGCCTTTCTTCCTAATAGGGATATTTAGGATAATATCCTCGTCATTCAAGAAATTGCTCACTCTCTTAATAATTTTAAGTTAAAAATTCTTATTTGATGATTAAGGTAGATCTTAAAAAAGTATTTGATAGATTATCTTATAATATTATCATATAAGTTATTTTGTTAGATCTATTACTTTTTTTTCTACATATGGTGAGGCTTATGGATACTTTACGAGTTATAGGATTATTCATTTTATTTTTATATTTTCATGGCATAATTGTTAATACATATGTTGAAACAAGGTCGACTATTCTTGTAGACTTCATTCTTTCCAATTAAAAAATCAGTTTCAAATTTCTCACATGATCTATATTGATGATATCTTACTCTATTTTCATGCTAACAGAAGATCCGACAAAACTATTTTAGATATGTTTAAGGAATATAAGGTTTTAATTAATCAAAGAATAAATCATAGGACAATTGAGATTTTCTTTCCTAAGCTTATAGGAAGGGATAAAATGAATGAAATCTATTGAATGTTTGGAGTTAAGGGTCCTTTCCTTTTAAGTAGTTTAGGATGTTAATTGCTCCTAAAAGACTACCGGCTCCTAAAAGACTACCCCATGCTTCAACACATACAACAAAAGCTTAGTGGCTAAAAGGTTATTCATTTGTTGCAAGCAGGATGTGCATGCGGGTTACAGGTGCTCTAGAAGTCAATTACGTGAGTGATGACATGTGTGATATATTGCATAATATCTTTTGGCTAATATTAATAATAATATTTTTTACTTTATATTATATGATGAATATATATCATGAAGTCCTTAGGTTTGTGCAATAAGAATTGAAATATTATGAGATCATAATAATGAGATAAATTTATTTTTAAACACAGATCATAAATAATATGGTCGTAGGTTACTCGAGAAGGACATCAAAGTAATTGTACAGACTGGTGTATTATATACCCATCCATATAATGGAGGTAATTGATCTCATAACTGCTTGTGTAGGGATATAATACATGTGATCATTAGAGAATAAATTTACTAAATGATTCGCTTACGGAATGCTGAATGGATAATGATACCTCATCATCAGACAACGATTTCATGGTCTTAGTTATATATCTGGTCCTTAGACTTGAGATATTAAGGATATCTTATTTGAGTACTCAATTCTTTGATATTAGACTTATAGGTTCGAATGTTTCAGATCTAGTACAACCAGTTATTAAGAATGACAACCAACCTTACGAAAGTAATTATGTGTCAATTAAGGATCATCCACTTTCGGTATCATGAGAGGAATATCTTGTGTAATCTCACTCACGAAAATCTCTAACTAGGAGAATCCAATAAGAGTGAGACTCAAATTGAGAGAAGAGTTAGTTCTCTAGGAGAATCCGATAAGAGACTTGGATGGATTCTGTATGGGTCCTGACAGTACCATACCCAATATATACTCTGCGATATTAGATATATGAGGGACTATAAAAATACGATAACTGAGGATAGACAAGTTTAATGGATTAGATCCGTCTGTACCGTTTGGAATTACGCCATAGTGGCATAGTACGTCCATAGTCAATGAGTTGAGTGAATTATTATGTGGATAATAATTCATTGAGTTAGAAGTGTTAAGAAACCTTAGAGAGCATCACATGCATAGCGAAAAGATAAAAGTAAAATAGGTTGCCCAAGAAATCAATATTTGGTCATTGTACGAAGATTGGTGTGTGAAAAATCATAAAATCGAAAACTACGTAACATGTGTAAGATCTTTTACATAGGGGAGATCGTATATCTCAAAAAACTTATATTCGTAGGTGTCGATAAAGAAAGTCAGTGATATGCATGGCAAATGATACGATGACGCTCCTCCTTTCGTAGTGCGATCTTTTCTCTCCTTTGCGCACTACAAGGTTGCACCAAGATTAAGAAGGGGTTGGCCCTTCTTGCTGTCCACATGCCCCTAATAAGGTTATCGATTGAAGAGGAGAGGGAGGGAGGAGAGTAGGTGGGGGCAGCTAAAAGAAGCCTAGCCTATGATCTCTTTGGTCCCCTCCTATTTATGGAGAGCTATGTCAACTAAACTCTAATAAATCTTATCTTATTGGGCATTGGATCTCTGTCTAATTACCCTAGCTTTTTGGATTATTGGATTTCTATCCAATAATCACTATTTGCACTTATCGAGTCTTACCTAAAGGATCCAATAAAATAGAGACTTATTGGATATCTAATAAAACAAAGGCTCGTCAGATATCTTTTATCCAAACCTCTACTTGTCACAACATCTACCATATGCATGTGACCCTTTAGGCATAATATCGAGTTGACTGTGAGTTGCATATATCAGAACTCCTTCTGACTTGGAACTCTTTCTAACTCAGTGAATTGTTATCTCATAACAATTTACTCAACTTATTGACTATGAACTTACTAGGCCACTATGCCATAGTCCCTAGACGGTACTTGGGGATCTAATATGTTGGACCTATCGTATATATATATAATCTCTCATCCATCTAATACCCCAAATATTATATATCAAGCATGGTACTGTCAGGTCTCATACGAAATCCATTCAAGTTTCACTTTAATCAAATTCCTCTTTCTCGCTCAATCTAAATGACCATAGTCAGAGATTTGCCTAAGTAAGAGCACATGAGATATTCTTTCATGATACCGAGAGTGGATGATCTTCTATTGACACACAATTGCCTTCGTAAGATTGATTGTCATTCCCAATAAGCGATTGTATTAGATCTGGAACTTTCAGACCCATAAGTCTGATATCAAAGAATTGAGTACTCAAACAAGACATCATTGGTGTTTCAAGTCTAGGGACCAGACACACAATTGAGACTACATAATCACTATTTGACGATCAAGTATCATTAACCATTTAGCATTCCGTAAGCCGATCAATTAGTGAACTTATTATCTAATGAGCACTTATACTATATCCCTAGTGTCTGATACAAACAACTATGACACCAACTATCTTCATCATATTAATAGGTATATAGCATACCGGTATATCCGGTTATCTCGATGTCAATCTCAAGTAACATATGACCGGGATTATTTAGAATCCGTGTTTAAAAGCGATAATCTCATTACCATGATCTCATTATGGTCCAATTTTCATTGCACATATCCAAGAATATTAGAATATATTAATCCAATAATAATATAAAGCGAGAAAATAACATAATATTAATAATAAAAAAGAGTGCATAGTACATTATACGTGCCATCACTCACTTGATTGGTTTGTAGGGTGCTTATAACTAGCAATCTCTTACTTGACCTAAAGCCAATCATCCACATGCCTGATCCCCATCATATATTGGTGTCGCTCAAAGACAATCTAAGACAACGACTTTATTAGTGGATCTACGATATTATCTTCGGATGAAACTCTTTCCACTACTACATCATGATAGGCTACGATCTTTCTAATTAAGTGGAATCTCTTGTATAACATTCTTGGATTTCTGATGAGACTTGGGTTCCCTCGCTTGAGCAATCACCTCGTTGTTATTAGAATATAAGGGAATCGGCTCATCGACACAACTCTCAAATCTATGATGAATTTCTTCACCCAGACTCCCTCCTTTGTTATTTTTGTCATAGTAATGTACTTTACCTCTACGGTTGAATCAACAGTAGCATCATTTTTGGAACTTTTCCAGCTTACTGCTCCTTCATTTATGATGAACACACACCCAGAGTTTGACTTGCTATCATTGATATCAGACCAGAAGCTTAAGTTTGTGCAGCCCTCAACCTGGAGGCTACCTCCTCCATATACCAATAAAAGATCCTTAGTCATTCTCAAGTACTTAAGAATGCACTTTACTATCTTCTAGTGTTCTAAACCTGGATCTGCCTAATATATGCTCGTGACACTTAAAGCATACGTTATATCAAGCCTCGTACGTAGCATAATATACATGATAAACCATATTATAGAGGCATAATATATCCTATCCATATCTGTCATTTCTTTATGAGTCTTCTTTTGACATACTCTTAGAAAGTGATATTTTATGTCTCATCGGTATGTGACATCTCTTAAAAATTTTCATGCTAAATTTTTTTATTATGGTGTCTATGTACCTAGATTAGGATAGACCAAACATCCTCTTAGATCCATCTTTATAGATCTGAATCCTTAAAGTATAATATGTTTCTTCTAAGTCCTTCATGGAGAAGTGTCTAGATAGCCAAGCCTTAATTATAGAGAGCATGCCTATATCATTCCTAATGATTAAATTGTCATCCACATATAACATCAAGAAGGTGATAGCACTTCTACTTACCTTCTTGTATACATAAGGCTCATCTTCGTTCTTAACGAAGTCATAAGATTTGATCACCTTATCAAATCTTATGTTCTAACTTTGGGAAGCGTGATTTAGTCCATAGATGGACTTGAGCAATCTGTATACTTTATCTAGACATTTCTTGGATATGAATCTCTCATACTGTATCATATACACCTCCTCCTCGAGGTTGCCATTGAGGAATACAGTTTTCACGTACATTTACCAAATCTTTTAACTGTAGTGTGTTGCAATAGCCAATAAAATTTTGATAGATTTCAGCATAGCTACAAGTGAGAAAATTTCATCATAGTCAACACATTGCCTTTAACGAAACCTCTTAACCACTAGCCATGCCTTATAGGTCTCTACTTTTTCATCTACTTCAATATTTTTCTTGAAGATTCACTTGTAACCAATGGATACGATACCTTCAGGTGCATCAACAATGTTTCAAACTATGTTGGAGTACATAGAATCCATCTATGGCTTCTTGTCACTTTCTGAAGTCTATACTCGTAATAGCCTCCTCATTGGTCTGCGGATAAACATCCTCAATATTCTCTCCCCTGATATATCCCACTTATCTCTCAAGAGGGTTGGATACTCTGCCCGACATATGTACAGTTGGAATTTGTGTGCTAGGTACCTGAACAGACTCGTCTTGCGGAATAATGCTTGAGCTAGGTTCTCCAACCTCGCTCAACTTTTTCACGCTCCCACTATTTCCACTAAATGTGTTCATTCTCAAGGAACATCGCACTCTTGGCAACAAAGACCTTTTGATCCTCAAGGTGATAGAAATAGTACCCACAAGTCTCCTTAGGGTATCCCACAAATTTGTACTGTTTCATCTTTGATTCCAACTTGTTAAGGTTATGTCTTCTAACATGGGCTGAGTAGCCCCAAATCTTAATAACCTTAAGATCATGCTTTTTTCCTTTCCATATCTCATATGGTGTATGTTGAGAAACCTAAAATGAGCATCATATGCGCAGTAGAAATAAAAAACAAAAGGTCTCCCACGTTGGTCAAATCGTTGTGCGATGATTAGTACATGAAAAATCATAAAACCAAAAAACTGTGAATCATGTGAGATGTGTTTCATAGGGAGATCATATATCCCTAAAATTTCTAGATCCGATAGAGAGGATAAAGGAAAACTCACGTGCTCCTCTCTAGCAGTATCCACACGGTAGATGTAACAACGATGCTCCTCAGATTGCTGTAGGATCGCTAAGGAGAATAGGAGGGCAAGCCACTATAAGCTCTAGCCTATGAACGCTTTAGCCCCCTCCTATTTATAGAGGTCTCTATCAACTTAACCCTAATAGATCCTGATCCTATTGAGTATGAGATCTCTATCCAACTACCCAAGCCTCTTAGATTAGTGGATCATGGTCTCACTCTAATCGAATTCTCCCAGAGAACTCATCTCTCAATTCGAATGGACCATGGTCAGAAGTTTTTCTTGAGCAAGAACATACGAGATATTCCTGTCCTGATAATGAGAGTGGATGATCCTCTATTGACACTCAATTACCTTCAGACGGTTAGCTACCAATCCCAATAACTGGCTGTATCAGATTTGAAACTTTTAGACTTGTAAGTCTAGCGTCAAAGAAAGAAGTACTCAAACAAGACATCATTGGTGTATAAAGTCTAAGGATCAGACACACAATTGAGACTATGGAAATGTTGTTTATCGTCAGGTATCATAAACCATATATTATTTTGTAAGTGGATCAATCAGTAAACTTATTCTCCAATGATCACCTATACTGTACCCTTAGTATCCCCACATGAGCGGCTATAAGATAAGTCACCTTCATAATATGGACGAGAATACAGTATACTAATTTATCTAGTTATCTCGATGTCCCTCTCAAGTAACCTATGATTGAGATTATTTAGGGTCTGTGTTTAAAGGTGAACTGCCATTGCACAGATCCAATGACATCACAGTATATATATATTCACAACAGACAATATAGAGTATGAGAAAATATTAATTATAATAATAATATAAAAAGACTATGCAGCGTGTCACACGTGCCATCACTCGTGTGATTGGTTTGCAGGGCTCCTACAACCAATGATCTCCTACTTAACCTAAAGCTAATCACCTAGGTGTTTAAGTACCATCAGACCCCTATGATGCTCAAATACAATATGAGGCAATAGCTTCGTAAGTGGATTTGTAATATTATCTTCAAATGAAACTCTTTTTATTGCTATATCTCTACGGGCCACAATGTTTCTAATTAGTTGGAATCTCCTTAGAATAATTCTGATGAGACATTGATTTCCTTGCTAAAGCTATCACTCCGTTGGTATCGCAATATATGAGAATCAACTCCTCGCTGCTCGGTATGACTCTCAGATCTTCGATGAACTTTTTCATCCAAACTCTCTCATTTGTTGCTTCTGTCGCAACAAAGTACTCCACCTCTGTGGTCGAGTCAGCAATAATATCTTACTTGAAACTCTTCTAACTTATTGATTCTTCATTAAGGATGAACATTTTCCTTGAGTTTTCCTTGCTATCATCGATATCAAACTGGAAACTCGAGTCCTTGTAGTCCTCAACCTAGAGGCTACCTCCTTCATATGTTAGTATTAGATTCCTAGTCCTTCTCAAGTACTTAAGGATGCACTTTACTGCCTTCCAATGTTTCAAACCTGGATCTGTCTGTTACTTTCTCATGACACTTAGAGCATGCACTATATCAAGCCTTGTACATAACATAATATATATGATAGACCCTATCGCTGAGGTATAGGGTAGTATATCCATGTTTGTATTTTCTGTAGGAGTCTTTAGGGACATACTCCTAGAAAGTGATATTCTATATCTCATTGGTATGAGACATCTCTTGGAATTTTTCATGCCAAACATTTTGACAATGGAGTCTATCTACATAGATTGGGACAACACAAACATCATCTTGGATCTATCTCTATAGATCTGAATCCCTAAAATATAGAATGCTTTCTCTACGTCCTTCACGGGAAGTGTTTGGATAGCCAAGCCTTAACTGTGGAAAGCATTCTTACATCATTCCCAATGATTATGATGTCATCCACATATAGCACCAAGAAGGTGAAAGTCCTCCCACTTATGTTCTTATACACACAAGGCATATCTTCATTCTTAAAGAAGTCATAAGATCTGATTGCCTTATCGAATCTTATCTTCCAACTTCGGGAAGCTTGTTTCAGTCCATAAATGAACATAATCAACTTGTATAACTTATTTAGACTCTCCTTGGATATAAATCCGTGAGTTTGAGTTACTATCATCGATGTCAAATTGAAAACTCAAGTCCGTGTAGCCCTTAACCTGGTGGCCACCTCCTCCATATATCAATAAAAGATTGTTAGTCCTTCTCAAGTACTTAAGGATATACTTTACTGCTTTTCAATATTTCAAACCTAGATTCGCTTGATACTTGCTCGTGACACTTAGAACATGCACTATATCAGGCCTGGTACATAGCATAACATATATGACAAACCCTATCGCTGAGGCATAGGGTATCTTATCAATATTTGCCCTTTCTATAGGAGTCTTTAGGGACATACTCCTAGAAAATGATATTTCATGTCTCATTGGTATGAGATCTCTCTTGAAATTTTTTATGCCAAACCTTTTGACGATGGTGTCTATGTACTTAGACTGAGATAAGCCAAGCATCCTTTTAGGTCTATCTCTATAGATCCGAATCCCTAAAATATAGGACGCTTCCACTAAGTCCTTCGTTAAGAAGTCTCTAGATAGCCAAGCCTTAATTATGAAGAGCATTCATACATCATTCACAATGATTAGGATGTCATCCACATACAACACCAAGATGGTGATGATGCTCCCACTTACCTTCCTGCACACACAATGCTCATCATCATTCTTAACGAAGTCATAAGATCTGAATGTCTCATCAAATCTTATGTTTCAACTTCGAGAAGCTTGCTTCAGTCCATAGATGGACCTGAGCAACCTGCACACCTATTTGGACTCTCTTTGGATATGAATCCATCTAGCTATATCATATACACCTTCTTGAATTTGTCATTGAGGAATGCAGTTTTCATATTCATCTACCAGATCTCATAATCATGGTGTTATGTAATGGTCAAAAATATTCTAATGGGTTATAGCATGGCTACAGGTAATAAGATCTCGTCATAGTCAACTCCTTGCCTTTGACAATATCCTTTGGCCACCAGCCTTATCTTATAGGTCTCTACTTTTTCATCTACTCCGATCTTCTTCTTGAAGATCCATTTACAGTCGATGGATACGATACCTTTATATGCATCTACAAGGTTTCAAACCTTGTTGGAGTACCTGAAATCTATCTCAGAATTCATGGCTTCTTGCCACTTTCCGGAGTTTATACTCATAATAGCCTCCTCGTATGTCTGAGGATCATCATCCTAAGTGTCGTCTCCATTGATATGTCCCACATATCTTTCGGGAGGGTGAGATACTCTACTAGACTTGTACAAAGTTAGAACAAACTCAAACTCTGGAATGGTACTTGAGCTAAGTACTTCAATCTCACTCGACTCTATTTCACTCCTAATGTTTCCATCAAGATCGTGTTTCTTCTCAAGAAACACAGCTCTCATGATAATGAAGACCTTCTGATCCTTAGAATAATATAAATAATACCCACAAGTTTCCTTGGGGTATCCCACAAATTTGTACTATTTCATCCTTGATTCCAACTTGTCGGGGTCGTATCTTCTAACGTGGGTATGGCAGCCCCAAATCTTAACAACCTTAAGATCTAGCTTCTTCCCTTTCCGTATCTCATATAGTGTAGACACTACCGACCTTGTTAGAACTATATTCAGAAGGTAAGCTACGGTCTCCATGGCGTATCCCCAGAATGAGATAGGTAGGTCGACGAAACTTATTATGGAATGTACCATATCTAATAGCATGCAATTCCTCCTTTCTTATACACCATTGAGCTAAGGTGTATAAGGAGGTGTTCACTAGGACAAAATCTCATGGTCCCTAAGGAAATGGGTGACCTCTGTACTCAAGTACTCTCCTCCTCGATCTGATCAAAGAGTCTTTATACTTTTTCCAATATAGTTCTCTATTTTTTTCTTATATTCCCTAAATTTCACGAAGGCTTTGGACTTGTACTTTATCAAATACATGTGTCCTTGCATAGAGAAATCGTTAGTGAATATAATGAAGTAAAAGTAACCACTTACGGCCAGAGTCGCTATGAGATCACATACATCACTATGTATAAGTTCCAACAACTCAGTGGCTCTCTCTCTCATTCCACTAAAAGGAGAGTTGGTCAAATTTCCACGAAGGCAAGGTTCGTAAGTTGCATATAATTCATAGTCGAATGAATCTAAGTATACATCTTTTGAATCCTTGCCTCGTGGATATGACCTAGCCTATAATCTCATCATCCAAAATTAATGAATAATTATTATTCTCAAAAACTAATTTATATTCACTAACTGATAAATAAGAAATAAAAATAATATTTTTGATAATTGAGGGGACATAATATCATATATCTAATGCAATGATAGCTCCACAAAGCAGATGTAGGGTGACCTCGCCAACAACAACTGCAACAACTCTTACTTCATTATCCATCTTGAGGTCATTCTCACCTCTGGCCAGTCTCCTAAGCCTTGCCAAAACCTACAATGAATTATATATATGATAAGCACTCATGGTATCAAATACCCGTGTGTTATTATGAAAATATGACAAATTGTGACTAATCATGAATGTACGTGAAGCTTCTCCAAGCTTCTATTTTGCCTTCTCTGTAAGGTAATTCTTGTAGTTCCTCTTCTAGTGCTCATCTTTGCCGCTATAGTAGCACTGGCCTTTGTCCTTGGCTGGGTCTTTTTTGGCAACCTTTGTCTTGTTCGGGTTGCCCTTGCCCTTGTTGAATCTCAAATTTTGATAATGAAATCAATTGATGGGTGTTTGATCTAACCTATGTGTTAGAGAAATTGATGTAAGATTAACTACGACAAGGCAATACAATCATATGTTGGGTCGGGGTTCGGACGATACAGTGGGAACTCATCGGGAGATCGTCGGAAGCTCGACAAAGGTATCAGGGACTTGCCGGGAGATCGCAGAAAGCTTGCCGAATGTATCAGGGGCTTGACGGGAGTTCGCTGAAGGTGATTGGGGGCTTGCTAGGAGTTCGTCGAGAGCTCACCGAAGGTGATCGGGAGCTTGTCGGAAATGCGTTGGGGGTTCGTTAGAAGATGACCGAGACTCGTTGAAAGTTTGTCAAAAGTTGCCAGGAAGACCGCTAGGAGTTAGGAAGGTCACTTGACACGTTAGTCAAATTAATTATATTTGTATATCTTAATATGTCATAATTAGCATCAGTTTGGTTTAGAGTCCAAATTGAGTTAGATTTAGAAGGAATCCAAATTAACTTAATGTGAGACAACCGAGTCCACTTTGAGTTGAATTTGAGCTCAAGTTGAGCTCATTTCTTTGACTTGGAAATGGGTCAACAAGAGGTACGAATTGGGTATGCAAAAGTATGAAAAAAGTAGCTTTTGTAGGATTTCTAATAGTAGTACCATTGGTGGGTGGTGGTAGTACCACCCAAGTCGGTGGTTGTACCATCGCCACCCTATTTTCAGGGTGCTTTCGACGATAGTACCATCGGTGTCGACGGTAGTGCCACCTATGCCGATGGTAGTACCACCTATACCCAATTTTACAGAAAGCTTTAAATTTTGGCTCCAATCTGAAGCCAATTGGGGTCTATAAATATACCAAGTTTTCTTGCTTAGAGAATCAAGGGTGCTGAACGAAAAAGGAAGAAAATTCTTGTGAAAAATACTGTAAAATTTGAGAGTTTTTCTTGAGTGCTTCCAAGTGTAAAAGTGAGTCTAAGGGAAGACTCTCATAAAATGATTCTCTCCTGAACCTATGAAAAGGAGAAAGTGTAAGAGGTTTAGTCTTCACATGTGGAAGAAGATAATTTAGTCGACTCCGGTGAGCCTCGACGAAGGAGGACTCCCAAAAGTGGACGTAGGTCAAGTTTTAGTTGAACCACTATAAAATATGTAAGCATCTCTACTCTTGCCTTTTATATTGCATTGAATTATTCTTAATTAGTTTGAAGAAAGACACGAGCATTATCTTTTGACTTTTTTTTAAATCGCTCATTTATTCGCTTTCAATGAAGTCTCGGAAACGCTTCTGATTTCTTCTTTATTTCGAGTAAGTTTTTTAGAGCCACATTATACTCATTGGATTAACACCTGAGTGAGTAAATATCTTATTAAGGTATTAACGAGGATCAATGCATCACAAGTCCTCCAATGTTCAATGGGACGAACTACACCTCTTGAAAAATTTGAATACATATTTTCTTAATTTCGTTATATTTTGATTTATGGTGTATTATCAAAAATAATTTTCAGAAGTAATCTAATCAAATAAATGATTGGAATGATAATGAAAAATATATATTTCTTTAAATGCCAAAGCTATGAATGTTTTATTTTGTATCTTAGATAAAAATGTGTTTGATCAGATTTCTACATGTGATTCAGATTCTGAGATTTGGTATAAATTAGAAATGACACATAAAAGCACGATTAAACTAAATGAATCATTAAATAAATAGACTTGCAAAAAATAAATTTAAAGAATGCCTTCAAAAGAACAGGAAGTATATTGAACTAAGAACAGAAGAATATCATCTTCCAAAGGAAAAGAAAGAATTTGAACTAACCTCTTGCTATGAATACAAGAAGCCAAGGCGCTCCGAAGATGAAGAGCACAATCAAGAATAAGTGGAGAATCCTACGCTTATGGCCATCAACAATGACGTAAGTGATTCCTCAAATGTCTCTTTTACTTTTGATGAATTATTAAATGACTTTCATAGATTATTTGATGAGTATAAAAAGGTGAGCAAAACTTATATAAATCACTTAAAAAAATCATGCATTACTTTCTTGTAAACATGAAACTTTAAATGATGAATCAAAATCATGTATTTATTATTTTAAGTGTGAGTCACGAGAGATAATTAAACAAAAAAAATGTCATACTATAACATACTCTAAAAAGGCTTAAGAAAGATAATAAGTATCTAAACATGATTCATATTGATAAGGGTCATGTTTATAAGGAATGTATTGACATTGTGAGCAATACTCATCAAAATTTAACTACCCTTATTAGAAGACCTACATTACATTCCTTGCCAAAAATAGATGTAACTTTTTTTTATAGATGTGGATACTTTGCCTATAGGTGTTCATTTAGAAAGTATAGTCCACATAAATTGATGTGGGTTCCTAAATGAACTATAAACAATCAAATATCTTTAGTGAAAATGGATAGAGCTTTTCATGAGGGACCCAAAGTTAAATGAGTACCTAAACCAAAACCCCTCATACTATAAATTTGTCTCCTAACAAGGCTAGGAGCACTAAATGATGTCTTGGATGTTGATGCTTAAGGCACATGACTTGAGATCCAATACTCTTTCAGACTCACTAGCCTAAGTAATAGCAAGAAAAATTATTGAAAATGAATCTTTGGATAATTCATTGTTATAGTTAATCTTGATTGCTTTAAATTTACCATGCTAGTATAAAAATGAATTAAAATAATAATATATATAAAAGGAGACTTTAGGTATTTTTAATGAAAAATTATTTACATTCAAATTTATGAAAGAAATATTTTGATAATGATGATGCTTATATGCTTGTATTGATTTGTAATGATTAAATGAGTGTACGTTGTCTTGAGATAAAATTGAATGAAATGATTAAATGTTATATTTAAACTTAAAATAAAAATTATATATATGAAATCATGCTTTATAACGTGGTTAAAAAAAATTAATTTTTTTTAAATGGGAAGGAAAATTTTTTGATAACATATTAGACTCATTTAACAAAGAAAAATTGTTAAATTAAAAATTTACCAAAAGATTTTGTTTGAAAATATCTTATTGTAATAATTGTAACGATTTCATTTGAAAATATTTTACTCATTTAAAAATTTTATATTGTAATGACCTTGATGACATTATGTTAATGTTAGTGTTGAATAAGTGACTTGAAATATGATTGAATAGTTGTTGTTGAATGTTAAAATTTGATTTGATGATATGCCCTCGAGGGACTCGACTAAACATACCATGTCCTAAGGTTATCGGTGATATCTCTATGTCGTAGGCAAGATCATAAACCACCGAGATATGTAAGTCTCGAGGGACTCGACCAACTCAACCTATGTCGCGATTCAAATTCTTCCTATAATGATGAAAATCCATGTGGGTTAATCTTATTGCCTCACGCTCACCGACTTAATATTATCATAAGAGGAGTTTTTGTTTTGTTTCGATCTCTTAATATGTTATGTCACACACATACACATTTAATATATATTTATGTCGCATGTAAATATATACATATATCTAATAGGTGTATAATCACATGTCACATATGCATACTACATCGGATGATCATGAACCATTACCTAATGTGATTACGTCTGAGTTAGTGGGCTCAATCACTCACAATATGATTTATGTGTGTATCGGTATATCTCCAAGCCTTGTGATCATCCTTTTCGTCATCATCGATTCTGTTGGATCCTTAACGCATCTCCATGCGTCACGATCGCTAGTCATGACATCGTAAGTCCCGCTGACACCTCCACACTCTAGTCGTGCCTCTTCATAAAATTACAACATAATCACAAGCATGCAGACTCGACAATAAATGAAAAAAACGTAGGCTTGCAGGTCCCAATCATAATAATAATCACATATATACACATCACATTACATGGTCCATGATCATCCGTCCACATCATACATCACATGTACACACATCATCATGTAGGACTACCAGATAAATAATAATTAATTAAACTATTTAATTAATTTTTTTTGGAATTCAAGACATACTAGGATTTTTCAGAATTGCCAAGGTTATTCTCAAAATTATGAAAAGGACGGACCTCAAAATTTCTCAAATTCCAAGAGGTAGAATCATCATTTTATAGAAAACCCTAATACTTTTGCCCAATCCAATGGGCCATCGCCATCGTCGTCACCCATGCGCAGGCGACAACACTTCAAGAACGTGTAGAATAGTTCTACATGATTAAATCTCATCACACGCAGTTAAAAACTAAACTTTTGCATGAGCAAAATATCTCTGATACCATTGTTGGGAAATCTAACGGGAGCATCACATGCATAGTGGAAGAAAGAAAACAAAATAAGTTTCTCATATATATCAAGTCGTCATGCAAGATTAGTGCACGAAAAACCTACAAAATAAAAAACTACGATGCGTGAGAGATTGATTACCTAGGGAGATTGTAGATCCTTGAAATTTCAGATCCAGATGGACAAGATAAAGAAGGTCAAATGTCCTCTCAAGCGATATCCACACAATAGATCGTTGCAGCGATGCTCCTCCAATCGTAGCCCAAAACTCACAACTCTTGTGCACCTTATCGTAGTACTCATGGAATAAGATCACCTATCTTTTTTGCTGCCCTCTCATAGCAGGGAATGACTAGTCGACTAAGATGAGGGAGGGAGGAGAATTGGAGGGGGCAACCAAAGGTGCAGCCTATCACTATTGTGCTACATTTGCCTCCTATTTATAGAAAGCCACCAAAAATCCTAATGGATTCTACCTTAATAGGTATTGGATCTCCATCCAATTACCCACTCCTCTTAGATTATTGGATCTCTATCAAATAATCTCAATTGACTTTTAATTGGGCCTCATGCAAAGAGCTCGTCAATGTTGGGTCCCATCCAATGAGAACATAGGCTAATTGGATAACTCATATTCAATCCTCTACTCGCTGAATCATCCACCATATATATGTGACCCTCTAGGCCCAATACCAAGTTGGTCATGAGTTCCTCCTATTATAACTCCTTCTGACTCAGTGAATTATTATCTCATAACAATTCACTCAAACTCTTTGACTATAAATGTACTAGGCCACTACGCCATAGTCCCTAGACGGTACAGGGGGTTTAATCCATTAGACATGTCTGTCCTCAGTTATCGTGTATCTATAGTCCCTCATCCATCTATTATCCAAAGACCATATATTAGGTATGGTACTGTTAGGCCTCATATGAAATTCGTCTAAGTCTCACTCTAATTTGATTCTCCCAAAGAACTTATCTCTTAATCTGAACGACCCCGACCGAGGATTTGTCCGAGCGATAACACACGAGATATTCCTCTCGTGATACCGAGAGTGGATGATCCTTTGTTTACACTCAATTTTCTTCATAAGGTTGGTTATTAATCTTGATAACCGGTTGTACCAGATCTGAAACTTTCCAAACTTGTATGTTTGACATCAAAGAAATGAGTACTTAAATAAGACATCCTTAGTATCTCAAGTTTAAGAACCATACACATAACTAGGACTACAGAATCACTATCTGACATTAGGTATCATTAACAGTACAACATTATGTAAGTAGATCAATCAGCAAACTCATTCTCCAATGAGCACCTGTACTATAATCTTAGTGTCCGCACATAAATGACTATGAGACCAGTCGGCTCCATCATATAGACAGGTATATAGTACACTAGTCTGTCTGGTTATCTCGATGCCCCTCTCGGGTAACCTATGACCGAGATTATTTAGGGTATATGTTTAAAGGTGAATCAATCTCATTATCGTGATCTCATCACGATCTGATTATCATTGCACAAAACTAAGGACATCACAATCAACAGACAATATAATATGATAATATACCAATAATAATAATGTAAAAAGACTATGCAGCATATCACACGTGTCATCACTCACGTGATTGGCTTGCATGGCATAGTAACCAATAGTATATAAATATATATACATATATAGTAGGTGTAGAAGCAATGGCATATCATATATGCATAATCACACCGGATATCATGGACCACAACTTAATGTGATCGGGCCTAAGCTAGAGGGCCCAATCACTCACATGATGACCTTTGTGTGTATCAATGCATCTACATGACCCGCGATCATCCATCTCATTATCATCGGTTTCGATGGCATCTCGGTGCATCTCCACACGTCGCGATCATTGGTCTCGCCCTCGTGGGTTCTGTTAGCACCGCCACGCTCCCGTCGCACCTCATCGTGTAATTACAATATAATCATAGGTATGCAGGCTCGACAATAGACAAGAAAAATCAGGGGCTCGTAGACCATAATAATAATAATAAACACAAATACACACATCATATCACATGGTCCATGATCATACGTTCATATCATACGTCACATGTATAAACATCATCATATATGATTACTAGATAAATAATAATAGTTAAATTAAACCTTTTAATTAACTATATTTTCTGAAATTTAGGATATATATGGAATTTTCTGATTTGTGAAGGGCACTTAAGGAATTTGGATAAAAGGACAGACCTCGATATTTCTCAATTTCGGAGGGGTAGAATCATCCTTTTCACAAAAAACCCTAATTCCCCTCTATCGTCGTTCAGCGGGCAACCGTCACCCTTTGCGATAGGGATCGCTAGTACGATAGCACCTCTACCGTAGGTGACTGCCCTTATAGGTAGCCTGCCCGCAGGTGGCCATCCCTACAAGCGGCCTGCCTGCCTATAAGCAGCATGGCTGTGGGCGCAGCCCTTACCCATAGGCAGGGTGTCCGTTGGTGTTGCCTTCGCAGCCAAGCGTGCATGTCGCCTCTCTGTAGGCATTTTCAGGTGCAGCAAGAACGCGTATAACAATTCTACGTGATTCAACACAACATACGCATTTATTAAACAAATCATCGCACAATGAACCTGGCTTTGATACCACTATTGGGAAACCCCAAAAGAGCATCGCATGCGCAATGAAAAATAAAAACAAAATGTCTACCACGTTGGTCAAATCATCGTGCGATGATTGGTGCACGAAAAATCACAAAACCAAAAAACTGTAAATCATTTGAGATATGTTACCTTGGGAGATCATATATCTCTAAAATTTACAAATCTAAGAGAGGATGAAGGAGAACTCGTGTGCTCCTCTTTAGCGGTATCCACATGGTAGATGCGGTAACGACGCTCCTCAGATCGTTGCGGAATCGCTGAGGAGAATAGAAGGGGCAACCACTAGAAGCTCTAGCCTATGAACCCTTTAGCCTCCTCCTATTTATAGAGGTCCCTATCAACTTAACCCTAATAGATCATGCCCTATTGGGTATTGGATCTCTATCCAATTAGCCAAGCCTTTTAGATTAGTAGATCTCTATCCAATAATCTCTTATTGGATCTCATCCATAGGATCCAATAATATAGTGGCTAATTGTATATCGAATAAAATAAGAACTTTACAGATATTTTATATTTGAACATGTACTTATCGCAACATCCACCATATATGTGTGACCCTATAGGCTCAATATTGAGCTGGTCATGAGTTGCACCTATGAGAACTCCTTCTAACTTAATGAATTGTTATCTCATAATGATTCACTCAACTCATCAACTATAGACGTACTAGGCCACTATGTCATAGTCTCCATACGGTACAAGAGATCTAATTTATTGGACCTGTCAATTCATAGTTATAGTGTATTTATAGTATCTCATCTATCTAATATTCCAGAGATCGTATATTGGACATGGTATTGTCAAGCCTCATTCAGAATCCATCTGAGTCTCACTCTAATTAGATTCTCTCGTAGAACTCCTCTCTCAATTTGAACAACCCTGGCCAATGATTTGCCTGAGCAAGAACACACGAGATATTCCTCTCGTGATACTAAGAGTGGACGATCCTCTATTGATACTCAATTGACTTCATAAAATTGGCTACCAATCCTAATATATACTAGATCTGAAACTTTCCAGACCTATAAGTCCGGAATCAAAGAAATGAATGCTCAAACAAGGTACCCTTAGTGTCTCAAGTCTAAGGACTAAACATACAACTAGGATTACAGAATCGTTGTCTGACGTTAGGTATCATTAACCATCCAATATTTCATAAGCAGATTAATCAGTGAACTCATTCTCCAATGAGCACTTATATTATACCCTTAGTGTCCTCACACGAGTGACTATGAGACCAGCCACCTCCATCATATGAACAAGAATACAGTGCACCAATTTGTTCGGTTATCTCGATGTCCCTCTCAAGTAACCTATGATCATGATTATTTAGTGTGTGTTTAAAGGCGAACATGTCTCCTTATCATAATCTTATCATGATCTGATTCTCATTGTACAGATCCAAGGACATCATAATATATATATATATATATATATATATATATATATATATATATATATATATATATATATATATATATATATTTACAACAGATAATATATAATATGAGAAAATATTAATATAATAATGATATAAAAAGATTATCCAGCATGTCATACGTATCATCACTCATGTGATTTGCTTGTAGGGCACCTGTAACCAGTAGTATAGGTACTAATGACACGGGTAGATTGGTGAAACTCAACATAAATCGTACCATGTCCAATAATGTGTAGTTCCTCCTTTTTGATACACCATTGAGCTACAACATATAAGGAGAAGCCCATTGGAATATGATCTCATAGTTTTTGAGGAACTGGGTGAACTCTATAATCAAGTACTTACATTCTTGATCTGATTGAAAAGTCTTGATACTATTTTCAATCTAGTTCTCTACCTCATTCGTATATTCCTTGAATTTCTCGAAGGCTTCGGATTTGTACTTTATCAAGTACATATGTCTGTACCTAGAGAAGTCGTTAGTGAATTTAATAAAGTATGAGCAATCACCTATGACCTGGTTGACATAGGACCACATATATCTATATGTATGAGTTCTAATAACTCAATGGCTCTCTCTCTAGTTCCACATTGAAAAGTTTGTCAATTTTCCTTACAGGCAAGATTTACAAGTTGCATATGATTCATAATCGAATAGATTTAAATATTCATCCTTAAGCAACCTTTGGATTCTTCCCTTATGGATATGATTTAGCCTATAATGTCACAAGTATGTATCATTCATCTCATCTCTTTTTCTATTAGACAAACCAACACGCATGATATGTGGAGCAATATCTAATATAAATAAACCATTTATTAATATTCTCGATGGATGATCTCATCATCTAAAATTAATGAACAATCATTATTTCCAAAAACTAATCAATATCCATTATTTATCAAATAAAAAATAAAAATAATATTTTTTATAATAGAAGAAATAAAATATCATGCATCTAATGCAATAATAGCTCCACTAAGCAGATGTTGGGTGACCTCACCAACAGCAATAACAGCAACCTTTACGTCATTCTCCATCTTGAGATCCACCTCACCTCTCGCCAATCTCCTAGGCCTTATTATAACCTGCAACGAATTGCAAATATGAGATGCACTACCAGTATTCAATACTCATGCATTATCATAATTTTCTAACAAATAAAGATCGATCATGAGTGTACCTAAAGACTCTCGAAGCTTTTGTTTCACCTTCTTTGCAAGATATTTTTTGCAGTTCCTCTTTCAGTGTCTGTCTTTACTGTAGTGGAAGCACTGACCTTTGTCCTTTGTCAGGTCTTTTTTAGTAACCTTTGTTTTTCTCGATTTACCCTTGTCCTTTTTAAAGGATTTATCTATCTTTCTTTTCTTTCTAGTGTCACTAGTACATAGAACCAACTTCTCTTTCTTGATGGTGCTCTCAACCTCCCTCAACATATTGAGGAGCTCAGGGTGAGTCACCTGAAGCCTGTTTTTTTTAAAATTCATGATAAAATATGAAATGAATTCTGGAAGAGACTAGAGTACGAGGTCTACACATAGAACCATTCATAGACCTATAAGCTTCTCGATGTCCTCTCAGTCATCCTAGCATATAAGAGACTCTTGGATATGTCATATTGTTGAGTTCTTCCCTGTTCCTTAAACAGTAAGCGAAGATGAAGAATGATACAACTGGCATCCATGCTTTCATGCTGCCTCTGTAGCTCAGGAGTCATAGAGACCAACATATAGTACTTAGTAAAAGTAGAACCATCTATGTATTTCACGTATCGAGCGATCTCATCCTCACTTGTCCCTTCCTCTAGCATGAGCATTATAGTGTCAAGAACATATGCATTCTTATCTGTCGTGAGAATGATTCTCATATTACGAAGCCAATCTATATAATTTGGACCAGTGAGGCAGTTAGCATAAGTATGCTACGTAAAGGATTTGAAGGTGATGTTTTTTAAAAATAAACATGCAACAGAAATTAAATAACATGCATACTTTGGATTTTGTAAAAAACTAAGATATGAATTTATATCTTAGTTCACTCTCACTATTTTCTCACAAAATACATTACTCCCTCCAATATGTAAATAAAAAATCTTTGATAGATTTCTGGTGAGATCATGATCTAATCGACGTCTTAGCATGACCTCGAGGGACTCGATCAATCACACTAAGCCCAAAAAAATAAGATAACTTTTGCTAATCTCAACTCTTTGTGATTCACATCCGGTTCGACCTATGAACTATTATGACTTTAAGAGACTCGACAAATCATAATATTTGGTTAAGTCAACACCATCATTACAAGATGAATGATTCGATAATATCTCCTCGAAGGAATTGACCAAGCACACCATATCGCACACCATATCCTCAACTTAGTCTATGCCAATTTATTTTCGATTATAATGATAAAAGACCAAGTGGATCAATCTAATTGTCTCACGTTTATCAAATTAATATTAACTTTTAAAAAAATTAATTTTTATCTCATGGTTAAATATAATATGTCACACAACTACTTTCATCGCATATATATATATATATATATATATATATATATATATATATATATATATATATATATATATATATATATATATATATATATATATATATATATATATCCAATAGTCCACATAACATGCATTTGGTCAGACCAAGGAACAAACGCAGAACAATATCTAAAAGAACTAAATTTCTATTCTTGAATCCAACGTTCCAAGTTTTCATAAACTTCTCCAACCAGTCGGCATTCAGAATGATTCAGACTTCTAAAAGTAACGAGGTACATACGAGAATCTATGACTGACAAACAATTCCGCATTTACAAAACCTACAAATGATGGCTATGCATTGGCTCAGCAGATGTCTGCTGATTCTTTACTGAACTTCTTGCTGCAAGCAACAAAAAGAAAAAAGAATAACCATTATTGAGAAAACAAATTTACAGTTCTGAAAAATAACTGATAACAAACACCAGTGCTTGAAATTTGTTAAAAAAACAAGGGTAATGAATCTCCATTTACAAGACTAGGGTCATAAAGTGACATATGTTCTATAGAGATGGACAACAAACAGATATGCTTGCAATTTGTATAAACTATTTCTTTTAGGAAACTATGATTCCAATTCAACTACATCAAATGCTGTTCTTTTTCTTTTCTTCTTGTAGCCAAATCTTATTATTGCTCGGATTAGACATGCAATCCACAGTCATGAAAATGTTGCTGAATTTTGCAAGACCCCAATGTAGAGAACAAAAAGATGGATCATTTTTTTAAATTTTAGATCAGCAGGGCATTGGGGCTTTTATACACGTCTACAAAAAAAACTGACAGACACAGGTTTAGATCCTGAAAATGAGAACTATGCAAATGAACAAGAAAATGTAGGTAACCAGTCAAAACCTCTGTTAATGGAATAGCCAGCCACTGGTCATTCTAAACAAAACCGTACAGACTCAAAAATGCATCTGGATAATTATACAGCAAAACAAGCCATGCACCACATGAAAACCGGATTTTGTATGCTAAAATGGCAATCCCTGTTAACATAGTGTGTCATCATTTAAAAAGAAAGAACAGATTAAAATGAAACTCATGATTGAAAGGAACACGAGCTCTATATATATTGCTGCTTTGGAGGTCGGACATGCAGTACCTGAGGCATGAAATTTTGATAAGCCAACAATTTATATTTGCAAATCATGATGACACTCTACTATGACAAGCACATTAACAGCAACTGCTTCTCATAACTGCTTCTGGTGAGTAGGAAACTAGCTGAAGTTACCAAACATATAAATTAGACTGTTCTCTTTCTGAATCAGGAGACTTCCTGCAATAACATGCTGGTGGTTGAACGATTTAAGTCAATGTGATTGTGTCTAGGTATATATCTCTACAAGTTTTTAAATATCACCATGTAGATCCAAATGGCAGTTTAGGGACAAGATATGAACTCCAAGTCTTGATAATACTTGAACACGCTTATTTCATTGGCATCTTGTCCCTAAACTACCATTTGGATCTACATGGTGATTTTTAAAAACTTGTAGAGATATCTAACTAGACACAATCACATGTATTTAAATCGTTCAACCACCAGCATGTTATTGCAGCAACCCTAGTGATTCAAAAAGAGAAGAGTCTAATTTATAGGTTTGGTAACTTCAGCTAGTTTCCTACTCACCAGAAGCAGGGGCAAAAAATGACGGACACATTGAATTTTGATGAATAATAGCTTGCTTGGACATAGAGGATCATCATCATAGTATTGGATTTTCAATACACCGCTAGGGCAAGTGATAGATCTCAAGAACCTAGCCATAGAGGCACAAGGCTGCATAAATTTGCACAGGAGTGGAAGCAGTGTCCATTAGAATCACCTTTTTTCTATGGATCACGGGAGTCCCTCAATAACCAACATGACTATCCCAACTCCACAAATCATATGTAACAGTCACGTCAATCGTTTCAGGCATATTATCATATTCAGTTGGTCTGAATCTTTATGCATCATTGTAAACAACTCAACTTTGTGTATTCTTTTTTCTTAGATAAAAGAAAACAGACTAATCATAGAAACAAGTCATACATATTCATGTCATAGGAAATTCATTGCAATATGCAAGCAATAGATCTTCCTAACATGGACAAGTTGAAGTGGGATATGTAGTGTCATGGACTTAGCCGATCTTGCCTAAGTCATGCGACACCTTTGCATGTCCGTTTGCAAACAGTTTAGCCTCCCTGAAACCTCTTATAGTTCCTAAAGGACCTACAAAAGAGAAAATAAATTAGAGGAAGTGTTTAACTCAGGATCTCACAAGCAAACATTTTAACAAACACTTGATAGGTAATGCAAATTACAAACATAAACTTCGCAAGCTCTGAATGGTTGTGCGACAAAGGGTCCAAGGTGGTTTGCCGCGACTAAAAATCTTCACAAATGCCCACATGCACTGCTACAGAACAAGACAACAAACCAACCCTAAACACTACCCCAAAGGCCAATCTAGCCATGTTCCACCCGGATTGCTCCCGGGTGTTGTACTGGTTGACACTCCACACCACTCTGCGCAGCTAGAAAACCCCCACAACGACCACTTGGATGGCCTGCTTTTGGGCAGTTTTGCCTCTCACGACGACTACACACAACCTGCGTTTACGACCACAAAAATCAACGAAAATGGGGTTGCCAAGCCTGCAAGCTATCTACATGTTGTGCAAAGCATGAACAAAGCCGAAAGACACAGACATAAACAAACATTACATCGGACACCCTTTGTACAGATTTGTCCGTGAGGTTTTCCTTTACTTATTCTCTTGATGTCCTCATTGAAGCCTTTCTAGACGTCGCATCTCCTCGCCTTTGTTGAATCTTTAATCTTCTGCCCTAGTTGCAATACGCCTCTTGGCTCCTAGCTGCTCTTTGTCGTTGTAGTTGAGTAGTTGAACTTTGATCCGCCACTGCTACGTCAACTCACCAATGACTCTGACTCTGATGTGGAGTTAGTCGAGTTGTGTTGACCTTTGCTGGTTCCTACAGATCCCTCAAATAAAAGAAAAGACCTTCCTTGTTGTATGTCAGTCTCTCAAATGTCTTGGGCCGCTTGAATTGGGTGGATAACTGTTGGAGCTTTAACAAGCATCGCCTCACAAATTTTGAAGTTTTTGAAGTATTTCCTCCGTAAAATTTGACCATCAGTTCCTCTTCTACCTAGTTGTCGCCTCCAAGTAGGTTCCCATCACTTTTGCTTTCAATTGACATTTTATTGGGAAATAAAACAGACAGTCTACTCTCGATAGAACTGATCATCCTTGGTGAGGATTTGACAATTGTTGTCTTCAACTAAATTTCTAGGAAGGATCTTTGAACATGTGCATAGCTCCTCTGCTGGATAAATAAGAGAACTTGGGTACTCGATTTTGCCTATTCTCTTAAGGGTTGAGAAGATAAAAGTTACTTCACTTCCCCCACCTCCTCGAGGGTTGTACTTCATACATTAAGCTGGTTACTAGTCTTTACCTGCTCTTCGCTCACACTTCTAAAGCACCTGAAGTATTTGTAGTCCTTGCACTACTGTAATTTGACTCCTCATTGTCATTGAACTTCTAGAATGCAAGAAGTTTTACCCGAAAAGAGCAAAATTTTGCCCCGACTTCGAGCAAGTCTCCGATAGTTTTGGTCTACCTCTGGGATTATATCGTCTTCTTCATCATTTCTGTCGCCTAGTCCTTTGAGTGAAAAAAGTACACCATCGCATATTGCCTACTCCGTTCCTTGGTCGAGCATTTCTGCATCAGCATTTCTAAAAGAAGTCCCCCCACTTTTGGCTATTTTGATGGGAAGCCCATTGACACCAGTCTTACGAAGTTCCATGGCCCTCTGCCCTTCAGCCTTGTCTCGATACTTGGAGTTTGTCTTTGCATTGTCCACCTCCTCGGTCCTGTTTCATAACCATGCGTTCTCCCTCCATGAAAGCAAGGGATCGATGACTCCTCAGAAGTCCCGCCTCTGTGGTATCATAGCATTGCCATGCTCATCGCCCTACTATCCGTCACCTCGCATTCGCGTCTCTTTCTTCACGATTGGTAGATTGACCTCTGCGGTACGGTGGCACTCCTCTGAGTCCAACTTCATCTTAACTGATGCTTCGTTTTAGGTAGCTAAGTCCCTCTAGGCTCGTCGTCGCTTCCTCGCCCCTTCCGACCACTTCAGCACATCTGTGTTCTCCGAACAATTCCCTTTGGTCAATAGAAAAACAGATTGCAACTCTCATGCATGGCCTCCGCCATCATATTGCAGGGCTTGCATCGATTCTATTCTTCTTTGCATCCTTTGTAGCAACAGTCACTCGCTCGGGCTTGTCCTCCGACTTATCGAGCTCCCTTAAGCAAATATGAGCTCTAGAGTAGTCCAAATCTCTAGCCACTCCAATCATGTCTTTGTATAATCAAGTCCCACATTATCTCGAACTGTTCCACCACAATCCACTGCATCATATCGCCTCCTGGTGACATCTCCATTGCATTCTCATCTTTATGGGATGATCTCGAACTACAATCTCTCCATGTGTGACCTCTGTCAACACATCGCAGGGCCTCTACCACCTTCGATTATGTTCGCTCCTTTGGCAATCAACCTTCGTCAACCTACTCTCGAGTCACACACAGACGAAGCATAACTCTAGAATGGTCTGTCGCTCAATAGCTCTCGAAGTCCATCAACTTCATTGAAATTGGTGCACTATTGTTTGGATGGGGACCTGCCCCCAGTATAATCTCTACTGCATACAACTTCCATTATGACAACTCGAATGATAGCAGTGCAATATATTCTTCAAGAGTACCCGCCTCTACGTCCTCTTGCCCCATGCCAAGGCCCTTTGACCCCAACTTTACCTCTGTAAGTTGTCACCTTAGTCCCTCAATCAATTACTTTGCTAAGATAAGATATATGTGCCTCGAAGCTCCCTTCGACCTTAGCACCATGCAAGATGAGTCCAGTACATCAGAACGAGGGACCCATGAAATAACATGATCTCGCTCTTGCCTCTACAAGAATTCATGTCCTTGACCTCTGTCCATAGAAAGCTTCGTGCCTCTACTCCATGTTTCATCTTATATATTGACTCCCTTCATGCGACTTGGGCACTTCACCAAATTCTAGCTAAGTTGTTTCGTTCCTCGGTTTGCATCAAGTTAATAGTGGCCCTCACGCCAACCATTCCACGAGTCAGCCCTCTATTGCGTTCGATCTCCATATCGGCTCTAAGCGTGTCTTCAGTTGGTGTTGCCTAAGGTCGCTCCCCCACTTGATCTCGCAATGCATCCATCACCCATTGCCTCGTGCAAGATCATGTGACGACTCATCATCGCTTGCTCAGTCTATTGAGATTTATAGAGTTGTCGTCTTGAGGTATCCCCTCAACATATGTGGTCTGTTGCACATGATTCTCCCTTTAGGAAACAAGGACTTATTCTTCCTGGATATCTGTCTCATTGGAGCAACTTTTCTCTTCAGATCCTTCCCTCTGGAAGTTTCGAAGACCACTACCCCTTGGACTACTCTGTCTTACTAAACAAATTGTGCATTGTTCCGCCACTGCAAATGCACTTGTTAAATTATGACTCTTCGCTAATACAACCCCCACTACGCCCCTTAAGACCTAAAAACATGTCAATCTATCTACCCACTTCAATCTCCTACTGATATATCTTTTCCATGCTGAAGAGAAAGTTTTCATGCTCCACGGCGCCGAGTTTTAATCGCCTTAGGATGGACACAAACAATCTATCGCCCGCATACAAACCTTTGCATGAGTACCAAATTCTTCAAGTTACTAATTCCCCTCACCTTTATGAGTTTTACACAACTCTTTCAATTGCCGAGCAACCCATCCCTCCTTGCACGGTCTCATCCTTTACCAAGCACCTCGCTTACCTTGAGCATCGTCAAGTTTGGTTACCAACGTCGAGTCGTAGCTCGAACTCAGCCATCTTAATTTTTATGCGCTACATGTTCTCCCCAACTCCCTTTGTCCTCGTAATGTTTCTCGTGTAAAGAGTTGGTTATTCCTTTGAATGTCAATCTTGGATACCCACTCCTTTGAGCGACTCTTTTCCCTACGTCTCTATGCTCGTTTCCCTCAAATGGTCGCGTGTGTCGATTACCCTCAGCAATCTGTTAGGTCCCCACGTTTACCATCTATCATGGATTTAGCTAGTTTTGCCTACGTTATGCGACACCTTTGCGTGTCTGTCCGTAAAAGGTCAACCTTGCTGAAACCTCTTATGCTCCCTTAAGGACCTACAAAAGAGAAGATGGAAGCGTTTAACTCGGGATCTCACAAATAAAATTTCAGCAAACACTTGATAGGTAGTGATAGTTATAAACATAGACTTCACAAGATCTGAACGATTGCGATAAAGGATCTAGCAGCCAAAAGCCCCCACAAGTGCCCATATGACACTACTGTGAAACAAGACAGCGAACTAATCCTAGACACTACCCCAAAAGCCCATCCAACTAAGTGCCACCTGGGTAGCTCTTGGGTGCTGTGTTGGTTGACACTCGGCACCACTCTGCGAAGCTTGGATGGCTTGTTATTGGTAGTTTTGCATCTACACGACGATAGCATACAATCTACGGATACAAGACTAAGACATCTACAAAAGCCAACCAAAATAGGACTGCCAAGTCTAATGCAAGCCGTCTACATCTTGTACAAAGCATGAGCAAAACCAAAAGGCACTGACATACACAAACATTACATCAAACACACTTTGTACAGATTTGTCTGTGACACTAGGGTTACTAAAAATTTGCACGTAGAAGTTTAAATGCCTTGTAGATAAAGGTCTGACATTTGTGCACGAAGTTACTTTAAGCAATCTTTGGCAAAATTGATGTTACTAGAAACCGTGGAATGTGGATGTTATTTGTTACAAGCTACAATATTGTATTAAGCATACAAATTTTGTGTTCATAACAAGGACCGTCGTATTGTCCGTATCAGCGTATCGAGATTTTCTCGATATGGTATAGTACCCGGTACCGGATGGTACACACAGTGCATACCACCCGATACATTATAATATAATTTAATATTTTTTATAATATAATATTATATTATATAATATATATTAACAAAAACGAGGCAACGCCTGGTCCCAGCACTGGAAGACAAGGCGTGGCCTCGTCTTCCAGCAGAAGAACGAGGCATCGCCTCGTCTTCCCGACACCTCGTCTTCCAGCGGGAGAACAAGGCGCCGCCTCGTCACAGCGCAGGAAGATGAGGCGCCGCCTTGTCCCCTCCTCGCCTTCCAGCAGAAGAACGAGGTAGCGCCTTGTCCCAGCGAAGGAAGACGAGGCCTCATCTTCCAGCGGGTGAACGAGGCGTCGCCTCGTCATAGCGCAGGAAGACGAGGCACGTCGCCTCGCCCCCACATTTTTTTCTTATTCTTTAAATATATTTTTATAATTTTATATTATATTATATTATATTATATATTATTTTATATAATATAATGTACCGCCCGATACAGGGCGGTCTGCATACTAGAACTCTATCGGACCGGTACATACCGCCCATACCGGGTGGTACCGAGCGAAACAACAATCCTTGGTTCATAAAGCACTCTATTTACATTAAGTTGGAAAAGAATGGCATGTGTGAATATTTCTTCTGCTTATATAGTTGTCGAGAAGGTAGGTTGTTTCAAATTTCTAGCAAAAATCTCGAATGTTTGATGTCAAACAGTACTTCACAAGGAAAACTTTACCATATAACATGGTTGCAAGGGATTATACCAATTGGTAGTGCTCTTCAAGAAAACAGCACTATACATTGGGTTCCTTAGAATATGGAAGAGATGATTCAACAAGGTACAGAACCGTGATCCCTACAGGTCCTGGAAGAACAGGGTCCAGAAGAAAGCCATGAGGAATGCGGTAGCTACTCAGAACCACATCCAAATCTGAGACAGCTCAACTCATATTCTCTAATCTAGGTGATACAGGTATTTTACAGAAGTAAATGGTGACATTTTATTTAGTACGTTAAAACAACCCAGACATAATGTTCTAACTATTTGCGGAAGGCTACATGGATCTTTTGCGACCACTAAAGACCTCATATAATTTAGTATGTTAACAAGTAGAATTCTAAGATCTCTTTCCCAGAATTCAGAGAACAAAAGAAACATTTAAGTTTGACACAATGAGATCGTCTTTTGCTTGTTCGACAAAGAAGCTCAAGCAAAACAATCAGCTTCACAAAGTCCAATATAACTTCCAATGTAACCTTTCCTCAAAGTTAGATTGCTCTTAGATGTGACCAAGCCCTCCTCCTCCTCCTCAAATACTTCCTTTAATGCACAACTCTTTAAATCATTCCTTCGCACCAATCAATATCACCTATTCTCATTGTAATGAGGACAACAAAGAAGCGATGGGCAGATCTTACACTATGCTTGAGGAAAGTATGGAAAGTTAGACTACATTTTGCTTATCGATCAGAGGCATAAGCATATAAAGATCAACAACCTTCGAACTTGGCAAAGAGAATTCCCAATCATAATAATAAAAGAAAATTCAAAAGATAAACCTAATAAATATGGCTAATAAAATCTTCAAACTAAAAGAAAAGGACAATTGACGAGCATAAAATCCAATTTTCCTTGGAAGGAAACAAATGGGAGAGGCAGTGTCGACTAACCGTATCTCAACATCTTCAAGGGGTCGATTCATTCATCACCAAAGGCAAGGAAACGGTAACGCTCCTCATAGGGGCCGTCGAAGAAGAGGTCGGCCTCGAACCACTTGGGGTAGCGAACGAGGTCGCCGGCGACGAAGCGCATGAAGCGCTCACCGGACTTAGCACCCTCGGGAACTACCCGGACCTCGCCGCTGATCACAAACACCTGCTGGTCCACGTGCCAATCCCAGGGGAGGCGGCAACGCCCTCCGGTCTTCCACACCGACCACCGGTCCACGGCAAGCTCCGACAGCCGCTCCCTCGACAACCCTCGCTCCACCCGCACGTTGTACACGTCCTCCAGAGGCCGCTCGAAACGCGAATAGATCCCGAGGGTCCCACTGGAAGAAGCGGAAGAAGCCAAGGGAGGAAAGCGGCGGCGGAGGAACTTGGGAGGGGCGGCGGAGGACGGTGGGAGGAGTGCGACGGCGGGGAAGCTGAGGGATGAAGCCATCTTTGTGGCTTCTCGTTCGCTGTTTCGTGCTTATCCCTTCGCTCTTTTGAGTTTGCGGTGTTTTAGCTAAATAGGGAAAACAAATTATTATTATTATTATGATCTAATAAAACCTTTATCAACTAAATTAATAAATATTTTAAAATTAAACGAAATCTCAAATCGTCAGTTAAGTATATCACCAGCATTTTAATATATATATATATATATATATATCATCCTCCACATAAACTACGTTAGGAGATGAGCATAGCCTCGAGGCTAACCCATAGAAAATTCGAGTGGTTTATGCTGGTTTTAAGATGAACTCTATTCTAAGCGGAAACGATCTTTTCTTGGATGATATGAAGCTGATGTACTTGTATTTATGGAACGCGGTTTTAACCAGTGTTGACAAGAACATGACAATATACAAGGTAATGCAATTTCTGATAGAACACCAGTTTTCATCCACAGAAGTCAACCCTCCAAACAGACACGAACGCAAATTCTCCTACTCCAAACAGATCAATCCACCAAGCAACTTCTATTTCCATAAAGCAACACGATAGCAAGCAAACCAAGAAATTGGGCAACAAAATCTTGTTATCTTCAAATGATGAAGGGAACAGTGTTTGGAACAAGTTACAGATATACATTAAAATTCCCCTACTCCAAACAGATCAATCCACCAAGCAACTTCTATTTCCATTAAGCAACACAATAGCAAGCAAATCCAGAAATTGGGCAACAGAATCTTGTTATCTTCAAATGAAGGGAACATGTTTGGAACAAGTCACAGATGTACATTAAAGATTCAAACAATAGTTCCCCAGGAGCAAATGTCAGCTTGCATCAGAAATTACAAGTTGACAGATGTTAAGACAATTAGGGAGAAATAACTCCAATTAGCACGAAGATTTGACTAGATTCAGAATCAGAGCATTTTCAGCAAGGCAGCAGAAACCTGCAAATCAGAACTTCTTATCAGGTAAAAACACATTCAACGGCACAATGATGCTCGAATGCAAAGATAGCAGAGAAAGAAAAGAATCTTGGGTATTAGATGTGAACCTTCTATGGTCAACTTGATGAGGTGCCAACTGAGGTTGCACGACCTGAAGCTTCAAGTTCTTTCAGAGTACTAGCGAGCCAGTCTAAACCCTCATAGAGGCCATCACCTCGAAGAGCACAAGTACCTTGAATGTGCCACACCCGATTCTTCAGGTCATAGAGACCAAGCCCCTCGCACACCTCCACAGGGGTCATTGCACCTCTCTAAACAAGATCCCATCATCAGGGTTTATAGTTTATATGGCCACAGAGCGAAAAAAAAAAGAGACAAATTTTCATTTGTAGTACATGGATGCATTTGTATATACAATTATCAGGTAAACCAATGTAAGTTGAGTGAATACAACTCAACATATTTCATCTTGGGCCAAATTAAAACTCCATCCTAACTCTCTTTTAATAACCAAATACCTGCTAAAACGACAGAATATTGATGATTTGAGAAGTGTCATGAAGAACAGAAATTAGCCAGTGGAAGACAGATATATCATATGCAGGAAATGGCCCACTATTCTTGGCAGAACAACCAACAAGCTGAACAAAGTCCAATTGAGATACATGAACCCAGGTTTAAGGATGACTTGGTGCCAATAAGTCCTTGACATGGCAGCTACAACAAGCCCACATAGCGAATGAAATGACATGACAAAAATGACAAAGGACAAAATGTTATATGTATCTCTAGGTTCTTCTATGGCTAGCAGCATAATAATTAGCCTGCTGGAGTCATCACAAGTTCACAATGCCATGAAACCTGTTCAACAAATCGGCCATCAGAACTTTCCAACTTATGGACTAATAAATTGGAATGAGGAAAAACAAACAACTAGCAACCATTTCTGTCTTCCGGCATGATGAACATCAACTATAAACTTCAGTAAAATAAATATAAAAAATTCAACTAGAAACTATAGAGCTAAAAAATCCATATGAAGACAAGGCCAATCTGTACTAAATAAGTTCAGCTATATGTGCAATGTTACATCAAATTTTATTTACCAAGTGCAGACCAATCTAAAGATCAAACAAAGACTTAGAACGTTGTGAGCGGCATAGACTAAGGAATTGCAAGAAATAAGATTTATTGCCTAAAGACTGATTTTGAATGTGTACTGAATTCTTAAGCAAAAACATTTAATGGGCCTTTCTGTGGACATCTACTCTAATTGTTGCAAAGTTATTAAAATATCTACACACTAATTTCATGACAGTAAATATAATATATGCATGAGGTTATTACAAACTTCTTCAAGTGCATTTCAATCTAATGCCACTGATTCAAATTGCAAAATAACATTTGATGCATGCAGAAACTGTCTTTAAAAATAAAAAAGAAAGATGTCTTTCCAATAGCACAAAACTAATATGCAGCATCAGACTAAAAGAACAGTTGGGTGCTTTTGTTCAGATGCATGGAATTGCATTACAAATAAGCAGGAGGCTTGTACTATTTTTGAGTTACCAATTTAACATACCATGTCTTGTTTGTTTGCAAATACCAAAACAACACTGTTAAGCATAAAGGGGTCATTGATGATGGCCTGAAAAGAACAACTATCAAGTCATTAATTAAAATAAAACCAGCAACAAACTATTTTTCTTCATGGAAAGACATAAGAAAAGAACCTGAAACTCTGCTTTAGCCTTGCCAATTCTTTCTCTATCCAATGAGTCAACTACATAGATCTGCAACAAAGAAAATGTGACACTAAAAACACATGGAAGAGAAGAGAGGAGGATTAAAAGTCAAAGAAAATGAAAATTTAATCTTGAAGTTCTTGCATTATCATTTACAGGACTAAACTCTTTCATTTGAGTAGTTTCAAAGGACAAAAAGGAAAAATAGGAGTTCTATGAACTATATTCAACCATTTCTTTTCACCTTCTAACTTCTTAGTTCTTAGTGATAAAGATAGGATATCAAAACAGGATTATTCGTTATTACATGGAGTGTGGACATTGTTAGGATCATAATGGCACTAAGAGGGGGGTGGGGGGGGAGGGAATTAGTGCTATGGCAAAAAGAATCCGATTTATCAAATTCGATTGATAAAATCTATCTCGGAAGTGTGTTTAACTAAAAGTGTAAGTAGGGGTAGTAAGTAAATCAATATACAATGACAAAGCAAAGGCAAGAGAAAACAAACCAATTTATAGTGGTTCGGTCTTCCCAACCTACGTCCACTCTCGATTCCTCTTCCCTCGAAGCCACCGGCTTTCTACCGATCTTCTCTTCAACGGACGAAGATTAACTACCCTTGTTATAACCTTTCTCCTTTTACCAAGCTCAAGAGAGATCCTTTACACCAGCTCCTTTACAAAAGACCTCAACACCTCCTTAGAATAACCTCTAAAATCGAGGAAAAGACTCAATAACTTTCGAAAGAGTTTACACACTTCAATTCATAAGATTTTGTTCTTGTTCACCCTTGCATTAAGCAAGCATAAGTGGGGTATTTATAGACCCTTAAAAGCTTCAGAAATGGAGTCAAAAATTAAAATCCCCGAGTTTTCCGGGTTCTAGCGGTACCACCGTTGGCGTCAGGCGGTACTACCACTGAACAAAGCTTGGGAATATGGGCTATAGCGGTACTACCGCCGACCTAGGCGGTACCACTGCCAGAATACCCGAAAAAGCACAAATAGTGCTTTCTGGCTGTTTGTGCGGTTCCACAGCCTAGGCCTGCGGTACCATAGCCCAAGTCAATTTCAGATCACTGAATTGGCCTTCCATCAGGCCCAATTCAGCCCTGGTTCAGGCCCAATAGGCACCTAATTAAGTTGGCATGCTTTTGGCCCACTACCAACTTAATTTGACTCTAAACAATCACGATCAAGACTTAACCACTTTAACTATAATCACAAAGCTTTCAGCACATTGTCCAACATTTCGACATATCATCTGATCATCCAACATTTCATCCGAACCTCTGAGGCATCGTCCTTTCCTTCCGACCCGATGCCCAAACTCATGGCACGAATCTCATCCTACCACACATCGACCAATCCTCCGGCCTGACGTCTAATCTTTGACATGATGCTTTCCGGCCCAACATCTGATTTTCCTACTTGAACAATTTGCCCTCCGATGGTTTAAGTCCATAATCAAAGTTTTTCCTATATTACTTATCTTGAAAGCATATTAGTCTATGAATTCATCAATTGATTTCATCATCAGAAATCGGAATTCGGCAGACATCACATGACCCCAAGATACAAATTACAAAAAAGTGTGCCTCCTAGTATTGATGTTAAACCAAGGTTTTCCTTACCGAGCGATAAGGCCCGTACCGCCTAGAACATACCGGTCCGGCAACTGACCGATACACGGACCGACCGCTACCAGGCGGTACCGTCAAAATCGACTATCGACGATCGATTTCGACCGTCGGCGATCGATTGAAGGAAAAATCGACCATCGGCGGTCGATTGAAGGAGAAATCGACCGTCGACGGTCGATTGAGGAAGAAAAAGGGAAGAGGAAGAAGAAAGAAGAAGAGGAAAAGTACCTCACCCGTGTGCCCTCGCCGCCCGCGGCTCGCGGGTGACTTTTCTCCTTTATTTACTTTTTTTAATATATTTAATATTTCTTTAATATTATATTATATAATTTATATTATAAAAAATATTACAAAATATCTAATATACATACCGTACCGGTACCAACAAAATATTGGTACACCGGTACGGACCGGTATGTAAAACCTTGTGTTAAACACCAAAGATGAGATACTTATCATGGATAAGGAACTTCATTAGAAAAGAGTACCAAACAACCAAAAATATTTATCATAGGAAATATCACAAGCTTTCTCTATGAGAAATAGATAAGAATAATTATCATTGTTTTTCCAATAGAAAGACATGAACTATTTACCAGACCATCTGTGTTGTTAAAGTAATGCCTCCATAAAGGCCTCAATTTCTCTTGCCCGCCAACATCCCACACTGTGAACATCACATTTTTATACTGAACTTTTTCTACATTAAAACCTGCATAAATTAAGATAAAAGAATTACCAGAGAGTCTAAGCTATTATGAGATGATACACATGCATATATCAAACTATTTCATTGAAGCACCAAATCTGTTTTAGCATATCAACAGGTATACATCTAAATAGCTTTATAACCTTCCTCAAGTTGTATCAGTTATATAAATTTATTAGAGCAATGTCAGGATATTAGGTTACTGACAACTCTTCCAAGTAAACTTACAAAGCTTGGTTCATTTTCTCTGGCTTGTGGACACCAGAGAAGGAGGTGAACACCTTATTTTTATTAATCAGCTAATCAAGTGTTCCTAGTCAGGAAAGAGGATCCAACTGATGACCAATATTAATCATAAAACCATGTGGCAGGTTTTCACTGAGAGGTTTTGGGGATATAGTTTACTACCTTAGAAGAGCCCTAAAAAGCCGCAAGATTGTTTGGATAGGATGAAAATAAGATGAAATTGTATGTTTGGTTTGCCTCATTTTCTCTCTCTTCTGTTCTTATCTCCTTATCTTCTCTTCAATCTTTCTTCAGCTGATGGAGTAAAAATAGAATCAACAGAATTTGGGGCTAAGTTTTCTCCAAAACTAAATAAGACTTGAACATTTTACTTGTTAAAACATCTAAGTAACAAAGTTATCCTATAGTATTCTGACCTCAAGAAAGAAATTTTGAAGAAAAAGTTTAATTTCACTTCTTTAATCTATACATATAGCCACTATATATGCAATTAACTTATGCATTAAGAGTTACAAGCAAGCCAAAAAAATCAGAGATAAAAAACCTCTCTCTTCTAGTTAATGGAGCAACGAAAAGTGCGTGGACACTAAAGAATTAACTCTTTAGCAACAACTACTAGAAAGCTTATTAAGGAAGTCAACAAAGAATGGTAACTATGTCAACAAAGGATGTGTACCAATTGTTGGGACTGTTGACAAAACCTCTCCAATGTGCAACTTGTACAAAATTGTAGTTTTACCCGCAGCATCCAGACCAAGCATCACAACCTAAGAGTTATTTAAGAAATAAAGAAGACTGAATGAGAAGCACAAACCATTAAACAAAAAGTTGAATAACAGCAGTAGCAACAAAAGCAACTCAGAAGAGAGAGATAGTATGTGTGTGTGTGTTTTATAAGCCCCCAGATGATGTTTGATATTGTAATGAAAGTCAAATTAGATATGTTAAACTTCAAGCATCATTGACGGACCACAAATACAGGGGCTTTGATGTAAAATGTTTGCAAGGGTATAACTACAATTGATTTTTTCAGGTAAGACATCCATCAGGAGGCTTTGTCGTGGGGGTATATGTGAAAAAAAAAAAAACCCGTTCACAAGATAACCATATGACTCACCATATTCAATAACAATACACCCTACAAAAGGGTTCTATTCTTACATTGACTGTTCATCAAGAATCTAGTCTAAATTTCTTAGCATCATAATTTCAGATCTAAACTTAAAATGGTATTGAGCCTTGTTCCAACTTTCACAGTAGGCAAGGTGTATAAAGATACCTTCAATATTTTTCTCCAAAAATTAAAAGGGTTTATTACAGATTAATTCACAAACTTCAGATAAAAGTTTACAATTGCATGGACAAATTACAGGCAATTGATTAATAAACAACATAAAGCAACACTGAAGACTAACAATATTTTTCTAGTATATAGAGATTGTTAAACATTGAAAGGCTATATTATGATGGTGCAAGGGTAACCAACATTTGGCCAGTAAAGGGGCTGAGGAAAACAGGTAAGTTTTCATTTGAAGCCAAGTTTCATACAATCATGGTTCTACAGGTAAGAGCACTGCTTATCAACTAATAGCATGTGAACAATATATATCAACTAATCAGAGACACAAACCAAATACCAAGTCTAAAACATTTCCACAAAATATAATATTATTTACTTAATAATTCGGGTAAGACAAAACCTTAATTTTAAAAAGAGGATTATGCATCATACCTTACACTCACCTAGATATGTGCAAGACTGTTTAGTTATTGTCTTGGACAATTAATGATGATATATTGGAATTTAAAAGGGAAGAAAATCGAAGTATATGCGATTAAACATGAAATGATTGAGAACAACTTGCGAGCCAACAAGAGCTATGAGAAATAAATATGAAGAATAAGTGAATTCATCTGTAACACACAATACTAAAGAGCAATTTCTTGAACAATAGGTTCCGGCCAGAATAGCAACAGAAGAATAACTACGAAAAAGGAGAAATTATGCACAAGAAGTAACTGAGAGCTCAGGTTTTCCATATACAACTTCCTGTTCTCTTATACCCGCCACAGGAACGAGATCCATAAATCGCCAGCATTTGTAGATGAAATCCATCCAAGAAACAATTTTCTTAGGAAAAATGAACGAAGACAAGAATGGAGATCACGAAATCTTGAACATGAAATCATGGTTAGAAGCAAAGGGGAAAGAATCGGAACCGAGCATACCCTCATCTCTTTGTTGCCGAAGATTGAATCGAAGAGCTTCCGAAACGCCTGCCCCATCGCGGATCTGCCTCTCTATTCGTCCGCGACCAGAACTCTTTTAGCCTGGCATCTAAATCATGCGAAATTGGCTGCAAGTTTCGACAAAGAGGAGGGAGGCCCAAAGCCGCTCCTCTTTTTGGGGGACAAGAAGAAAAGTGAAACCTCACCACCCCCGCCCACTCGCTGGTTCGCTCGCTCGCTCGCTCTGATGGCAATGCTTTGACAGGCGTGCGAGTTGATACGATGATGCGCCAGCAACCGGTTCTCTACTTGCCCGTCCCACGGATTAATTACCTGCATGCCGATTTGGTAGAGTAGGGCCCAATGCACAGATAGTAGGGCCCAATTACAAGGATCTCTTTCCGTTCACAAATAGAAACCATGAGAAAGAATTGATGCACAAGTGCGAATGAAAGTATTGTGTTTGCCTCACAATACAAACAATGCAAAACTACTTGATTTCTAGAACACCATCTTGCTAAAAATGGTTTGCTTTAATGTGAAAATTCATTGCACAAAAAAGTCAAACAGCAACATTTAATGTACATATAAGGCCTGTTAGCACCAACGAATAATAGTGAATGTGCAACTATTCAATTCCCAAATGTTTTATCATGACCTTTGTTCATTTGTTCAAATCACAAGACCGTCCATACTCCAACATAGAACAAGAAATACATTTCTTAGACAAACTGCCTTTAGGAGATATTAACTAAATTCATTAGTGTTTGCAGAACTCCTTAGCTGATCAAGACATTGCAATAACGTATCACAAATATTACAGCACAGTGCAGCATTTAACAATAGGAAGCTTTAAAACTTTCTAATATAAGCGACCCAAGTTCCCCGGCTATAAGTTTCCTCGCTCTGTCTTTAACTCTCAGAAATGACTTTCCTCAGCGTATAGTTCCCTGCAAAAGCAAGATACACAAAGAAGTTCACTGTGGATATGCCTGCCAGCACCAAGAAATAATAATCCAGATGCCCTTTGTTCAGATCATCTGGGATCCAACCCGGCACCCCTCCTCTTGATGTTACATCAGCAATGACTGTGATGATGAATGAATTCAAGTAATTGCCAAGTGACATTGAAAACAGAACCATTGCTGTGCATATGCTCTTCATCCTGTCAGGAGCCTGGGCAAAGAAGAACTCGAGCTGAGTAATATTATTGAAAACCTCTGAACTTGCCAGGACAAAAAACTGTGGGAGTTGCCATGCAATGCTCAAGGTTTCACCAGCTTTGACACTTTCCAATCTCCTGCTCTCATTGTAAGAAGCTGTTAACATTGCCAAGATCAATAGGAAACGTCCAATTCCCATCCGCTGCAGCTGGGAAAATCCCACTCCATTTCCAAAGTACCTCTTAGCTGCTGGGGATATGATGTTGTTGTAGACAAATACCAAACCCATGACACTTATGATTTCAAAGGAGCACAAGGATGCAGGCGGGATAGAGAATGACCCAATTTTGGTATTCATTGCACTCCCTTGTTGAATGAAAGTTGTGAACAATTGAGCAAATACAGCTGCGTAGACAATACTGTTAGCCCATATTGGTATCAAACGTAGGAACATCTTCAATTCTTCAACTTGAGTGACAGTACACATGCTCCATGAACTCTGAGGAGAACCATCCTTCAAATCCAGAGCAGAAATTGTAGCTGCTTTATCTAGGAACCTGAGCGTACGATGCAAAGATTTTAAGAAAGCTTCTTTTTCTTTCACTCTGAAGTTAAAAATCGAACTAAAATGGGAAAGAAGTGAAAATTGAACTAGAACAGGTGTAAATCTGTAAGAAATCTAACATTTGTTAAGAAGTGTATGATTATCATTTTCTGAAAATCAATCTGATTGTCATACTACATAGTGTGAGTGCTCAATCTCATCTCATTGTTGGTTGATGATTACATGGGAGCTCTATATTTTGTGTTGTGCTCGGCCAAGGGTCTTGCTTATGTCCCCTTGGTGAGCTGGAACATGTACTCATTTTACCCTTCATAGAACTCCAACATAGGAGTTGTACGATTAGGAGTTGTACGATTTAATGAAGATAGATTAGGGTTTTATTGCTTATAAAATATGTAAGTCAAACTAGATCCATATTAAATCATCATTTATTTTAGTTCATAATAGTAACAGACACTGATATCACATTTATTGCTTGGCAAAGCCAATGTAATATAATGGTTTCATACAAGTGTATGTATGGGTGGTAAACTGTAGCTGGTTTCATAACAAACCTAATAATTCTGTAAAAAAGAGGAGATAAAAGAACAGAAGGAGATTTGCATTTCCGTCCCCTACCCCAAGACAAATAATATACTTGGTTCTCTTCCCAATCAAGGAGATTGATGAAGCATGGGTGGATTTCCAACTTACAATAGACAATAGAATCTTAGTTTTTTTTCTCTCATTGACAATTGAAGCAAGGAGAAGAAGAAAATCAAGTATCACACTTTGTTTGATGTGAAACACATCCCTTCATCTTCAATGAATCATTTCTAAGAAAATCCTATCAACTGCTTGGTTTTGCTGTTCCTAGAACTAAGAGTAACAAGAAGCAAGATCTAATTCCAACTACATCTGAAACAAAATGATAAAGAGTCTGCATTACTTAAGATAGTGCATTAGTTTGATATATCGGTTTGGAAGGACATATTGTTCTCTTACTTTTTCATATGAGGGGTAGGAAGGAGTTTTCTTCTTTGGGTTTGGGTTGTTGTCGGGATTGGGTGGGGGATTGCCTATTCTAATTTTAAATCAGCTATAAACTAACTCAGCATTATTGAGCTCTTTATAACCAACGACATCTGATAGTCAGTTTATTTGAATCATTGACTCGAAAACTAACCATAAAAAAGTACCTGAACTCATTTGTATGTGCCAATCTCTGCTGCCCCAAATCGGATAAGTTCTTGTCCGCCTCGTACAAGAGACTGCTATCCCTGGGAGTTTCAGCATTCCTCTTCTTGTAGGAGGCAACAAGTACTTGAAGGATACTTTGTAAAGGGCTGCCGCTTGGCAACCGACGCCGAAAAGATGGAGTTCCTAATACAAAGGCAGCTAAGGCTGAAGCCATGCAGAATGTTGCAATACCATATCCAAGCCCCCAGTCTATATTCTCTTGTATCCAGACTATGAAAATTCCTGAAGTGAGCGCCCCCAAGGTGATACAAAGATAAAACCAACCAAAGAAGGCCCCCTTTTTTTCTCTCTCTAATGGGTTCTCATCGTCAAACTGCTCTGCACCAAAAGGCAGCAATGCTGCCTTGACGCCTCCGCTCCCTATTGCCACAAGATACAACCCACAAAAAAGAAGGGAACTTGCTGTCTGACATGAGCCTCCCTCACATTGATAAAGCTTTGAAGATGCAGAAAAAGCAGAGGAAGTGATGGTGATCATTCCCTACCAGACAAGGCGAAAGGAATATTAGGAAAAAAGATATCTTATCTAAAGACATGAAACATTTAAACATAGAAATTCTTGAGGAACAAAAAACAAGGGTTTTAACTTTTGAATCTGACTTACAAGGAGATATACTACAAGGGAGTAGAGTATTGTCTTGTAATTTCCCCAGTAGGTATCAGCCACAACAGCTCCAAACAACGGAGTCAAGAAACAAGTTCCACTCCAGGTACCCACATTTGCTGCGTTTGCAGCATTGTTTCCATGGAAGACAGTATGAAGATAAACAATCAAATTTGCTCCAACACCATTAAAGGCAACACTATCTAAGTATTCGAATCCTGCAGAAAGAGTATATACATGATACCATGTAAGTCACAGCTTATTCTATATGATTATGGCAGAAGATCCAAAATCTTGTTTATAACACATTCCTGATTTCCATTGACCATTTTTAGCAGACTAATGTTTATTGAGTTTACTTCTATACTAGCAACATGCTTGATAACTTCAGATGACTTCTTCTCCAACTTTAACAACTTAAGTACTCTGTTAAACAAGCATGTCATATGAAACCTTACCCAAAATAATTGCCGGTGCTTTTGAGTTACTAGGCTTGTAATGCGATCGAGGTCCATGGTGGCTCGATTCATTCTCCACATTCTGAAAGCATAATCCAATTAGTAAAGTATCTCATGGAGTAAACACTACTGAGCTTCTACTTCTTAGGCCATCTCAATGGTGCAGGATCTTTTATATTTGTGGTCTTTATTTTCAATAGTCAAAAAATGTTCCAATCCAAGAGAAGAATTGCAAAAATATGATAAACAGAAATGAAAAGAAAAGTGGTTAATAATGAGTTAAGCGCTCTGAAAGGAAAAAAAAAAGAAAAAAAAAAGGTTTGGAGAAAAAAAAAAGATCGCCGTCTACTAGTACACAGCCAATTTCCAAGAAGCAATGAACATCTTTCTTTTTAGTCCAAATCCGAAACCTTTGTGAAGGGAAAAAAAAATTGAAGAAAAGTCCCTGCAAAATTCTTTCATTCACAAGCACTAAAAATGGTAATAGCTAGCAATTACTTTCCACTCTGTTGCATGATGAATGAGGAAGGTGGCTTTCTTGTGCGCCATATTACAAAAGAGCTACTCATGTCTTCCAATCTGGATCTAAAGTGGTTCCGAATCTTTAAGAAAAAGGAGATCTCAGCAGTTAAGAGCAGAGATTTCCATTCCTTTGGCAAGAAACCTTCACAAGGAGAGAAGCACATAGTCCCCATCTCATCCCCCGGGCTCATCAGGTAGTGAGGTGGGAGATTGTCATCACACTATACCTAAGAACACTACAGGGGTCTCCATAATCCCTCTAATTGTAAACATTTAGCTCAAGGTGCATCTGTGCACACAATCCAGGGTACAAAATCTGAAGAGAGAAACAGCAAAAGGAAACCCTAAACGCTTCCAGTGTCAGAAGAAGATGGATCCTCTTTCTTCTTGCTTGGATACGAAGAAACGAACCAAGTGGATCAAAACAAAACGACGAAGCCCAATAGATCAAGCTAGCTAATTACCAAAGGGAGCAAGGCCCTTCCTTCTCCGCTCTCCAGGGCGTCCTCTCTCTCCATTGCTTCGCCGCACCCAGGGGTTAGATCGAGAGGAATGGGAGCTCTCGTTCTCTGCCCGCACTCGGGGTGGATTTTAATCCAAGCTTCCCTTGTTGACTTCTTGATGCCACGTACTATAACGGAACAAGGTTCAACCGCATATAACAAAACCTGCGGTGGGAGATTCTCGACCCTTGGTTGAAATAAGCACGAATCCTAAAGCAGATCACGTAAATCTAACGGATAAACGGAACCTTTGCAGATGAAGTATCTGCGGCCGACCTCGCTACTCCTACGTAGCAACATCCGACCGTTCACGTTTGGTGAGTTAGGTGGTGGAGCTTTATATCTGGACGGTCCAACTAAAGGGTAAGAGAGTCATCCGACGGTTGAAGCTGAAGAGGGCCCTGATGGAACCGAGCAACGACCGTGACATCGTTTAGCTTCGGCAGCTGCCATGGATCGGCGGTAGCAGGTAGTCTCGGACGATAAGGAAGAATGGCTTACAAGTTAATATCTAATGCCAACCGATGTCTCTTACCTTTTCTTTTTCTTTCTTTTTTTCTTCTGAATGACTAATCGTATATATTCTATACATTGATTAAGCAAGAAGAAATGTCCAAAATTATTGTGACAAAACTTGAAAAAGACTTTCCCAAATCCTGCCTACCGGTTAGGTTAGAAAGAAGAAAAAACACATGCATGCTAGGCCAACTTTTTGGCATTTGACCAGTTAGATAAGAAAAGTCAAACGTACACTTCTTATGATGTTCATTTCCTGGATTCAGAACATAATGAATGATTCAGACTGAGATGTTAGAAGGGCAGCAATGGGATTGAATGCATACTAGGAAGCAATGCTTCTAATTGTCTGCCAAGTCAATGGAGCCATTTCTAGTTTGTAAGTTGAGATATGAACATTTCCTTCTTCTTCTTCTTCTTCTTCATTCTTCCAGTTGTTTCTCCGAGTTGTTTAAACACTGCTGATGGAGACTGAGAAATGTTGTTTGGATGAAGATTCTTGAGCAGAGTTTGACGGGTACACTATAAAAGTCGAAGGACTGTGATGACATATTAGGTATTGTTCTGCTATAAGATCATGATTTGGAGATTTGATCATAGAACTCAATATGCATACAGTGAGTTGAGATGAAGCTTTTTTAATCAGACTTAAGTTAGTGATGAGATCTGTTTGTACACAAATATATTGAACAAAGAAGGCATCATTTCTCCACGATCCCCGTGAAGAAGACTCTGGCAAAACAATCACAAGGGGAAGTTTATTTTATGCAGACGATTCTACCCCAGCATGCAGCATGATAATAATAACAATTCATCCCTTGGTTCATCTCTGCATCATTTTCTCTCTCACATTGTGCTGTAAACCTTTGCAAGCACCCCAAATCATTAAGTCCTGCAATAAATAAACAATTGCGAGGACCTCCACGCTGCAGGGGGGGAAGCCAATAACATATCAGATCCAGAAACGGCATCCATCTTTACTCTCACAACAGCTCATACAGAACCTTGTGGTGGTCCTGATGCAGAAACATTGCAAGTATAAAGCATGATTAACTGGTAGTGGATGTCCATGTTGCACGTTTTAGCCAATCAATCATATGATCAGATCCACAAAAATGGTATATGTTGTTGGATCATATATCGTGGGCAAGCAGTCAGTACTATACAGTTCAACCCGTATTTATAGGGTCATCCGAGTTGGATGCAATGGCTCGGGGACGATAGGTGATGAGTCCAAACTTGTAGAGCTATCGACTCCTCAGGTCGATTTCTGGAGACGATGAGGACTTCCAAAAAGGCCTTCGTCGGGGGGGTGTATGCCCAACAAGGCCCCTCTGACATATAAGTTAGCTTGTGGGGATGGAGATCCCGATCGGGACTTTAAAGGTCCTGAGCGTTTTTAGGAGAAGAGGTCGAGAGTCAAGACAAGAGAGCCTCTTCACTATAAGCTATAGCGGGGATATTTATACATGTTAAGCAGAGGGAGGTCTTACCGAAGTGTTTAATGGTGCAATGCCTTCGGTCGAGCCACAAGTGCGGCCCTGCGCATGGTGGTGCTTTCGTCGATTTCCAGGGTCTTGATCGGTGAGGTCACCGGCCTGAGTACGATGCCCTGGGTAACCGGCCTGGTCCTCGGCCTGGCATGTCTTTTTCGGTGGGCTCTCCAAGTCACCGACGTGCGAAGTCTTATCGCGTTGCATGTTTGTCGTACATGCCACGCTTAATTGTCACGTCGGTTAGTCAGGGGTGTCAGGTGAGATCTTCCTTCTGACGTTGGGATTGCCTTGACGTACCTTATGATTCGTCGCCTAACATTGGGATCTTATGGCCCCGTGGTGTGCGGTGGGCGTGTGACGTGTGTGCCATTTTTTTTTTGCCATTAATGGAGGCGCGGTATCTAAGGCATCGACAGTGAGTTGTCACGCGCTTCGGGTACGTAAAGCATCATGTCAGGGATGAGGTTTTGCTATAAATACCCCTCCTAAGCCTGCGTGGGTTCTTGTTTTTGCATCTTTCCTTTTGGTTCTCCACTCTCGACTCTTGTCCTTGGTCTTTTCTCTTGCGCCCCCTCCAACCCCCAACCCCCCCCCCCCCCCCCCCCCCCCCCCCCCCCCCCCCCCCCCCCCGGTCATTTTCTTAAGTAGGTTGGGATGACTTCTCGCAGTTCTTCCTCCTTTCTTACTTGAAGTTCATCAATCCAGTCTAGAGAGGCCCTCAAGTGCTGCTGAGGCAGTGAATCCGAGGCCCCAAGTAATAGGTCGCCCCTCGGGTAGCCCCGAGGTAGAGGTAGTCAGTTTGTCGGAGGAGGAGCAACCCCGGCTGACTCCAAGGTCTTGAAAGCCTTAATGGTCATATAGTCATGTTACAATAGTGACTCGACCATGATGGTCTATCGATTAGCTAAGGTGCGGGAACACTTCTGCATCCCTGGGGAACATGAACTTCATGTTCCTTTGCTCGGGCAGCGCCCTTATGACGCCTTCTCATACGGCTTTGGGCTATCGACTGATGCTTTCGAGGCGGGACTCTGGTTCCCACTTCATCCTATGATCGAGGCTTGCCTCGACGGATGACGGATCTTGACCTCGTAGATGGTGCCCAACTCGTGGTGCTATATGGTGGCGTTCCTCGGGGAATGCCATAAGTTGGGCATTATACCGACCCGAGACTTGTTTATGGCTTACTTCTGCTTGTGTCGGGGGTAGGCTAGGTATTACTTGACCGCCCGAAGCAGATTTTGGGTGAGTAGGGCTCCCTCCAGCAATAAGGGTTGGAAAACCCAATTTTTCTTCATTTCCCGTGGTCGAGGGTGGGGTTTTTAGCCCGAGTGGACTGCTCGACCGGTGAGCCATGCTGCCCCCAATCTTTCAAATGAGGAGTCTGAATTGGTCAAGATTCTCTGAGGGATCCTCTCTTCTTCTCGCTCCATCAAGGACATGACCAAGGCATGGTTGGTTGAAGCAGGACTCAGTCCTGCTCCTCGGGATATGTCTCGCTTTGTTGGTTTATCAATTTGTCTTGTCTTAGTTAGGTAGACTGACCTCATATTTTTGTTTTGTAGATATGTTCAACCTCCTGAAGGTGAAAAAGTCAACAGGTCATGCTGCAAGCCAACTTGCACTATCGCCTCCCATCGAAGTGCTCGTTGTGGCGGTCGAGGAGCATCCTGCACACGGGGTAAGAAGCGTCCTGGCAGAGAAGGGGGCGAACCGCCAAAGAACAAGACAAAGGTGACAGTTTCCAAGCCCCCGAAGAGGGTCTCCCCCGAGGGGACATCAGAGAGAGACCACCACTACAAGGGGAAGGAGCTGATGGAGGCTACGTAATCCCCCGACCATCCCCCCATCGTGGGGGACCTGTACAAAGTGGACGATCGGGCGAGGAAGGACTGCTATTTGATTGCACAAATATATGAATTGTTGCGACTTGATGCCGAGGACCCGCTGAAGCCACGTTGGCCGAACCTCACTAACTCGACTTGGGTCTGGACATAGGGACCGATCTCTACGGAGTATGTGTGGGGGGCGCTGCATCCATCCCTTGCTAAGAAGCTGTATGAATCCTCCTCCGAGGAGTTGATGGATCGGGCCACCAAGTCGGTCGTTTGGGTATGCGATTTTTAAGATGTCCCACCTTGGTTTGTCATCTCTTCTTGTGTTCCTAACTTGTCTTCCTGTCCTCAATAGGGCCTTCATTTTGTCGACGCTTTGATCGATCGCCTTTATGATGCGGGGTGGGTGGTGTGCCTTCTAACGAAGAGGAACTCGGCTCTTCAAGCCGAGAACAAAGAACTGAAGGTTGGTGCAAGCCAGGAAGCTGTGGTAGCCACAAAGAAGCGGGCCACTGAGTTGAGTGCCAAGGTGGATCGGCTCAAGGCTACACTGGAGAAGTCTGAGCAATGCAGCAAGGACCTCAAATTGGTAGTCGACTCCGCCCATGTTGAGTTGAGGGACCTTCGAGATTCTCAGTGTTGGCTCGAGGATGAGGTTTTATCGCTGACGAAGGAGGCTGAGATGCTACAGTCCGAGCTGAAGGCAGAGGGCGACCAAGCCATTGCTGACTACAAGAAGTCTCAAGGTTTCTAATCCTGGCTGGAGAAAATGGGTCAAGTCACCTACGAGTTCGGGTACCGGGTAACGGTGGAACATTTTCGGGCAAAATACTCGGACTAGCTTATCGAGGAGGACCCCTTTGTCGAGCGGCTCGAGGATGCCAACGTGAGGATGGAGGTGAGCCAGCCTTTTGATGATAGCACTCCTCCCGAGGACTAGGTTTCTGCATTGTAATTTTGTTTGTCAGGCAACAAACTGCATTTTTGCTTCTTATGTAATTTTGTTTTGGATGTCATCGGTTGTCCGACCATCTATGTAACCCTTTTTGGATTAATACAAACTGCAATTTTGCTTCTATCTGAGTCTTTCTGTCATGTTGTAGTCGGTCGCCTGATCTTAATGTGAAACTTGGGGCAATTCAATTTTTAGTCATCATCTCTGTTTGCTTTGTGCTGTGAACTTACTTTCCTCGGTCTTTCGGCTGGCTTTAATCCGACACTTTAGGCATATAACTTCCTTAGGTTTGAGATGTGCCACGTTCGAGGTAGCATTCGACCGTCCATTGTAGCCAAGGCGTAAGTACCATCTAAGATGATACGGATGACTCGTTATAGTCCCTCCCAATTCAAGGCTAGCTTGCCTCGGGTTCATCCCGGGTCACTTACCTTACCTTTTCTCAGGACTAGGCCACCTTTACCAACTCGTCACGGTCGAACCTTGTGGTTGTAGAGTCGGATGATAGCTCTCTGATATGCGAGGGTCCACAAGTGTGCCTCGGTCTTTAGCTCCTCAATGAGGTCGAGATTCTCCCTTATGCTGAGTTCCGAGACTCTTTCCTTAAAGTGTTCGACCCGAAGGGTGGGGAAGCCCACTTCAGGAGGTAGGACGGCCTCGGTACCAAAGGTGAGATTGTAGGGAGATTCTCCTATCGGCATTTTCGGGGTCGTCTGTGATGCCTATAGTATGCTCGGGAGCTCTTCGACCCAAGTGCCTTGCACTTCGATGACCCTTGTCTTCAGCCCCTCGTGGATGGCCCGGTTGGTCACTTCAGCTAGGACATTAGCTTTGGGATGCACAATCGAGCTGAATTTCAGTTGTATCTGATAGCTTTGGCAGAAAGACTCGAACTTCAAGTTGTTGAACTGCGTTCTATTGTTGGTAACTATGATTCTCTGGATGCCAAATCTTATGATGATGTTCTTCTAGACGAAATCTTCAACTTGCTTCTTAGTGATTGAGGCCAAAGGCTCGATTTCAACCCACTTGGTGAAGTAATCAACTCTGATGATGAGGAACTTTCTTGTCCCGAAGTCGACACAAATGGGCCAAGGAGGTCCATTCCCCACTGCGCGAAGGGCCACGCATAGTCAATCGGGGAGAGGGGCAATGCCAGATGATGTTGGATCCGAGCATGCTTCTGACATTGCTCGTATTTCTGGACATAGGCTATGGCATCTCGGCGCATAGTTGGCCAATAATACCCGAGCTGGAGCACTATGTTAGCTAAGGTATGGGCCCCGATGTGTTCCCCGCATATCCCTTCATGGACTTTGGTCAACATCATCTCGGCCTCGGTTGGTGACAAACAGTGGAGGAGTGGTTGACTAAAAGCTCTTCGGTAGAGGCATCTATTGACCTCGTAATACCAAGCCTCGATCCTCCTAATTCGTCGTGCGGCCACGCGATCGGTTGGTAACACCGCATCCTTTTTGTAGCGGAGTATCTCCTCCATCCAGCTGTGACCAGCCTCGATCATAGCCACCTCGGTCGTGGAAATGGTCGGTTTATGGAGCCTGGTGATTTTTAGCGGGCATCCTACCAGTGCTCGTGTTGAAGCGAGTTTCGCTAGTGCGTCCGCTTGAGAGTTGTCAGCCCGTGGAATTCACTAGATGGTGAAGTGTTTGAAACTGCTACCGAGACGATGCGCCTTGGTCAGATATTTGATCATGGTGAGTTCTCAGGCTTTGTAATTCTCACTAACTTGGCTGACGACTAGTTGAGAACCAGTGAACTTCAATTTGCTCGACCTGAAGCTCGGCCGTTAGGTGCAAACCGAATAGAATTGCCTCATATTTAGCCTCGTTGTTGGTGGCTTTAAATTTAAGCCGAAGGGCAAGCTCATATGCTTGTTTGGAGGGTCCTTCAGGATGAATCCCGCCCCTCCGCTTTCTATTGCTGACCCATCGATGTGAAGTATCCAGGTCAGCTTCGGTTGGGTGGAGGATTTAAGGGTGGTTAATTTTAAGATAAAGTTAGCCACACTTTGAGCTTTAATCGCTATTCTTGGAATATATTACAGGTCAAATTTGTTGAGTTCCACCGACCATTTGAGCATCCGACCTACAATATCAAACTTGGAAAGGACTTGGTGCAAAAGTTGGTCGGTTATTACCTTGATTGTGTGGGCCTAAAAGTATGGTCATAGCTTCCTTGTTGCGAGGACTAGGGCAAACTCTAGTTTCTCGATTGGGGGGTAGCACTCCTCGGGACCGCTTAAGATGTGATTCGAGTAGTATACAGGCCGCTGTTCTTTATTATCTAGCTTAACCAGGACCGAGCTAACCACATGCTCCGAGGCGATGAGGTACAGCTTGGGTGACTCCCCCAGAATAACTGAGGCGAGTTAAGGTAGTCGGGCAAGGTTAGCCCTGAGGTTTTGAAAAGTTTCCTCGTGGTCGAGAGTCCAATTGAAGTCCTTCGCTTGCTTTAGCGCCTAGAGGATGGGCAGGCACCTGTCATCTATTGGGAGATAAATCGGCTCAGCGCAACCAATCTCCTAGCGAGCCATTGAACCTCTTTGATCATCTGAGGCGACTGCATTTTCGTGATCGCTTTAACCTTCTTAGGATTTGCATCACTAATGGATGATGAAGTCAAGGAATTTGCTCGAGGCCACCCAGAACACACACTTGGTAGGATTGAGCCTCATCCTGAATTTTCTTAGGGTCTGGAATGTCTCGGCGAGATCCGAGAGGTGAGCTCGGACGAACTTACTCTTGATGATCATGTCATCCACGTAAACTTCAATGTTCCACCAGACTTGATTCTTGAAGAGTCAATTGACCATTCTTTAGTAGTGTAGCCCTGGCGTTATTTAACTCGAACGACATCGCCTTATAGCAGTAGGTGCCTTGGTGTGTGATAAACACCATGTTCTCTCGATCTCATGGTGCCATTTGGATCTGGTTGTAACCCAAAAATACATCCATAAAGGAAAGCAATCCGTAACCCGAGGTGGCATCGACTAATTGATCGATCCTTGGGAGGGAGTAGTCAGGTCGAGTACTTGACTTCTATGATGAAGTCTGAATCTAATAACTGGTCTACTTCTTCTTCAATAGCTCTATGTTGGTCAGGGGCGAATCTATGGGGTCTTTGCCGGATCGACTGAGCCCCTAAGAGTATGTTGAGTTGATGCTGTGCTTCCTCCGGGTGGATGCCCGACATGTCGTTTGGCGACCAAGTGAAGACATCGACATTTTGCACAAGGAACTCTACAAGTTGAATTCGTTGATATTTGGGAAGTGCTGACTCGACCTTGACAGTCTTCTCTGGATGACTCTGATCAAGAGAGACCTCCAGCACCTGCTCTGAAGGCTCAGGGCATGAGACTGATTTGTTCGACTCCCTGGGATCAAGAGCTGACGCTTCATACTTAGTCTTTTTGGGGAGAGTCGTTGCTGCCAAGTAGCACTCTTTGGATTCTCGGGGGTTGCTCCTGGCTTCGCCTACTCCGACACTGGTTGGGAACTTCATGGTGCAGTGATACGTTAAGATGGCAGCCCTCAATATGTTGAGAGTTGGGTGACCGATGATCGCATTGTATGTTGAGGGGAGCTTGACCACCACGAATGGGACCATTAGCGTCTTGGTCCTTGGCTCCTCCCCTATAGTCACCGGGAGAGTAGTGACGCCAAGGGGAGTGATTGTGTCTCCAGTAAATCCTGTCCAGGTGGAGGTCATGGGGACAAGGTCTCTGTCAGTCACACCAAGCTTTTGAAAGGCATCAAAATATAAGATATCGACCATTTGCTATCCGAGCTGAGATCACTAAGGTGTCACCGTGATCCATATATTCTTCTTCCCCCGACCTGAAGATGATCTCGGGGTCGCGCTCCTATCTGGGCCTTTTTTGTACCGCAGTTCGAGCGTATGCTTTACGGCTCGAGGAGCTATCACCGCCTGAGGCTGGTCCACCGACAATAACATTGATTTGTTTCTCCACTAGGCTCTTCGGGTGGAGCGAAGGCTTGCATGGCTTTCTTATGTATCAACTGAGGTGGCCTCGGTAGATAAGGTCTTTAATCTGATTCTTGAGGTTGTAATAATACTTAATGTTGTGGCTGTAGTCACGATAGAAATGATAGTAACACCCTCAGTCTCGTTCCTCTGGTCGAGCTTTTTATTGGATTGGATGCCTGGCGCAGGCCTTTTTCTTGGATCTAGAGGAAGATTATGGTCCGGGTAGAGTTGAGGGGAATGATTGGCGGCATTGGGATGGTCAGCTCGGGCCTCTTCATTCTTCTTCTCGAGGGACCCGGGGGCGGGCCTCGGGATGACTCAGCATGAGGTTGCTTCTGGTCCTCGTGCTTGCAAGCCACTAGTGCCTCGAGAGCAACATATTGGTTGGCCCTCTGTAGTATATCGGGAACTATCACGAGTGAACGCTCGACTAGCGACCAAAAGAAGCGAGATGGCCGCTACTCGATCAAAAAGGCTTGGATCAAAAGGGATGGATGTGCGTTGGGCATTCTCTGGATTTCAGTCGCAAAACATGCAATGAATTGGGGCAACAACTCGTCGTCCTTCTAACTCATCCCAAGGAGGGATGTGTTGAATCTCAGACTTTGATGATGAAATCAATTGATGGATTTTATGATCTAACTTGTGTGTTAAAGAAAGTGATGCAGGATTAACTACGACAGTAAAGGGCATTACAATCAAATGTTGGGTCGAAGTCAAGTTCGAGCATCGGGCGAGGATCGGATGATGCAATGGGAACTCGCCGAGAGTTCGCTAGAGATCGACCGAGGTTCAGACGATATTGTCGGGAGCTCGCCGAGTACTCACTAGAGTTTTATCGGGAAGTTCGTCGGGAGTTCAGCGAAAGGTTGTCGGGAGCTCGCCAGAAGAATGTTGGGAGTTCATCGGAAGAAATCGGGAGCTCATCGAGAGTTCACCGGAAGGATGTCGGGAGTTCACCAGGAGTTCTCCGAGAGATCAATTAACGATTTAACAACGAAGATTATGTGTTAAGTGTCATAGTTAGCATCATAATGAGAGTTAGTTTTATTAACTCAATTAAAAGGTCATTAGGCCTTAATTGGGGTTGATTTGAAATTATTATAAAATTCATTTCAGTAACCCAGCGTTAGAAAAGATACGGTCCACGAGGATATGATCTCCAAGATGATACAATCTTCGAAGGTGTGTCAGGTGGTTGAACCGCCCAGACTGGGTGGTTGAACCACCCAGACATAGTCTCCTAGACCGTGTCAGGCGGTCGTATCGCCCAGATTGGCGGTACAACCACCAACATAGTCTTCGAGACCAGCATCTTGGGAACTCTTAAAATTTAAATTTTGGCTCCAATATTGAAGCCATTTAGGGCCTATAAATACCCTCCACCCCCCATCCTTTAGATATGCAAGCATTACGAGCAAAAACCTTGTGAAAACGTTGTTGTAATTCATTGAGAGCTTTTCCTCATTTCGTCTTGTGTAGTTTTTTGTTTAAGGGTGAGCTTAGAGACTTGTAAAGGTTATCTTATAAACATATAAAAGGAGAATAGAGTTATAAGAGGGTAGTTGATCTTCGCCCATTGAAGGAACATCAATAGTAGAAGCCAGTGACCTCAACAAAATAGAAATCTGGAGTGGATGTAGGTCACAAGACCGAACCACTATAAAATCGGTTTGCTTCATCTTATTTGCTCTTTATCTTCATTACTTTATTATTTAATTATATACTATCTTTGCTTGCACTCTTACAAACATCTCTACGCTTAAACGTATTTTTGATATGATTTTTATTGAGTAAAAACTTAAATCGACGTAAATTTTTCGTAAGCACTAATTCATCCCCCCCTCCCTCTTAATGCCACTTTGATCCTAACAATTGGTATCAATGCCACATTTCTCTCAATTTGGCTTAAAATCTAAGAGAGATGGCTTTTGTTAACAATCAAGAGGGATTTTCTATCACTCGTCCTCTCATGTTCAATAGAATGGATTACACGTATTGGAAAACTCGAATGAGAATTTTTCTACTTTCTATTGATTTTAAATTATGGCATATTGTTGAAAATGGTTTTAAAAAGTCTTCCAAACTGATGAACGAATATAATGATTTAGAAAAGAAAACTTTCTCTTTGAATGCTAAAGCAATGAACACTTTATTTTATGCTCTTGATAAAAACAAATTTAATCGAGTTTCTATATACGAAATTGCGTACGAGATTTGACATACATTCGAAGTCACACACGAAGGCATTAGTCGAGTCAAAGAGTCAAAAATTAATCTTTTGATGCATAGCTATGAGTTATTTCGTATGAAATCAAGTGAGACTATAGGCGACATGTACACTCATTTTAAGGATGTTATCAATGGTCTAAAAGTGCTTGGTAAATTATTTTTTTTAATTCTGAACTTGTGAACAAAATATTAAGATCCCAAAGTAATGATAATACAAGAAGCAAAGGACCTAAATAATTTTTCGCTTGAAGAACTAATCGGGTCTTCAATCACTTACAAAATGACATATATAGTACATGATGAACTCGAGAATAACCTTCCAAAGAATAAGAAGGGCATAGCACTTAGAACCCAGGAAGACCACTTGGGAGAAAACTCAAGTGACAATGATGATAATGAGGACTTCACACTTCTTATAATAAAATTTAAGAAATTCTTAAAAATGACTAAAACAAAATGAGATACTAAGAATAAAAGTGAACTAAAAAAGGATTCAATAATATATTAAGAATGTAAGAAGTCCGGACACTTCAAAAATGAATGTCTCAGAGTGAAGAAATGTAACCAAGGAAGAAGAAGGCGCTCAAAGCTATTTGGGATGACTCAAGTTTATCCGAAGATGATGAGCCAACCAATAAGGAAGAAGTTGCAAAGTAAGCTTTAATGGCATTTTGTAACGAGGTAAGTAACCTAGAGTCTTCTTTATCTTATGATGAATTATTTAATATATTTAATGACTTGTTTGATGATTTTAAATTAGCTGATAAAAAGTATAAATTGTTAAAGAAAGATCATGCTTCACTTGTTAGCGAATTTAAATTTTTTAAAAAGGAGTATGATGAACATAGGATAGCTCCTTGCACTAAGTGTGAAGAATTAGATATACTTAAAAAAGAAAATATTTTAGAAACATTAGAAAAATTTAAAATAGGTAACAAATCCTTAAACATGATCCTTGCTAATAAGGGATATTCATAGAAAGGAAGGAATTGACTTTATAAGTAATACTCAACAAAAGCCAACCATATTTATTAAATGACCTACATTATATGTTCACCTAGAAGTAAATATAATTTATGTGGAAGAATTTGACATTATGCTTATAAATGTTCATTTAAAAGGCGTAGTCCACACAAATTAATTTGGGTTCCTAAAAGAACTATAAACAACTCGATGCCATTAGTAAAATTAGGTAGAATTTTTTATGAGCAACCCAAAAACAAATGGGTACCTAAACCAAAACTTCATTTCATGTAGGTATGTCTCTAAATAAAGGCTAGAAGCACAAAATGATACCTTGATAATGGATGCTCAAGGCACATGACGAAGATCAAACTCATTTCTCTAAGCTAACTAGCCTAAATGAATAATTTGTCATCTTCGGAGACAACAATAAGGGAAAAATCATTCGGAAAGGAACTGTAGGTAACAAATCAAACCTCTTGATTGAAGATGTGTTATTAGTTGATGGTTTGAAACATAATCTACTAAGTATTAGCCATATGATAAAAGACACATTATCAAATTTGAATATAATGCTTACATAATTGAAATACCATAAAAAAATAATTCTATGATTGTCTTAAGAATCAATAATGTGGATACTATTGATATTGATAATTTTTGTCATGAAATGTGTTTTTCGACCTCAAATGATGATGCATGAATTTGGCATAGAAGACTAGGACATGGTAGCATGAAACTATTAAATCATATCTTAACTAAAAATATAGTAAGAGTAATGCCTAGCATCAAGTTTGTAAAAGACAAAGCTTATGATGCATGCTAACCAAGAAAACAAATAAAAACTAGTTTCAAATCAAAAAAATTAAATACGCACATTTAGGTCACTACAATTGATCCATATGGATTTATTTGGACCAATTGATACTACCAGCTTTAGAGGTAGCAAATATGCGTTTGTTATTATAAACGATTATAGTAGATATACTTGGACCTATTTCTTGACATATAAAAGTGATTATTTTAAATATTTTTTAAAATTTTATAAATTTATTCAAAATGAAAAGGGTTTTATGATTTCATCTATATGTAGTGATCATGGTGGTGAGTTTCAAAATCATGATTTTTAAAAATTTTATGAGTCAAATTGGTATAATCATAATTTCTCTACTCTTAGAAATTCATAACAAAATGGAGTAGTGGAAAGAAAAAATATGAGCTTACAATAAATGACTAGAACCATATTAAATGAACATAGCCTACCCAAATATTTTTAGGCCGAAGCTGTTAACATGACATGCTATATTATGAATAGGATTCTCGTAAGACCTTTACTCTCCAAAACTACTTATGAATTGTGAAATAATAAAAACCTAATATTTCGTATTTCAAAGTATGTGATTGTAAATATTTTATTTTGAATGAAAAAAGATGTCTTAGGAAAGTTTGATAGAAAATCTGATGAAGGCATATTTTTTTATTATCCTTCAATTTCAAAAGTTTATCGTGTCTTTAATAAAAGAACTCTAGTGATTGAGGAATCCATCCATATTATTTTTAATGAGATTCCCAAATTAAAAAAAATTAATTTTGATGATGATCTTGATTTTGATACTTTAAATTTGAATGATAAACCTCCTCTCCAAAATAACTTAGATGCATCTACTTCCAAGGATCTTACCCAAGGAATAAAAATATGTAGATGATAATCCTAACAAGTTAATAATATGAGATACATCAAAATGTGTTTAAACTCATTCATCATTTAAGAATTTTTATGCTAACACTACATTTTTATCTCAAATTGAACTAAAATACATTGATGAAGCCTTAAAAGATGATTCTTGGGTTATTTCAATACATGAAGAGTTAAACCAATTTGAGAGAAATAAGGTGTGGGAGCTTATTCCTAGACCTAATGGTCATTTAGTGATTTGTACTAAATGAATCTTTAGAAACAAGCAAGATAAAAATGGTACCGTGGTTAGAAACAAAGCTAAATCAGTGGCCAAGGGTTTCATCCAAGAAGAAGAGATCGATTATGAAGAGACCTTCTCTCCTGTGGCTAGACTTGAAGTCATAAGGATACTTCTTGCCTATGCCTCTTTTAAGAATTTTAAGTTATTTCAAATAGATGTCAAAAGTGATTTTCTTAATGGTTTCATTTTCGAAGAAGTTTTTATTGAACAACCTCCAAAGCCGCCCAACCCCGCCCCCGTTTTGAAAATAATCTTTCTCCGAATCATGTTTTCAAATTATCTAAGGTTCTTTATGGATTGAAATAAGCCCCTAGGGCTTGGTATGAAAGACTTAGCTCTTTTCTTATTTCAAATAATTTCTTGAAAGGCAAGGTTGATACCACATTATTTTTTAAGTATTTTGAAATGATTTTATAATTATTTAAATTTATGTTGATAATATTATTTTTCGTTCAATAAATGAATCATTATGTGAAGCTTTTACCAAGAGTATGAGCCAAGAATTTGAAATGAGCATAATGGGTGAATTAACATTTTTCTTAGGATTACAAATAAAATAATTAAATGATGGTATATTTATAAGTCAAACTAAGTACACCTTAGATTTATTAAAACGTTTTAGTATAGACAATGCTAAGGCCATAAACACATCCATGAGCACTTGTACAAAAATTAGACTTAAATAATGAAAGTAAAAAATTTTGATCAAAAAATATATAGAGGAATGATAGGTAGTTTATTGTATATAACTGCTACTAACATAATATTTAGTGTTGGATTGTGTGCAAAGTTTCAATCCAATCCTAAATATTCTCATTTTAAGGTAGTTAAACAAATATTTAAATATTTAAAAGGAACTTCTAATTTAAGATTATGGTATACTAAGTCTAAAAAACTTTGATTTACTTGCTTATGCGGATGCCGATTTTAGATGTTGTAGAATAAATAGAAAGAGTACAACCGGAACATGCCAATTCTTAGGACATACTCTTGTTTCTTGGTCATCCAAGAAATAAAATTCGGTTGCATTATCTACAGCAGAAGCTGAGTACATAGCAGTTAGTGCATGCTGTGCACAAGTCATTTGGATGAAAAATACTTTAGAATATTATGGAATTCACTTGAAAAATATTCCTATCAAAGCGATAACACTACTGTAATATGTTTAATTAAAAATCTTATTCAACACTTAAGAACTAAACATATTGATATTAGGCATCACTTTATTAGAGATCATATAAATAATCATGATATATCTTTGAAATTTATTGATACTAACAATCAATTGGCTAATATCTTCACCAAGCCATTAAATGAAGAATAATTTGACTTTATTAGAAGAGAGTTAGGAATGTTAAACCGTCCAAATGCATGATTTGCTAGATTTCTTAAGCTTTTGCTTGAAAGTTATATAAAATGATTTTGAATACATGAGTAACTCTTATAGTCTTTTTGGACTTTGGGACTTTTTGAGCTCTCTTTCGAAATAATTCTATTTATAATTGATATTTACAAAGAGGAAGAAACTAAATTTGATGAGACATTTGTGATGAATAAAATTATATCTTTATCTTTCAATTTATTTTACAAAGAAAATAATAAAGTAAATTCTAACTAGTCTTCTTATTATTTTACTAAGGGGGAGTAATGGACTAACTTCCTCTCTTTATATGCTAAATATTATAATAAATATTTAAAAAAATATTCAAATATAGTTGAGCATTTATCTTTTTTGTTGATGACAAAGGGGGAGAAATAACATAATTGATGATATAAGAAAGATATTTATTTTTAGATCTTTCAAATGATTAAAATGAATGTTGTATCATAATTGATGATATGGTTATCTTGTGAACATAATAATTAATGTTGTATCTGATGACATTGTTATTTTGTGAACATAATGATTGAAATTTTTATGTGATACTAAGAAAATAAATCTTTAAAATTTTATCATGTATGGTTAAATTATTAAATTATCAAAATACTTGAATTTAAAAGTGATAGTGCTTTTGAATTCAAGTTTGTTTTATTTATCCTATGTCATATACATAGGGGGAGTTATGGTTAACTCCCGTCATCAATTGGTTGTATCATCAAAAAGGGGAGATTGTTGAATCTCATATTTTGATGATGAAATCAATTGATGAGTTTTATGATCTAACTTGTGTGTTAAAGAAAGTGATGTAGGATTAACTGCGACAATAAAGGGCATTACAATTAGATGTTGGGCCGGAGTCAAGTTCGAGCATCAGGGCAAGGTTTAGACAATGCAATGGGAGCTCGTCGAGAGTTCGCCGGAGGTCAGCTGAGGTTCCGACGATGTTGTCGGGAGCTCACCGAGAATTCACCAGAGGTTTGTCAAGAAGTTCGTCAAGAGTTCGTCAACAGGTTGTCGGGAGCTCATCGGGAGTTCGCCGGAAGAATGATGGGAGTCCGCCAAAAGAAATTGGGAGCTCGCCGAGGGTTCACTAGAAGGATGCCAGGAGTTCACCGAGAGCTCGCTGAAAGACTAATTGATGATTGGACAATGAAGATTGTATGTTAAGTGTCATAGTTAGCATCATAATGAGAGTTAGTTTTACTAACTCAATTAAGATGTCATTATGCCTTAATTGGGACTGATTTAAACTTATTATAAAAGTCATTTCAATAATCCAGTGTTACAAAAGATACGATCCTCGAAGACATGGTCTCCAAAATGACACAGTCTTTGAAGGTGTGTTAGGCGGTTGAACCACCCAGACATAGTCTCCCAGACTGTGTCAGGCGATCGTACCACCCAGACTGGCGGTACAACCACCAGAACACAATCTTTGAAACCAGCACCTCAGGAATTCTTAAGATTTGAATTTTGGCTCTAATATTGAAGCATTAAGAGCAAAAATCTTGTGAAAACGTTGTTATAATTCTTTGAGAGCTTCTCCTCATTTCATCTTGTGTAGTTAAGGGAGAGCTTAGAGACTTGTAAATGTTATATCCTAAACTTATAAAAGGAGAATAGAGTTGTAAGAGGGTAGTTGATCTTCACACATTGAAGGAAGATCAATAGTGGAAGCCGATGACCTCAACGGAGGAGGAATCAAGAGTGGACGTAGGTCACAAGACCGAACTACTATAAAATCAGTTTGCTTCATCTTCTTTGTTCTTTATCTTCATTGTTTTTTTATTTAACTATTTACTATCATTGCTTGCACTCTTGCAAACATCTCTACGCTTAAACGCATTTTTGATATAGTTTTTATTGAGCAAAAAACTTAAATTGACATAAATTTTTCATAAGCACTAACTCACCCCGCCCCCTCTCGTAGTGCCGCTTTGATCCTAACAAGATGCAGCAGTTGGCCTTGGTCGAGCGATGACTAGGAAGTTAAGCTCAAACTCTTTGGAGAGCTGGTCAAAGCATAAAATCGAGGAAGGTTTCAGTCGACTATGCCACATCCGGGTCGGTCCTCACAAGGTTGTCGGGAAGGCTCGGCACATCAGAGCGTCTGACGTCCCGTATAGCGCCATCTGAGCCCTAAATGTCACTACATGCTCTGTCGGGTCAGAGCTACCATCATACACTTCTAGCATCGGGAGCCGAAAGTGTTGTGGAATCAGCTTATCTTCTACCTTTGGGACGAAGGGGGATCCGTCCGTAGAATTTTCTCCGAGCTCCTCCTTTGACCCGAGGAACTCCTTCTGGAGCTCGTCTATCCATTGGTTCATCAATCGTAATTGTGCCCATAGTGAGTTTGTTAAGTTAGAGGAGAGGATGTCTGAATCAGGTATGTTGCGGATTGAGGTGCTAGTAGTGGGTGTCTGTCGCCCCTTCGTGTTCCTAACGATTGTAGGGAGGTGCTCAGGAGGAGGTCAAGGGATATCGTCGTTGGTTTGCTGTGGGGTCAGGGGTCGCCCTTCTGAGGGTGGTGCCTCATGTGGTACGACTGGAGTGGTTTGTTGCTGTGGCACTAGCTGCTGCATCACCTGAGGGATATAGGGAATGATCGTCTGGATCATCCCGGCTAGGGCTTGTACTTGGTGGGTAAGTTTGAGGAATGCTTCAAGTGTCACGACGGGATGCCCAGGGTTAGGCGTCATTGGGGTAAGCCCGAGGTCGTTAAATAGGCGCCAATAACGCTCTAGAGTGTGTGTTGGTGGGTCCCCTTCCCTAAGGAGGCGAAAAGGGGGTTGTCCTCTCGCTCCAGGGACTTACTGGGCAGTTAAGGTGTCTTCCTCGAGGTTGTTGAGCGCTGAACGTTCCTACGACATTGGACCCTTCCTCTAGCACCAAAATGTTGCTGGATCTTATGTCATGGGCAAGCAATTAGCATGCCACAGTTTGGCCTGCGTGCGTAGGGTCGTCTAAGCTAGATGCAGCGGCTCGAGGATGATCGGTGATGAGTCTGGATTTGTAGAGCTATCGGCTCCTCGGGTCGGTTATCGGTTGGGACGATTTCCGGAGGCGATCAGAACCTGCAAAAAGACCTTCGTCAGGGGGTTGTATGATCGACAAGGCCCCTCTGACGGCTAAGTTAGCTTGTGGGGATGGAGATCCCGATCGAGACTTTGAAGGTCCCGAGCGGTTTTAGGAGAAGAGGTCGGGAGTCAAGAAAAGAGAGCCTCCTCACTGTAGGCTACAACAGGAATCTTTATACCTATCGAGCAAAGGGAGATCATATCGAAGTGTTTAATGGTGCGGCGCCTTCAGTCAAGTCACAGGTACAACCCTGCGTAGGACGACGCTTTCGTCGGTTTCCAGGGTCTCGATCGACGAGGTCGTCGACTGTAAGTACGACGCCTTGAGTAACCTGCATGGTCCTCAGCCTGAATTGTCCAGATTGTCGAGATAGTTGTCTACGTAGTCCCTGGACTGACATGTCAAAACTGACAGATAGAGAACGATGTGACTGCTAACGTGGTTCTCAACCTGACGTGATCAGGCTGACCGACGATGCAGTATTTACCCCATCAGTATATGAATTGATGCATGTCATGGTTTGACGATATCCGCTGACTTGGTCGTCTATCTGCGGCAAAAACATGTAGCCCAGTAACAAGATGCGATCCTACGTCTCTCATTTATGTGGCCCGGATTCATCATCATCGACGTCGAACTTTTGGTGTGATCGCCAGAAGGGTATTCGCAAGCGACGGTGCTTACTCTATTGTGGGCGGGGAAATGTCTTTCTCGCGAAAGGGCTCGGTATCGAAGACATTAATGTGGCTTAAGCCCAATCCGATCTAACTCGGTCAATTTATTACCCGAGAAATCAATTTGGTGCTCGTGTTAGATTGGGATCACACCAAACGTCGATCAATCGGGTCGGCAAATAACTGAATCCGACCAGTTTCCAACCCCAAGTGTTGGGTCGGATCAACAGAACTCATTGCTTCTTTCTCGGGTTCGTCGATCTCGGTCGACGTTTGCTCGCCTCTTTCCGTTCTGCCCTCTCTCTCCCCCGTCCCTCTGGAATGCCTCCGATCGGTGGCATTCCCCGTGAACCCCTCCATCCTCAAGCCTGTTTGCGCTGACGTGCTTCCCGCAGCTCTCCGCAACCGGCCGCCAGGTTTAGAGTTTTATCCTTCCTCTCATCGCCTCTCGGTACGTTTGTGATCCAAATCTTTGTTCTTTTTGATTGATTTTTCAGTAGGATAATGTTCCAATGTGATGGACTTGCTGATTCTGTTATTTAAAGTTTCTGATTTGATTGCATGTTGTTAAAAGGCGGTGCAAACTCGTTTTTATGCTGGCAATGGAAAGATCTCGAGTACCAACTTTGATATCATTTGTTACAATTCAATTGATGGGATAAACGATCCATTAATTTCGTTGGGTTTGAACCAAAATGTTTAAGCCCAAGTTAATTGAAGTATTACCATGGAATCCTTATTAGTCAATTCAAGTTCTTGTCCAATTCCGATATGAGATTAAGCCAGGTATTACAACAACTATGTCTAACCAAAGAATCTCTAGCAAAACCCCCTGTTGAGTTATTAAGGGAAATAAGACACTGGGAAAACCAAGTATAACTTGCAGAAATATCACCTTGTTTCAACAAGCCAACAAAAACCTAAAATGAATCATTTGGGTAGTTGTCTTCAAACTGTATGATCGATCAAGTGGCCTTCACTGAAAATCTGATATTCTCCTGTCAAGATAAATCTATATTCGTTTTATCATAGCTTCACCTTCTAAAGGTGGTAGTGGATAAGTTGAAAAGTCAACATCCAATGCAAAGTTCAATATTCTCAATTGACGCCAGAGATTTCTAATACTTTCACAGTTATTTAATCCTCTGGAAAACAAGTCTTGCACACATTTCATATTCTTCATTAGCTTCTGAAAACTTTTTTTTTTTTTTAATGTTCCACCTGGGATTAAATTTTAAGTGAACCTATTGGTTCTGTTGTTTCATTGACTCATCATCATGTTGATTCCTCATTTTAGGGTGTATGTAATGTTTATCGAGGACAATCCTGATACTTATGTCTACAAGATATGGAACATAGTAGAGTCTGCTTTGCTGGCCGCACCCTGAGCTTGTTTTTTCTGAGCATTGCAAAATCCAGCACATGTTGATTTTGCTATAAGTGGCAAATCAGGAAAAGTATTTGTGATATCAAATGCTAAGAAATATCATCACAAAGAACTTTGAAACTATTAGAGGTACATGTAACATACTTGGATTTAATATTTTAAAACACTTGCATGCTATGCAACTTTATGGAGCTATTAAATTTTCAAAATTTGGTTCCTTTAACACAATTAAGGTTCACCAACTTAATCAATTTTAGGTTTACATTGTAGTTGAGTCAAGTTGATTTTTTCATTTTTGATAATTTCGTCAATGGTTGTAGGTCTCTTTACTCTATTTAGGCAACTATTTGGAAGTTTTTATTTTGTTGGGGAACATCAAGTTCTACAGTTAGTTGGTTTGGTGCTAAGGCTGGCCTACCAATATAGGTAGGCTATTTCAAGTACCTTTTTCTTGATATCAGCCTGGTAAACATCTCCAATGGAACTTAAACTTGGAGAATCCAAGATATCTAATGCGAATATGATAGTGTTACATGGCAGATTTTTCTATTTCTCCTGTTATCAATTATGTGCCTAAGAAGTATAAGCTTACAGAGGCAAATTGGCAATCAAGTTCTGTTGATAAAACTTCAGGTCGCAGGTATGTCCTTTTCTTGTTCTACTCTATTTTTCTATCATTTGCATATTTCTCTTCATATTTATTGTCTCCATAACCCCATATGCCTTTTTCTAGTTGTTTACTGGTACACCCAAAATAATTCTTCAACCATAACTAGTTGGAACTGCTGCTAGTACCGTAGTTGTTGGCATAGGCAAAGAAGACTACATGCAATCAAACTTAAACTCTTGCTAATAATACATAAAGACAATGATGGTGTATTGTCTCTTGAGTTCAACATTATGCTGTCAGACATTCAGAAGATAATTGTTTTTTTTTTTTTTTGTTAATAGAAACAACAGATTTTCCTGAATGCTTCAACAGGGTTAACTGGACATGGAAATATTTATGATTTTTTTAATATGTCTCTTATCACTTCCAGTCGATGAATGGATTTCTGGGCAATGTGAAGTAGTGTTAACGGTCCACGGACAGTCCATACATAAACACTGTTCTTTTGATTGATTGGTTTTAGAACCACACTTATTCAAAGTATGGTCCCTTGTAGGATAAGCCAGACCTATGGGTGGTTGCCAATAATTTTGATTCATGACATGGGGCCAAATAAACGAGCCATTTATCTGCCAGCCTGGAGTCCATGGTTATATATTTTTATTTTCTCTCTCCTTGAGGTCCTAGCAGACCCTACAATTAAGAAGTAGTAAACTAAATTTAACATTTTCTGAAGAAGCTAAATTCAGAGAGATAACCAATTGAGGAATAATTTTAGAAGAACGAACCAACAAATTTAGATAGAGATAATACTTTATATCTGTTTGAATTGGTTAGGGTTTAAGACATTTCTTGAAATCCTTTATAAAATGGATTCTTCTTCATCTCTGCAACGGGACATTGAATTCTAGCTGACCGGAATGATGATGGTTCATGCAGTCAAAGAAGGCGAGAAGCATGGTTATACTTCTGACAAAGATTGTGCTTCAAGTAGTAACCCTCAGGTTGCCTCAATGTAACTTACCTGGGCCAAGTTTGGCATTCAGCTGCTTAAAGATCCAGGGCTTTGAACCATAACTGTTGGATGAAGCTGCACACTGTCATTTTGTCTTATATTCCTGGTAATTGAAACAAGTTCTTTTTCTTTAGCGATTTGATTGCAATGTATAATTGGCATAAACTTATATGTAGTCTGACTGTTTAAGCATCATAATGTAATTGGAATTCTTTTGATAAGGGGTGTGACATAATGGTATAGCATTACGTCAACTTGACACATTGATTAATTAATTTGATTAAACAGGTCACCTTTCACACCTGAGTAACATCCGAAGGTCTGACATCGTTATTGTATTTGATTACTTAATTTTTTCTGATCCAATTTTCTCCTAATCGATAAATTTTAGTGTTTTGATATCATCAATCCCTAGTGTTGTACTCAAATCTTTTGAAGCCTCCCAATCCATTTATTAACTTTGACGTCGGAAAGATTTTTTGTCCGACACACTTGATGCAGTTTTTGTAGGAAATCCAAAACTAAATCCACCCGTTTCCCGACACTGAGGCTTGCAAGAAGTGTTGGCGTTGGACTCAGATTGGGCACTTAAGAGCCAATGCCGTATCTCAATCAGTCTTTTTGATGATCAGGTAGAACAATCTTTTTGTTCCAAATATGAATTTGGTTTTCGACGGTTCAAATCTCCAGGATCTGATAGTGATTATTAGCCTGGCAAACACTGTGGAGTCTGTAACTTGTTCTTAGTCTAGAATGAACGAGAGAACAGCATTGTGTCTAATGAAAAAGAAAGAGAAAGGACATGAAAAGTAAAAGATCTTGCAAACCGACTTGCTCGGCCGTCGTTAGAACGAAACCTACCAACCAGTGGAAACACAGCCCTATCTCCGAAATAATGAAATGAAAGATTTAGTGTCGCTTCACCTGCCTCCTCCTGTGGCAAATGATCCGTAGTTCCTTACTACGAGTGCATGAGATGCAAAATTTAGGTAAGTTTACTCCTCATCAGAATGGGAAAAAGGATAAGATGATGCATTCCATGTGATTAAAACATACATCACCAAGATATTACTGTTGGTGGATGTGTTTAAGAATGCAAAGATATAGATCAGGTCTCGTATAAAAAGGTTAATTATATATATCACTTGTAATTAATTACATTTAGTATCTCAATCTCTATATTTTTAAAAATTACATTGAGCTACTTATACTTACAAAAAAATATTTAATCATATTTCTCCTTACATCATTGATTCTATTGACAGAAATACTATAAGATTTACCACTATGACGTGCGAGATTTTCATTAATAGAATTGACGACGTAAGGAGAAATATGATTAAATATTTTACTTTTGGAAGTATATAGATCTCAATATAACTTTTGAAAGTGTAAGGATCAAAATACTAAAAATAATTAATTACATAAGATAATATATAATTAGTCTCATATAAAAAGCCTAAGCTCTCAGATTCAACATTGAATCAAAATCTATATTTTAGCTTATTTAATTTTTTATCGACATTGTAAAATATGTTCATGTTTTACATATTAAATTGAGAAACATTAAAAATAAAAATAAAAATTATGTTTCTCGTAAAAGACTCTTTTGAAAGAATCTTTTTTAAGTGTAGCTATGGTCACATGACATAGAGTTTCTCTTTTTTCTCCAAAAAAGAAAGCTAAAAAGAATAAACTTCGTGTTAGATCGATACATAAAAAATGACAAAAGCATTTGTCATTTCTGAAATATTTTAAATATTCTATTTTAAATTTATTTATAAGAATATATTTATAAATATGAGAATTGATTAATATTTTTTTGATTAAATAATTTTATATTGAAACCTTATTTCTAGGGACCTAAATATGAAATTTAAAAATTTGATATGAATTGTGAAAGATTGACATTGAGTTATATAATATAAAAAAAAAAGACTAGCTAGTTTAAAGATGATGTCACTTATGGATGTTGAATACGTCACATCTAAGTATCTTTCTTGTATGTTTGCCAGCTAACAACCTTTATGTTAGTCAAAACTAAGCAGAGGAGAAAACTGACCCAAGAACTAAAAAAAAAAGGACTTGCTGAACGTAGAGGATAAAGTGAAGAAGAATTAAAGGAGTTTTATATTTGTTTGAGGTTTTGGATCAATTCTTTTACTCTTGTAAATTAATTCTTCTAAGACAAGTGTTATCTCCCCATCCTATAAAAGTTTTAATCCTTGATTTTATTACAGTTTGATATGAATTTAAAAAATTTCTAGCTTAGAACATGATATCTCTTCCTTTCAGCTATAAATATATGAATTTGAAAATTTTGAGATTCTTACCTTTCTGCTTTATTCTTACCATAATATTCTACACCGAAATCTAATTTAGGCAAAACATATTTCATTTGAAAGTAGATTCATAGATCTTTCTTTTGATACTAAAATTGAAAATTTTGGAATTCATATGCTTATCTAAATTCATATTCATATGTTTCAATTGACCCTAAAGAATTTGTAAAACAGACCTTGTAATCTCTGACCTCTTGATACTAAATTCTTTAAAAAATATAATTATAGCAAAACCTATTTTATTAAAAAATAGATTCATAGATCTTTCAGTTAATACATAGATTGAAAGATTTGGAGTCTAAATGACTACCTAGATTTTTGTTTCGATTGACCCTATAGATTCTACAAAACATGGACCATAATTTCTGACCTTTTAATACTAAATTATTTATAACTTTCTGTTGGGAACTTTGATTTAGGTAAAGTATAGTTTGTTGGAAACTAGACACCTAAATCTTTCTTTGGATACTTAGATTGAAAGATTTGAAATACAAATACTACTTAGTCTCCTATTGAATTTGATCCTATAGATTCTACAAAATAGAGATTTTATTCCCTGACCATTGGTTATCAAATCATTTATAACTCTTTGTTAGAAACTTTAATTTGTATGGAATATATTTTATCTGAAACTATATTGATTTAGCTTTATAATGATACCTTTTTTTGTGTAATTCAGTGCATGATTTGTTAGTCAAATAATTTATGAAACGCGTCTCTCGAATTCTGCTAGAATTAAACTATTATTGATTTTGCCTATTCTTTTTCACTCCTTTAGAATTGATTTTAGCTAAAATACTTATTTTCATTGAGCTTTATATTATTGGTTTGAAATCTTGAATACTCTTGTCCTTAGATAATTTGCATACTTGAATCAATTATATGATATTTATATTTGTATCGCATTATTTCGTATGTGTATGCATGTTCGTTGTTTCGTATGCACTTTTTATGTGTACTAAACTTATTGCTCACATATCTTTTTGTACTTCAGTATTTGTGCGATAATGTGAACCTTTGTCAGAAATGATAAAGGGAGTTATACTTAAAGCCTATGATGCTCTACTATGTTCGGTGGTTCTTCAGAAATGGATGGATTATATTCTGTTTGTGATCCCACTTCACCATCTATGTTTTTGATATGATATCAGATAATATTCTATTTGTAATCTAACTAAAGTATTTTCTTCATTTGAGCCTTATATTATTGTTTTAAATCCTTATATGATCTTGTCCTTAAATTAATTGTATACCTGAATCTGTTATAAAAAATTTATGTTGCATCGTGTTGTTTTATATTGGCACATGTACATTTTGTTATTCCATATATACTTCCCACATATGTACCAACTTCATTGTTCACATGTCCTTATGTACTCTAATGTTTGTGGGATAATATGAACCTTTGCCAGAAATGATAAATGGAGTTATGCTTAGAGCCCGCGATGTTATGCTGGCCCCCTATGACTTCCCCCAAATATGGGTGGATGGAGCTCCTAAACATGGGAGACTTCTGTCTTATGGTCATCCAGAAATGGATGGATCATATTCTGTTTGATCTCACTTCACCATCTATATTCTTTTGATATAATATCCAAAGCATTGCTTATGAGTTTGTCTATACGATTTGGATAAGGATGAAATGAATGTGGCATCAGATATGACATTTGAGTTTATATTTCTTATTCGTTTGTTCATTTGATAAGCTCTGAGATAATTCATACATCATTGATATACTTCGAAATATGTTTACATCTTTCATATGCTCCAAAAATTTTCATGTGTCATTAATACGTTCTAAAACATTTCATACGTCTTTGATATGCTTCGAAAAGTTTCATATGTCATTGATATGTTCCGAAATATTTTGTACGTCTTTGATATGCTCTGAAATGTTTTATATGACGTTGATATGTTCCAAAACATTTCATATACCATTAATATGCTCTAAAATATTTCACTTTATTGCTATATAAAATAATTCAGAGCGTATGAAAGATATACTCCGAAACATATTTACGTCTTTGATATGCTTTGAAATATTTCATATACCATTAACATGCTCTGAATTATTTCACATACCGTTGATATGCTCCGAGTTGTTTCATAAGACATTGATATATTCTGAGATATTTCATACCCATGATATGCTCCAACTACTCTTCCTCTATTATTATGATCAAAGTATATTTCGAATGAAATGATTTGTGATTCTGTAACTAACAAGATGCTATCTATAGATTCTTATACCATTGTCTTGCTATTTGATATCAAGTTTATTTTGGAAACTATCCTTCTTTATCTTGGATATGTTAGTCATTTGTTGAGCTTTATACGCTCACTTTATTGCTATATAAATTTTTTAGGTTAGCTTGCCACTTATTGAAATGTCTAAAACTGGGCTAAGGCAGAGGAAAACTAAAAGATTTTAGGTGAATCTTTATTGGTTGATATGTTTTATTGTATAGTAAATTTTACATCTAATGAAATATTGATAGTAAATCTAAACTTATGTGTCTTGTAAATGTTTAAGGACCTTTCATGTTTAGGATTTGGAATGTCAAGTTAAATTTGTATAATGACATGAACTTGTGGTAAGTGTTGGTTTTGTGATTATATAGATTTTCATACTTGTGGATTTATGATGTGGATATAGTTTAGTTGAGTTGGTTTGGATTTTATGAATCATAAGTAATGTGGTGTATGATTATCAATTACACATGTTTTATATATGTGAATTTTGAAGTTTGAATGTTTCTCAATATTCTTATGAGTGCATTAATCCAAATATTATAAGAGGATCACACTCCTTCAAAATATAATTAATCACTTTATTATCAAGTTCCATGATAATTCTCTTCCACACCTTTATGTTTTGGGGCTAATTATATATTATCCTTTGTAATTATTAGCTACATAGAGCATTTTAACTCTTATACTTTTAAGTTATATTGAGATTCTTATACTTACGAAAGTGAAACATTTAACCCCATTTCTATTCACACCATCGACCCTATGACGAAAATACCATGTGTTCAGTGATAAATCGAAGTAAGGTAGAGTCAACATGTGCTCAATGGTAAACCCTATGGTATTTTCATCAAGAGACTATGACGACGAGGTTAAATATTTCACTCTTAAGTATAGAAATTCTAATGTAACCCTTTTAAAAAGATAAGATTAAGATGTTAAAAATAATTAATTACAAGTAATAATATATAATTAACCCCTCCTATTTAACACATCTGAGATTGACCTTCTTTCCTAATAGGCAGTTCATCACATAAACTCCTTTTTCTCTCCTTTCACCAATGTGAGTTCTTATAATAAAATCAAAACCCTCCTCTCATGGTTGCTCCTTAGAAGAGCCATCCTAATTCAGTTTGTGCGCACTATTTCTCTATTTCATCCTTCTCTAGCCAATGAAATCATTGTTGCCCTTAGTTACATATGCAGTGGAGTTGCAAGAAGACATGACATACCGTTACCTTGCGGTTGAACTATGCATTTTAGCCTGTTGAATGACAGAAGCAAATAAATGTTAATCAAGTCTTCCTTTATTGCGTCTCTCCTACCTTCAACTGTGTAGCTACAGTGGGTAAGTTAAGAAGGGGCGGGAGCGAGCTGACCATGTCCACTGACCGCTGAACTCATCGCGTGATGGAATTCTCTCATACCTTGTTTTGCTGTGTGCTACCTTTGGCATCTTCTACTGGCAAGCATCAATCCGGTATCCCATTCTTAAAAGAAGCTGGAGGCCCTATCACGAACCTCCAAACTGCTGTTCCATGTCACAGGACTCATCATATTCTCTCAGCAACAACAACAACAACAACAGCTCAGCTCAGTAGTACTTCGTTGTTTTGTTTGTCATTTTGGCTTGCAGCTATACAGACTGACCTTTAGTCGGCAATGACACCGAACCATCTCATCAATAACAGCTATCACGAAGTGAGATATCTGCATCTTCCATCAAAGATTCCGGATAGGTGATTAAGTTTTTTTGTAGGACTCCTCTGAGGATACTTTAGCTCTTAGAAGCTGCCGTCCAATGGAGATGCGTTGGGTTCAGTGTCTTGTTGTGATCCGCTCTTTTTTATGTGGACTGCTGATAAATCGCAAACTTTAATAACTCGGACGCTTGCTAAGGTGTTGGGATTTGAGCATGTTTGGAAACATTGGAAAGCAAAACATCATTAAAAATTATAAAATTAATGTAAATTATAATTGTTCGATACATAATAGATTGAAGTCGAGTCTAGTGTCTGAGCCTGTCGTTGCACACCTTAAAGTTGACTCGGGTTGCAGTAGTTTGATAAAGGTCTCCTATAAAAACTATATTGAGAGCGGGCCATATAAAAGACTCCATGGATGCTTGCTTAAGTTGAGAAATTAATTGAAAGATTTGAAAAATAATATTAAAAAAAAAAGTATTGTCTACTAAGTCCAAGAGAGAGCTTGATAAACACAAACACAGCTGGGCCTTTACGATGGATTTTTCGTAACAAGTAAAGAGTAATCGATTGCCAATGTATAGAGTCGCAATGCAAAATAAACTTGATCATTGGAAGGTCCACTGAATTGTTAGGTATTAATGAGGCAAAGAGTTCCAATCAACATGTGATACCATTGATGATGTTGGATCATCTGTGCATCAAACTCTTATCAATATCAAATAGGGTTATCATAAAAAAAAGATATATAAGAGACCTCTAAAATACATCTCCTAATCCTTATAAATAGATAGATAGAGGGATCTATAGTTAGTAGAGAAAAATTATAATTGCTCAATGATTTATTAACAATTTTTTTTTTTTTTGTCTTTTTGGTGACATCATTGGATCAATAAGAATGCCACATAAAATTACATGAAATAACTAAATACGTCAATCTCTTTTCCTTGATGGTTTTAGATCTTAGATTAATAATAATATATTATTATTATTATTTGAGAAAGAAAGAGTTATACTCGTACGTGCCGTTGCTTTCTCTTTCTTCATATCTCGGAGTGCACTGGAAACTCGTGCTGCGAACATGTCGATTTCAATCAATCAACAAAAAGCCACCTCAACATCCTTATTTCTGCACCAAAGAAAAGAAAAGCCCGATGGATATTGATATATGACGAGTAAAATAAAGGAGAAGTCACATCTGGGAGTTTGACCTTCCCTTCCTTTTCCCTTTTACTTGCATGCAATACTACACAATGCAGGGGCATGTTTTATCTATGGTGTAAATGCACTTTGCAAGACGGAAGGGCGGAGGCCGATATGTCCATGATATATAACAATATAAATCTGTTACCCTTCAGATCTTAATCATTTCCATCATCTTTCACCACTTCATCAATGCTAATTAGAGAAAAAGTTAAAAGTTAATTTGTAGGATGAAGGTCTCGTATCTTCACGCATTTCTTATGTAGATGATAGAATCATTCATATAAATTTAATCAAAATGATATATGAGATGATTTCTTTTAGTTATAATTTGGCATTTGCTTGCTTTTTTTGTTTTCTCTTTGAATATTCTAAAAATTTATGAAATATACAAAATATTCCTAAATTAATTAAATTTATCTAAATAAAAATAAATTAAATTGCCCTGTGTGTACTCGATCTCTATTTCTTCCTTTTGAGCCAACTTGCTGTGCGTGAAGAAGAGGTTCTTGCTCAAAGCAAAAGCTCCAACCATGTCCTCTTTCTGAAAGCTTGATCAGTCATGAACTTTTTCACCCCCCCACTTTGAAAAAAACAAGATGGTGGGAGAGAGAGGGAAGAGGAAAGAAGAGCTCATCGAGATATGTTTCTTAACTTCTTCGTTCAGTCACATTTCGGACATGTACTTGTGCAACTGTTTGAAGTTTCTGTTGCTCAGCTTTATGTCTCATCCTCCAATCTTCCGAACTCGTGGGTCTCTCCTCCCTCTCGTGCTCTTCCTCTCCATTCACCCACCGGCTTACGCCCAGTGCTCCTCCTTTTTTAGTCTCGATCTTTAGGTAAACCAAAGAGCAGGAAACACAGACGCAAGAAAGGTCATCCTTCAAAAAGGTTTATAGCTAGACCTTGAACAAGAACAACTTTCACATTGTAGGTAGGATAACAAAGCTCCACTTTTTGTTCCTTCTCTTGCCTCCCCTCTACTACTGAGGTGAGTCTTTGCTGTTGCAAGGTCTTGTTATAAACCTTTCTTGCTTCCTTCATGAGCTCCCTGCCCAGTCGAACATGTTGAAGGGGTCGTCCATGGAGCCGTCTCCCCCCCCTTCGTCTGGCTTTGTTTCCATGAATCCTTTGGACAGGATGAGGCTCAGCGGGTCGGCCTCCAGCTCCGCTAAATACGCGAAGAGGTCATCGGGCTGATCCGCTTCTGGGATCATTGGCTTGTCACTTGGGTGGATAGTTTGGTGGAATCCAGTATCTTCAGCTTGCTCGGTCGTCTTCCCCATCTCATCAGCCTCAATCGACATAGTTGCTGCCTCATGCGTCTCTTCCTTCGGAGCCGTGGGTGACTTGAGAATGCTGCCGCTGGAGCTCATCGAGGCAGTCTTGGATGGGTGGAATCGTATGGATCCTGCAAGTGCGTTGCGTTGCGTAGGCCATGGGTGGTTGTGCTCGGATGTGTAGGTGATGACCAACATGTTAGGATCAGTTCGGCAGCGCTCCACTTGCTTCCTCGCGGAGCATCCTTTGGAGCTGCTGCATCTGTAATAGCCCCTGATGTGCATGCAACTCATCAGCTTCTTGAAACCAGAACATACAGATCATCGTATACCACGCAAAGAAAAGCATAACTTCTTGGTTTTGATTCAAGAAGCTCAAACATTGATTGAACAGTGAGAGACTAAAACTCGCCAAGACTGATCATTTATGTGTGTGTTCTCATTCAATGTAGGATTCTCGAAGAACAAAAATGATCTTGCAATGTTCACCATCATGATCAGTTTCGGTATACGCAATGGTCTGAGAGGACAACGTATGGAACGGATCCAAGCATGTCAGAGTAGAGCAAGACAAGAAAAGAGAATGAAAGAACGAGAGGTTTTTTTGCCTTTGGATCTCACTGCCACTCATTCTAAGCGCTTATATTTGCAGCAGCAATGGAAGGCTTCAACTAGCCAACAAAACATGGGAAGAGGTGAGAAGACCATATCGAGTCTCTCTTGCAGATGAGGAGACTAATATTTTAGCACGAGTGATGGGAAAATGTACCTTGGATAAGGAGAACCCTTGATTGGTTTCTGGCCATACTTCCTCCATGCCCATAGATCAGATGGAACAACCTCACCGCTGGACCTGTTGCTGGCTGCTGCTGGTGCAGGGATGCACACCACCTTCTTTGCCTGGCTTTTTCTGCATAAACAAGTCCAGACTATCTCAACCACAATTGCACAGATAGGAAGATAAACAACAACAACAACAACAGATCTGTGAAGTATAAAGTTGGCATGAAGGAAATTAGCTGATGTTCTTAGTTGCCGAAACATGAACTTGATCTTGGGACTCTGTAGGTGTCTGTATGTCACCTGAAAACCCCAAGTCTCTTGGTGGTGCTACCAGAGAGAAAAAGAGCCTCCCACTTTTGATGGCACAAGTTATTAGATTGCCATCAATCTTTTGTCAGTTCGGACAAGATAATTCCTTTTTACTTGCATTCCCATCGAAAGAAAGCAACTAAAGTAGCTGTGAGTGTGCTAAGTTATACATTGAGGACTCGTACGTATCAATGTATCTTCTGAAATCAACCCAACCCAAGCTTGAAGGATTTCAGGAAGATCAAGGAAAAGAAGAAGATCAAGAGAGGAAGACAAGAAAAGTCCCAAGAACTATGTCCATAGCAAGATCAAGAGAAGGATTTGTCAATCTCGAACCTTCGTTTGATCCCTGGAGTTCGGGGGTACGAGATCTGCACTCCACCATCATGATCCACCGGTTCGGCTAGGGATCCGCTGCTCACCTTCATCATCATCATCTCCCCGGCCCCTACGGGAGGCGGCGTTATCAGCCTCGGTGGAAGCTGGGAAGGCTTAGTATTGCCGGCAACAGGCGAGATCTGAAGAACCCTTGAGAACATAGTACAGGGCCCCTTAATCTCCTGCTCGCCGCCTGTTAGTACCTTGGGAGCTACAAGAAGTCGTTCATCGTCGCCGCCCTGTCCGCTGCTGCTTGCTACGGCCATACTGGCCGGTGCCACCATAGCTTCTGCGCCATCAAACAACTCCGCTCCTATATACTGATTCAGCAGAGGGTCGCGGAGGTTGAGGAAAGGATCTCCGAAGCTGTTGGTAGGGGTTTCAGTTCTCGTAGGAACAAACACCGGCTCCGGAGGGAGCTGCCACTCGGCAACCGGCTCGAACTCGGTGTTCGATGGGCCGCTTCGGCCACCGGCTCGGACTATGTCCAAGAGGTCACCATGATCGCTCTCCATCCTGTACCAGAAACAGCCAGTCACACATGTCTAGCTAGCTAGCAGAACCAGAGAGATTAATTAGGGTAAAGGGAATCATTGCCTGATGGTATCGCACCCGACGCCTAGTCCCATGCTTCTAGTTCTCAGCTTTACTCTCCTCCTTCTCCCTCTCGAAGCATGGGAGAGAGATCAGGTGGACTGGTCGAGTGAGAGAAAGATATAACCGGAGTATCTCTTCTTGAAACCTAAGAAAAGTAGTAGTCACTGTAGGGGCGAGAGAGAGAGAGAGAGAGAGAACAATACATATATAATCTAAAGAAGAAGCGGACTTTTTGCCGCTAGTGACTGCAAAGAGACATGAAGAATATTGAAAGGAGTTTGATCGATCAAGCTTGTGGTGACTACCGCGTCAAAAATGTACACATCTGATCGATCATGCAGTAGTTTCTGTAGCTTTTTGCCTTGTTACTATCTTGATGGATTTCTCCAACAGGAGACGGTGATGATGCATTCTCCCTTCCTTTGTTTAGTCTTCTCTGGGAGGAGACCTGTCAAAATGTCTGCTTAATTAATGAACTGTGGAAGAAGAGAGGCGGCAAGCAGCCGCAGTTCCCGGCTTTACATAGGTTCCCATTAGAAACTGCTACTGCTCTCTTCCCATTCTCCACCCACTTCCCATCCAAGAGAAAGGAATAGTTAGGGCAGAAGCAGAGATTTGCTGGCACTGCGTTGAGATCTCTTGTTGCATGGAGCTCTCGTAGTTCTATTGCAAGTTCACATCCTTCTATGCTTGATACTACATTATTAGCTTATGCATATAAGGTCTTTCATGAACTCAACAATAGAGACAAAAAGAAGACCTAGAAAGAACAATTCGATCTTTCATTCTTTTATGTTTCTTTCAATGTTGATGGTGTCTTAGCTTGTTTCCATGGGAACAAATTACGTGTACAACTTTCTATACATCTAAGCAACCCACAACCCTACGATGACCAGCACACGGATCTATGCAATTACACCAAGGGAGTAAATATGCTTTCTCTAACCTCGTGCTTATTACCAGGTTAATTGCCATCTTAATTATTGGTTTCCCTGGTCATTTGCTTATTGTATATGGTAATGCAAGAAACATGGCGTTTTCTTTTCTTATAGACAAACCTAACTTGCTTAGCTGTGAAAGGAATAAACTAAAGAAAGGTCGCATTATTAGGAAAGTTACTATAAATTCTTTTTTTGTGTTTAAGAACATCCGTGTTTCATTGTTATCTTCTTCTCCCTTTCCTGATTAGGGAATGAGGAACTCCTACAGCCAAACATGTTATGGTGAATCACCTACAATCTTAATCATAAAGCCTTTTATCTCAGGTTTTCTTCTTCATATTTGTGGATATGCACTATCTTGTTACCACCACTGGACAAAGTGGAGATATGTTAGTGATCCATAAAATGGATCGTTTAGCTTGGAATCGTCTGAACAGTTTGATCTATCACCTTAATTATCTTATCTTAGAAGAAAACTGGCATTTGGTGAAGATAAATGTGCATCCATTGACTTCATCGAAAAAAATGTGTATGCAATGAAGACCATTTCTGGCAATGCAGAAAGTTTTGCTTAGTTTTCTTTGGTCTGAGAGGAATTTGACTGTTCAAAGTCGTCAATGCAAATATTGGCAGAATCAAGCGCAGCGAGAAGGAACCTTTTTTTTCTTTGGTCTTCAAGTGTTACAATCCCATGCTTTTGACTCTAGGAGTCAACCAAATGAGAGCAGTAGTCCTTTTGTGGGTTTGTCTTTGTCTACTATTCTCAGCAAACACTTTCAAACTAGTTGGGCATTGGCATCTTCCAGCAAGCTATATGAGAGAGAACTAGTTGTTCTCCACAAGCTACTTAAAATAAATTGTCTGAATTGGTTGTTGAGCATGATATAGTTTGGCCTATACAGACAAGAAGTTGGGTGTCAGAAGATTGTATATTGGTGTAAGAAGGTAGTATATTAGTGTAAGAAGATAGAACTTGGGCGATTTTTAGCTTGTAATCTTATTCCAATAAAAGAGAAAGAAAAAGGACAAATGAGGAACAAAATATTTTTCTTGGTATGCATTTACTTTGTGGTACAACATACAACAGTTGGAACAGACTATGGTATTATTTTTGTCAAAATGAAAATGAATAAAAAGAAGGAGGTGATGTTTTCTACATACTTGAAATCTAAGAATTTATGGGGTGTTTGATTGCTCTTAGGTGGATTATTTGCAAGTTATATTTTGTAGAATGTTTAAGCATTTTATCTCCATAAGTAGGTCATTTACAACAAATGTATGTATGCATGATTAAAGCCTTCAAACTTTCTAGTGAAATTACAACCTAATGTGTTATATCAAAATTTTTACTAGCTAGACTACCAAATGTTTTAGGTGAATTTACAAGATGAGATTTAGAACCCTCAACTTAAGGTTAAATAAACTATGCACTAATATTTCAAGCGTTAAATTCAACAAATAAGATTTCAAACCCTTAATTTAAGGTACTGAGCTTTATTCACAATTACCAAATTAGTGTTTTAGATGTAAAGCTTATAATATTATCAAATATAGTTGGTGGAACTCTAGATGCAATTTTCAAATTTAACTGACAGTATGATAAAAATAGTTTGTGATGATCAAAAAATACATTTTTTTAAAACTTGCATAATAACAGTATAATGTTCCACTTTTGACTCAAAAAAATTACGATGATCAAGATTCTACTTCTTTTACTTGTAATAATAACTGCATAATGTCTTAAGTTTTTCTCTCTCTCTCTCTCTCTCTCTCTCTCTCTCTCTCTCTCTAATAACAGCATGATCAGGCCAAAAAAATTAATTACCTTCTAAGCCAGCTGATTACTATCAATAAGACCAGTTCATTGTTAACCAGCAACAATAAGATTAGTCATTAGATCTCTCCACTAAAATTAGTTATTACTGAATAATCATTTTTTTGTTAATTATTTTTTCAAACACTACAGAAGATTTTTTAGTACTTTGAGGAATTTATCAAATTGTCTAAAAAAAATCAAATTTTAATTGAAATAATTAGATGGAGAGTATCTACATGTCCTCGTTACATAGTATCTCTTTAATTTCCACTGTATCAGGTAGTGAAGATGTACTATTCGGAAACACTGGCAGTCCTACACTGCTGTGCACATAGATCTGACATAGTCTAGCAGAATGCCACAGTAAGATCCTCTATGGCCCTATCGAACCTCGTGGGGTTTCAATATAAAGGAGCAGTGGGATCGTTATAGCAGGAAATCTTGTTACTGCTTTGGAAATCCAGTGATAAAAATCTGATCTTTGCAGCACTCGACACTGCTAAATCATGTAGTTTGCTGGTAGAGTGAATATAAATACAAAAAGGACATGTGAGCAGCACTGCTTGGAAACTGTGGCATGAGCTTCTTCGTGCAATCTCTCTTTGCATTGACTACCTCAAATCTGCCGGTCCCAAACGTGGAAGGAAGCTTATGGCATGATTGGTGATTGAGAAAAAATTATTATGTATGTCCAGTAGATACGGTCTGTTTTCGTGTTTGCTGAGCAAGTACTGTTGATTTAGGCCCGTGTGCGTTAGCTCGCCCGCGATCGTCTCGGCGTAGAGTTGGAGTTCGGGTCGGAGGAAAAGGGCCCCTGGTCCGGCCGGAGAGGTCGGCTTCTAGAGTTGTGGGTCTCAGGTCGTGTGGAATGATTTCAGCTCGGGTCGGCCGCTGGTTCCTGCAGGAAGGTCAGATCGGGTCGGTTCTCGATGTGACCCCTCCGACGGTCAAGTTAGTTTGGTTGTGGATTTTGCGATCCCCCTACTCCGTAGAGGTGCAGAAGCCTTATAGCAATAGTAACGGGGTATCTGTACCTGAATCTCTTATCTTCTTTATTGCTTACCATACCGCTGCTCCTCACCATGCCGTCCGTAGTCCTTGCAGCGAGGTGCGCGCCTGTAGCCGAGGGATGTCGACCTTGCCCACCTTACCTGTGTTAGGTCGGCCGTATGACCGCTGACCCCTCCATGCTTGTATCAGGCCGGCTTCCCCGTGTCGGGTCGGCCACGTTGGCGGGCCAGTTGTCCGAGGGCGCGAGGACGTGGCAGCCAGGTTAATATTTGTCATATCATCCCCCCGAGGAGACCTTCTCGAGGTTCCCGATTAGGGTGCTGAAGATGAGGTCTTGTGTTGAGTCGCTGGTTTACGGTGAAGTCAGACTAGTCCTGAAAGCCAGCTGATTCAACCGAACGGGAGTTGATCTGACCGAGCAGGGGCTCGGGAAATGATCCAACCGAGCGGGGCTCGGGAAAGGGACCGATTGGGTTTTGTACTCGGGAGTTGAACCGACTGAGCAGGAGCTCAGGAACTGATCGGATCGAGCGGGGCTTGTGAATGATCCGACCGAGCAGGAGCTTGGGACCTGATCCAAGCAGGAGTTGATCCGACCAAGCAGGAGCTCGAGAATTGATCCGACCTAGCAGAAGCTTGGGAACTGATCCAAGCAGGAGTTGATCCGACCGAGCAGGAGCTTGGGAATTGATCTGATCGAGCAGGAGCTCGGGAACTGATCCGAGCAGGAGTTGATCCGACCAAGCAGGAGCTCGGGAATTGATCCGATCAGCAGAAACTCGGGAACTGATCCAAGTAGGAGTTGATCCGACCAAGCAGGAGCTCGGGAATTGATCAGAGTAGGAGTTGGTCCGATCGAGCAGGAGCTCGGGAATTGATCTTGGGATTTGGCCGAGAGGGTGAACTCGGGCACAAGTCCTGGGAATTTGGCCGAGAGGGCAAACTCGGGCACAAATCCTAGGGATTTTGCTGTGCCGAGAGGGTGAACTCGGGCACAAATCCTGAGGATTTGGCCGAGAAGGTGAACTCGGGCACAAGTCTTGGGGATTTGGCCGAGAGGGTGAACTCGGGCATAAATCTTGGGGATTTGGCCGAGAAGGTGAACTCGGGCACAAGTCCTGGGGATTTGGCCGAGAGGATGAACTCGGGCACAAATCCTGGGGATTTGACTGAGAAGGTGAACTCGGGCACAAATCCTGGGGATTTGGCCGAGATGGTACATACATATTTTGGTATCATTATTTTTATCCAATATTATTACATGTACATTTTTTGTTATTTCCCTTGCATCTCAGTGCCCTCAGCACAGGTTTTCATTCAATGCGGTGATGCATTTAATGCATTGGGTGGTTTTTGGGGCGGCGCTTTGTTTTGCCTCGGGAAGCTGAAACGACACCCTTGGATACTATAAATTTCATACGACCAGGTTGAGACCTCACTTGTTCATTCTGCCCCTATTTCACTTCTCCCTCGGATCCCCCTTAGCCACCTAACGTCCCTTCAGTTGGTATTTTTTGAACAGGTCAGAATGGCCTCCTCGGACTCTTCGAGTAGCGTCAGGGTCATCTCTTCCCCGGGGTCGGGGGGAGTGAGTCAGGGTGATCCCGAGGCCAGTTCCTCGAGAGCGTCTTTGGGGCCCCCGTCTCCAGTCGACGCGAGGGTCCTAAGGGATCTGGAGGTCATGAAAGCGGATCATGACCTAGACACGGCAGTGACCAAGGGGTCATTTGCTGTGATTAGGGGGCGGTATAGCATCCCGACCGAATACGGGTTGCATGTTTCGCAGCCCGGGCAGTGCCCCTATAGTTAGGATGCGCCCGACATGTGCATCTCGGTGGATGCTCTGGAGGCCGGTCTCCAGTTTCCACTGCATCCCCTCATAGATGAGTGTCTAAGATGGTGGAGGATCCCCCCTAGCCAAGTAGCGCCCAACTCGTGGCGCTACCTCGTCGTGTTTCTGGGCGAGTGTCGAGGGGCTGGGATTATCCCGATTCGGGACTTGTTTATGGCGTGTTTTCACCTTTTTAAGAGTCGGGGCGGCTACTATCTTACCGCCCGAGTCGGTTTCCGGGTCAGCGGGGCACCTTCTAACAACAAAGGTTGGAAATCCCGCTATCTTTTCGTGAGTGGTCCGGTCTGGGGTTTAGGCTTGACTGGTCGGCACACCCGATCGGCAATGCCCCCCCGTACTTATCCGAGGAGGAATTCATCCTGGTCGGTAAACTGAAGGGAATCCTTTCCTCTTCATGCGCGATCAAGAAGATGACCGAGCTTTGGCTGGTTAAGACGGGTCTCAGCCCGACCTCTAGGGGTATATTATGTTTGCCCTATTTCAACTTTCTAGGTTGTTTTCTAACCTGTGAGTCGGGATGCAGATCGGATGGATCTCGATGACCTACGCAGGATGCCCAAAATGTCCGACGGTAAGGCCCCCTCGACTTGTGCCGCCGCGCTAGCCCGGGAGGTCAGCGTTTCTCTAGCGAGGGAAGCCCCGAAGGCCTTATCCAAGAGGCCGATCGATGCACCGACTGAGCAAGTCGATGATCCGGCTCGATTGCACAAGAAGGTAAAAGTGCTAACGAGGAGACACAAGTCTCGGCACGACGAGGGGGAATCTCGCTCCCATTCCAAGGGCAAGGAGCCAGCAGCACCATCGGAAGAGCTCGAGACGCCCGTTGAATGCGATGAGGGGGGCGCGTCACCGGTTCATCACCGCCCGAGGTCCATGAAGGACCTCTTTAAGACAAAAGTTCATAAGGACGATGCAAGATACTACACCCTACAAATGTCCGATCTGGGGCACCAAGACCCTGACAAGGAAATGAAGGCCAGGTGGAGGGGGTTGAAGAACTCGACGAAAGTCTGGAACGACTTGTCGGCCACCGAGGAGTTCGAGAGGGGACTTCTCCACCCTCAACTAGCGCGGGAGCTATACACACTCCCCTCGGAGGTCTTGCTAGCTCGAGCTGCCAAGGAGATGGTTTTGGTAAGTTCTGACCTTTGTCTCGGCATCGCAAGTTTTCTTTTGACTGAGTTATTAACAATTATTGTTCTGTGCAGAGCCAACACTTCCAGATGGCGCTCTTCGACCGAGTCCATGACGCGGGCCGGTTGATCACATTCATGGACTACTGGATCTCCCACCTTCAGCAGGAACTTGACGCCCAAAAGCTTGGAGGGGGTCCGGAGGCGGTCGCCAAGGCCGAGGAGCGCGCCTCCAAGCTAGAGCAAGAACTTGAAAAAACCAAGCGCGAGCGGGATGAGGCACTCCAGCGGCTCGAGGCCTCCGAGAAGGAGCTGAATGAAGTCCATAGCAGCCTCTTTGAGATCCAGAGGTTGCTGAAGGAAGAGCGGGTCAGAGCTCAGAAAATGGAAGATGAGCTCCTACAATCCATAAAGGCTCTAGAGAACGCCCGAGCCGAGTTGCCCAAGCAATCGGTCGATCGCTACAAGGAGTCGACCGGCTTTAAGGAGGGGTTGAAGAGGATGGGCCGAGTCACCTACGAGTACGGGTATCGGATGGCGTTGGCCCGCTTCTATGCCCTACACCCGGACTCGTAGGTTGAGGAGGATCCCTTCACCATCCACCCCGAGGACGATCTGGTGCCGTTGGAGAGGCAACAGGCGTTCGACTACTCAGACCCACCCGAGTCCTGACTGTAATTTAGTGATTACCACCATTTTGTAATTCGGGTCGGGAAGAGTCTTATTTAGTTCCCGACGTCTTTTGTAATCGTATTTTCATCAATACAACTCAGAGCACATCTTTCATATTATGCATAAAATTTTCGTAGATTTAAAATGTGTCAAGTTCTTGGTAGCACTCGCCCCTCCATTGTTGCCAGTGTGTAAGTCCCTTCTCGGACAACTTTGACGACTCGGTAAGGACTGTCCCAGTTCGAAGCCAGCTTCCCACGGGACCGAGTCAGATCGCTGATCTCGGATTTCCGTAGCACTAGGTCGCCCATCTTAACGAGTCGAGGGCGTACTCGATGGTTGTAAAGCTTGGCGATGACCCTTCTATAAGCTAGTGTCCGCAGATGGGCGTCGGCTCGCTTTTCCTCCAGTAGGTCGAGGTTTTCGTGCAGTTGTTGGTTAGACGCCTCTTCGCCGTGGGTCTGGATCCGGAGGGTCAGGAAAACCACCTCGGGAGGTAGTATAGCCTCGGTTCAGAAAGCCAGGCTATAAGGGGATTCCCCCGTTGGGGTTTTTGGAGTCGTCCGAGACGCCCAGAGAATGTTTGGAAGTTCCTCCACCCAAGAGGTCGGGGCTCCAGAAATTCTTTTCTTCATCCCTTCAAGAATGGCTCGGTTTGTTACCTCGGCAAGTCTGTTGGCTTGGGGGTGGGCGACTGAGCTAAACTTTAGTTGGTTGCGATAGCTTTGACAAAATGCCTTGAACTTTGCATTGTTGAATTGCATTTCGTTATCTGTGATTATGACCCTAGGAAGGTCGAACATGGTTATGATGTTCTTCAACACGAATCCTTCAACTTGCCTTTCGGTAATGGAGGCCAATGGCTCGGCCTCGAGCCATTTGGTGAAATAATCGACTCCCACTATTATGAATCTTCGTTGTCCCGAAGCTAGGGGAAAGGGGCCGAGGAGGTCCATTCCCCATTAGGCGAAAGGCCAAGCGCAGTCGGTAGTTGTGAGGGGTACCATCGGTTGATATTAGATTCGAGCATGCTTTTGGCATGGCTCGTAGCTTTGCACATAGGTCTGAGCATCTTTACGCAGGGTGGGCCAATAGTAACCTTGCTTGAGAATCTTGTGTGCCAAAGTACGAGCGCCGACATGGTCTTCACATATTCCCTCATGGGTCTCGACTAAGGTGGTGTGCGCTTCGATTGGATGCAGACACCGAAGTAGTGGTCGGCTAAAACCTCGCCGATAGAGCCAACCATCGATAATACAATACCACGACTCTGTCCTCCTGATCCTTTGGGCAACCGTCTTATCTTCGGGGAGGGCTCCTGTTTGCATGAAACGAATGATTTCGTTGATCCAGCTTCCTTCTTCCTCACCGACGGCTAACACCCCTAAGTTGACGGAGGGTCCGATGGTTCTCACTTTTCCTCCCGATGATGTGTCGATCGCATAAGAGGACGCAAGCCTGGCCAGGGCGTCTGCTTGTGAATTCTCGGCACGAGGCACTTTGGTGATGATACACCTCCGAAATTGATCCGTCATCTGTCACGCCTCGGCCAGGTATTTGATCATCGTCGCTTCCCGAGTCTCGAACTCTCCATTGACTTGACCTACAACGAGTTAGGAATCAGTAAATATTTCAATATCTTCCACGCCTAGTTCGGCTGCAACTTTTAGACCGAACAGGAGTGCCTCATATTCTGCTTCATTGTTCATGGCCTTGAACCCTAGCCGAAGCGTATGCTCGTAGATATGGCCAGAGGGGTCCTTGAGCACCAAGCCGACGCCCCCTCTTTGCGAGTTGGCGGACCCATCAATGTGTAGCGTCCATCTAAGGTCCGAGCTCGCCGGGGTCTCCGGGGGCGTGAGTTCTGAGAAGAAGTCTGCCACCACCTGACCTTTGATCGCCTTTCTTGCCACGTACGCGATATAAAATTCCCCCAATTCTATCGATCATTTAAGCATCCGACCTACAACATTAAACTTCGAGAGGATCTGATGCAAGGGTTGGTCGGTTATCACCTTGATAGGATGTGTCTAGAAGTACGACCTTAGCTTTCTGGATGCTAGGATCAGCGCCAAGGCCAACCTTTCTATGGGAGGGTAACAAAGCTCGGGACCTTCCAGGACATGGTTGGTGTAGTAGATCAGCCTTTGCCCAACTTTGTTAAGCATCACCAAGACCGAGCTAACTGCCAGGTTGGATGCTGTAAGGTACAAGCCGAGAGGCTCCCCTTCCCTTACCGATGCCAACTGGGGCAGGTGTTCGATGTGGCTCTTTAGCTGGAGGAATGCTTCCTCGCATTCGGGGGTCCACCTGAAATCTTTTGCCGACTTTAGTGCTCGAAAGAAGGTTGAGCTCTTATCCCCGGCTCGGGAGATGAAGCGGCTCAGGGCCGCTAGTCTGCCTGTAAGTCGTTGGACCTCCTTTATCGTCCTGAGGGATTGCATTTCTTGTATTGCCCTTATCTTATCGGGATTGGCATATATCCCTCGCTGATGCATAATAAAGCCGAAAAACTTACCGGATGTGATGCCGAAGGTACATTTCACTGGGTTGAGATGCATCTTGTATTTCCTTAGCGTGCAGAATGTTTCTGCCAAATCGGAGAGGTGAGCCTCGGTCTTCCGACTTTTGACTATCATGTCGTCCACGTAAATCTCCATGTTCCTCCCGACCTGGTCCTTGAACATGCGATTTACCAGCCACTGGTATGTCGCACCGGCATTTTTCAGCCCAAATGGCATCACCTTGTAACATTAGGTGTCGTTGTGAGTGATGAAGGTTGTATTTTCTTTATCTCTTGGGGCCATCCGAATTTGGTTGTACCCCGAGAATGCATCCATAAAGGAAAGCAGTTGGTGTCCTGATGTGGCATCTACTAGTTGGTCGATGCGAGGAAAGGGATAACAGTCCTTCGGGCAAGCCCGATTGAGATCAGTATAATCAACGCACATTCGCCA